>OX637462.1:20904764-21504764 GCA_951799995.1 Trifolium subterraneum | reverse complement strand
TATGGGGAGTTTCTACTCCTCGTTTAGTTTTCGTGTAATCTTTTTTACAATGTGTTTGGACGTTTAAAGAAATAGTAAAGAGAGAAATATGAGAGAGAGAAATAATAATAAGCCACCTCAATATATATAACGTATAAATAAATCGGGTCGTTATATTACACAACCATGTTATTAGAAACTGAAAGACTCGTAGAGTAAACTTGCAATTATTGACTTTTCCTTCTTATTGATAACTTGTTTATTTCAATATTATAATCACTTGATGATATATAAACTATAGAATTTCTACAGTAGGGTAGATCCATATGTATTCTATGGTAATCGATGTGCCAAATAGATATACATGTGTCCCATAGCTCCAGTGCGAAAGCCACTTTTATATCTTGTTTCTGCGGTCACCATTTCAACATTTTTAATCTTGATTGAACCTAACTCTGGATAACTTCCCGACAACACAACCTTTCTCATTTCCCGGTTTCCTTTCCTTTTCCATATGTTGGTTTTGAGGTATACAAAGTCCTTCCATCCTTAATTAATCAAAATATTATCATATTTATAAGTGATCTAAGAATGATATAAAGTATATCACTTCTTACCATAATATAGAGAATAAACAAATTTATCGCTTAAGGAACACGACAAGCACACTTAGTTTAATGAAACATACATACCATCAAAATCATAAATATTATATATTGAGGTAAAAAAAATGATAGAATTATTTATATATAATTAATGAACTTACTTATCCATATAAAGTTGCGTTAATGGCACCAACATGCATATGAGATCTGCCGTATATGAGATAACCACATCTTTCCATTGGGATGTTTGCTTTCTCGATATGAGGAGGGGAGTTCTTTCTTCCATTATTTGGGGAACCGTAAACTCTACCCGTAACCATCAAGTTCAACAAAAATGCACGTATGTTTTAGAATTAATTATAGAAAGTTTTAAAATTTTAAAAACAAATAGAAAAATAAATTATTTTTAATTAAAGTGATGTTAGTGATCATTTTACAACTTTGATTCCTATGTGTTCCTGATAAAGATGCAGGGGGTGTATATTCGTAGCTAGTATGTTAAGTGTGTTAATCAATCTGTCCTTTATTATTGGTAGAAGGGGTATATATATATAGTAAGCGTGGGTAACTGTTTTTATTTTGGACTCTCCATTTTCCCACGATTCCCCCTGGGGAGCTGTTGGGAATGTGCTCAAGATCGTGTCTGTCAGCTCACCCACCAACGTCATGGTAGCTACATCGTGGGGCTGGTTTGACTGTCACCTGAGACTTTAATGGGCTAGGTGGATTTCCTGACAGGGGTGGCCCAATAGCGAGTATGTACTGGGTTTAGGCGAATTGAACCCTGGCAGGTCCCCCGATACACACTGAACATGCTCAAGGTCGTGTCCCTGGATGGTCAGCTCGCCCCTCACGTGCTAGTAGCTAGATCGTGGAACTGACTTGACTATGACTTTAAGACTTTTATGGGCTGGACAAATTCTCTAGTCGGGGTTGCCCAACAGTAGACACGTACTAGGCCTATGCGAATTGGGCCCTGACTGGTCACCCATACACATATTGATATAGTTCTTAAACTATTACTATCTCTTTAATTTAGTCTATAAGGTATAAGGTATATAAGTATTTTCTAAATTATATATAAAATTAGTTAATTTAGCACATAAAATATATAACAAACTGTCAATTATATAACAAAATGGCCTTGAGTTGCTCTTGAGCTTGCATTAATTGTGATAATGAAGCACCTCTAAAAAAATTCTCATACTATTTTGTAACTTCTCCCCTTTTTTATTCTATTTAATTATTATTTTAACAACTTTTTAAGTAAAAAAAAAATAGAACTTTTTTATTCTCCATAATTTTTATTAGAGGTTCTTATAATGAGAGACAAATGAAGTATCCATTTAAAAATACCTTGTTGGGTTTTTGATTTGGCTACATTTTGCAAAAACAAGATCTAGTCAGATGTATGGTCAGATGTGGCAGCATTTGAAACAACATCCTAAAGCCAGAAAATGTGCAAAGTTTGTTCCATAAGAAACACGCGTTTTATTTGTGAAGTAAATCCATTAAGCGACTTGCTTGTTCCCAAAGACAAGGATTTCAGTTTATTTCCTGATCCCATCGCTTTTTGCATCGTCCCTAAAGATATGCCTATATTTTAGGGATTTATTGGATTTGCTTGAAGAATATGTTTGTACTGGATTTTCCCTATATCTAAGCTATTTGTGAAGCACGAAATTCATGATCAGCCCATGCTAATTCGTGGCTATTTAAAGGAAGACTCAGACCTATTTTATTTACCGAAATCGAAGCTTAAACAAATATATCAAATATGTAGTCTTTTAGGGTTTCGTGTCTTGTAAGACTTGTGCTTTATTTGTGAGCCACTCTTGTATCATCTTGATGCTAGAGTAGGACTGTTTTTAGTTGAGTTGTAATCTTTTAATCTACTCCTAAGATTTAAAGTACGGAGATAGGTATTTGTTTGAAGTATGTTCTTCGCCAAATTGTTGTTAGTGTTATATGGTCACGCTGGTTGTGTGGCTAAGAGGAAGTGAGACGGGACATCTCATATCTAGGAGTTCCTAGGTAGGATTGCATGAGATAGTGTCTAGGCGATAAGATAGAAACGAGATGTTTTGGAATCTTTGAACTAGAACTATAGTAGTGAATTCATTCCTGGATTGGTATCCCCCAGAGTAGGAGAGGTTGCTCCGAACTGGGTTAACAACATACTGTGTTATTTTAATTTCTGTTTTTTATTGTTAAATTGTCCATTATGTTCTGCTGGGAACTGTGTTGAAGCAGATGCTGCCCCATCCGGTACCCCATCTGGACATCGCCATAATTTCAATTGGTATCAGAGCAGACATCTTGTTCTGTATCTGGGTGAGCTCCAGGGAAGATACTTTCTGGCATTATGGACGATGAAGAAGGAGTTGAAGAAGTATGTTATGACTGTGTGCATGCGGTAGCAATATGTGATATGCATGAGAAGGAATAGTAATTAAAGGGGAGTATTGAAGGATGTGCTTATTGTGCATAAAAATACTTAAAAGCATTAACTTTTTCTAAAAGCATAGGGCATGATCATAATCTTATAACCATAGAAATGTGGATGATTCATCGTGCTTAGTCATCATTCATAGGAATATGGGTGACTTTTTATGCTTAAGTCATCATTCATAGAAATATGGGTGGCTTAATTAGTTATCATTCATAGCAATATGGGTAACTTAACAATGCTTAAATATTTAATGTACTCAAGTATGTCTAGAGAAACCACTACGCCTTGATCACTTTGATCTTATGTACTAATGTATGTGGAATTGAGGGGGGAGTAACAATGTTTTATATGCATGCAGTAAGGGGGAGTGTTGTATTGAGGGGGAGCAGATGTTTATTCATGTGTGTTGCATGTGCTAGAAGATGTTCTTACATCTGGATCTACATTTGTTGTGTGTCTGTGTTGATAAATACCATGTTGTGTTGAGGAGGAGTAATTGTTTCTCTTGGTTTGTCGGCTATGCATGAATTAAGGGGGAGCAAATGTGTTCTGTAGTATGCATATTTTTAGGAGGAGTAAAGTTCTTTTGATGATGTTTTGACATGTATGCATTGAGGGAGAGCAGTTTAATCTTTATACAGATGTGTTGCTTGATGTTGCCCCATCTTGACTACCATCTAGTTTGTTTGATTCTGAACTCAAATTTTATTTGGAAGCTGTGTAATATATCTCTCCATGACAGGTCTAATATTGTTTTAGCCAAAATTTGCCAAAGGGGGAGATTGTTGGGTTTTTGATTTGGCTACATTTTGCAAAAACAAGATCTAGTCAGATGTAGGGTCAGATGTGGCAGCATCTGGAACAACATCCTGAAGCCAGAAAATGTGCAAAGTTTGTTACATAAGAAACACGCGTTTTATTTGTGAAGTAAATCCATTAAGCGACTTGCTTGTTCTCAAAGACAAGGATTTCAGTTTATTTCCTGATCAGATCGCTTTTTGCATCATCCCTAAAGATATGCCTATATTTTAGGGATTTATTGGATTTGCTTGAAGAATATGTTTGTACTGGATTTTCCCTATATCTAAGCTATTTGTGAAGCACGAAATTCATGATCAGCCCATGCTAATTCGTGGCTATTTAAAGGAAGACTCAGACCTATTTTATTTACCGAAACCGAAGCTTAAACAAATATATCAAATATGTAGTCTTTTAGGGTTTCGTGTCTTGTAAGCCTTGTGCTTTATTTGTGAGCCACTCTTGTATCATCTTGATGCTAGAGTAGGACTGTTTTTAGTTGAGTTGTAATCTTTTAATCTACTCCTAAGCTTTAAAGTACGGAGATAGGTATTTGTTTGAAGTATGTTCTTCGCCAAATTGTTGTTAGTGTTGTACGGTCACGCTGGTTGTGTGGCTAAGAGGAAGTGAGACGGGGCATCTCATATCTAGGAGTTCCTAGGTAGGATTGCATGAGATAGTGTCTAGGCGATAAGATAGAAATGAGAGGTTTTGGAATCTTTGAACTAGAACTATAGTAGTGAATTCATTCCTGGATTGGTATCCCCAGAGTAGGAGAGGTTGCTCCGAATTGTGTTAACAACATACTGTGTTATTTTAATTTCTGTTTTTTTATTGTTAAATTGTCCATTATATTCTGCTGGGAACTGTGTTGAAGCAGATGCTACCCATCCGATACCCCATCTGGACATCGCCAGAATTTCATACCTAAACATTAAGATGCTTTGATTTGACATCAATCTTTTTAAGGAAAAAACTAAGCATAGAGTAAAATAACATAAACTACATACAATATTTTAGTTCTTAAAATCCCTTTTAAAATTTATTTTTTGAATTTATTGTGAATATTATTACTAAATAAATAAAAATTATATAGAAATTATAGTAATTGATTAAAAACAATTTATTTTACGTCTAGATCTTCTTAAGAAATATTATTTCAACGAAATAATAGAGAAAATCAATATATTTAAAAGTAATTTCAAGAGCTACTTAAATGATACTTAGTGTTATTTTAGTTTATTTGAATGTCGTGCTAATTTTTATCGTCCATCTATTATATATATAACACCCCATATCAATTTATCTAGAATATCAATAGAAGTGTACATAAATGGATCGGGACACATTAAATTACATTACATTTCGGCCGAATACATAAATATGATTACAAAATCCAAAGGAAGAATGCTAAATTGAGCTAACAACTGAAACATAAAGAACCTAAATCTTATACAAAATATAAGATAACATAATATCAGCTCAACTAGCATAATCCAAGTATCTGAACTTCATGCTCGAAGACCATGATATCCTGAACAACCTGTTTATCTGAAGAAAAAAACTAGGCGTGGGATGAGACTTCTAAGCCTCAGTGGATTCCAACTACCCGACTAATGGTGACTACACCGGGGCAACTGAACTAATAGTTCTCTAATCCTGATAGTCAGTCCATAACATAATATTTTTCTTAACATAACATATCACAATTAAATAAAGGTGTAACACATATTATTTATCTTGTTCGTTTTACGAGGACACTCTTGAGGTGAGCCGGTCTCAAGAGGCCTACCCAATCCGTCACCAATCTTCGTGAACTAAGCACATATGGCACGACAAACAGCATCACAATTTTCTTATCATAACATGATAAAATTCTAATTTAGAATTTCCATAACGTGGTACAAAAGTAACCACCATAATTGACTGACTTTCCTTAACTTAACTTAATATTCCTGAATTGTTATCCTGCCCATGAATTCCCTCCCAGGGTATTTCTAACTTGTCCTGATTTCCTGATATTCCTAACTGGACGTGTAATTAACATTTTAATCAAATATTATACCTGTTTTATTCACAGAAATGCATCTAGAAAGGTTGGGGATTCAAAAGTGTAAGACTGTTCACAATTTCCAAATTATGCAGAGTTATGAGCCTATATTCTCGCTTAGTGAGAAACACTTTCGCTTAGTGAGCTTTGATAATCAAGCACTCTTAACTGTCTCGTCATAGCTTGTTACCACTCGCGTATCGAGAACAAGTCAGAATGTTTTAGTGTCAAAGCGAGTCCAAGCGAAGGATACTCGCTTAGCAAGGCTATCGGTTCTTAACTTTGTTTTACAATTTTCATCAGTTTTGCATAAAACTCTTGCTACAATCCCTTTCCTTACTAGCCATGAATATCACAGTATATATTACATGATTAAAATGGAGAGAAGCTTTGGGATTAAGATTCCCTCATACACAATTTAATCCTAAACTTATGTTGTCATACAATTTCATATATTGGGGAATCTAACATAATATCTAATCTAATATTATCATGCATAATTTCTTTGGGCAACTAAAGGTGCTATAATCTATACTAAAAGTTGAGCTTCTAAAGGAATCCACCTCAAAGTCGCTTGAACAATATCAGCGACACTTCCAGAGTTCAACGAAACGCATAATTTGCAATTGAAAAGCTTTGAACTCGTAATCAGAATTTTCTGCATAATTCTGCATCAGATGTCCAACTTCAGAAAATGCTAGCGACCTCATTTCTTGTCCAAAAATTATGAAACTGGTACCGAATCGAAGGTAATTTCGCTAGCTAAACACAGAATCAGATGGAAATTCAAACGGAGCCACATAGAGTGAGAACTCACCATTTGAGTGCAGCCCTGTCCAACACAAATTTTGCAAATATCCTGTGTTGGACCTTTAACTTCAAAAATTCGCTCAGACCTCATTTCTTCATCCAATTTTAGTGGAGGTATATCCAGGAATACGAGTTTTTCACAAATTATCCAAATCACCATGAAACACTCTTAGAGTTCAGAAGCTAAGGAAAAAAGATACTACTTTCTCCACTTCTAACATCCCAATTCAGTCCTTGACTCCTACAACTTCTAGCATTCTAGAACCAATTTCAATACATAAAACACCCATAAACACTTTTAAGCCCAATTCCAATGCATGCAAGTAAGGACATATTTTGGGATTTTTAGGAGTGATGACAGAACACCATTTCAAAGAAAATGTGAGGAATATTTGGTGTAAAATTACCCTTACCTTAAAGCTTATGATGAGAGAAACCTATTCATGGAATTGCATGTGTGTTTGTGTGAGAATTTGATGAAGTTAGAGTGGTGAGGGTGTGGTACGGTGGAGGGGAGAAGAGAGCTTGAGAGAAAGTTGTTTACTGACTTTGTTCAGTGAAGTGGGATATAATGAATTCAAGAGAGAGAGAGACTGGTGGTTTTAACACATGTGAGAGGTGGAGTGTGTGTGTTTTGCGTGTGAGAGATAGGAGAGGGGAAAAGGGATTTGGATTCTCTACATTCGTGGATTATCTGCTTAGCGGATATCCGCACGGATATGGGGAAGATGCAAATATCATATTTGTCCAATGGAGTGGACACAGATATCACACTATCCGCGTCCATGGATATCCATTGACATCCCTAGAAACCAATTATAAATGAAGTTGTCTCAGCTTTTTTAGTATTGGAAAATGTAAAGCTCACTAATTGATGATTAAAACAATTTAAATTTAACAAAATATAATTAAATTATGATAAAGAAAAAATAACCCACTCAAATAGTGATTATGTTAGAATAGTTGAGGGTAATTATGGACACTAGGCAGTAATTGGATTTATTAAAGTAAAAATTATGGATCATTCTTACCGGCACAAGTCTATGTTTTCTTCGGTTTATGTTGACTGTGGAATATTATTAAAATTGGTAAGGACAAATTAGTAAATTAGTATTAATCAATTTTATTATATCAGAAATAAACATTAATAATAGATTAATAAAATTTCACAAAAAAATTGGTTTAAAATATTGAACTCACAACTATTAGTAAAAATGAGTCTGGAGAAGGATTGAACACGCAAGCTACAAGTTGAGGAGGCAATGCCAAACCGCTGCACCAAAGTAGCTGGTATTGTTTAATGTGGTTTCGTAATATATATATATATATATATATACCATAGAAGAGACGTAAAAACAAGTTCACCTTCAACCTCCAGCGGGTCAGATTGGCCCATATTCTTATCCGATTAAAATTCGCATCTAAACCAATTTTAACGTAAAAAACGAGATTAATAACCCAGAAGCATCATATAAATTATTTCTTACATATTTTTTATTTTAATTTCGATGAAAAAAGTGTTAAATCAAAAATACTAAAATCAAAATCTGATAAAATATGAACAAGTACATATAACCCATATTTGGTGAAGAACTACCCATATTTGTTGAAGAAATACCCAGATTTGATGCCTAAAACATAGTTACTTTGGAATTTATTATCGATTATGTAAAAGAAGAATTTGTGTAAGAAGAAATAGATGTATTTAGAGAAGAAGTAAAAAGAATTTTTTTGAGACATCTGTGCATATATGAAGAGGAAGAAGATGAAAGATCTATAAAAAATATGGAAGAGAATGATAGAAGACTTAAAAAATGTTAATTAGAATATGGGTGAATTTACAATTGTTAAAAGTTGTGTTCTCACAATTAGAAACAAACTGCAGTTTAATAATTTTTTAAATGGTATTTTAATGGACCACTATATTTATAACAGATAGGATGGGTCACATGACCCATTTTCATGGGATGGGTAGCCAAGTTGTCACCATTATCACCAAGTCTAAAAAGAAAAATGCAAAAAATTATCAGTCCCAATTTCTATTGGTAACGTGTCTTCACCTTTACCTGCCAATGGGTAAAACTGTTGAAAAGTCATTGAAAAGTAGTGTTAAAAGAGTGAATATATTGAATAGATCGGGTCATTTTTTAACGGTTCGAGTGTTGAATAAAAACGGGTCATCGCTCCAACTCGTCCACATTCTTTCTTCTTGTTCAAAGCTGTTTCAATCCCTTTCAGGTTCGTTCATTGTTCGATTCTAAAACCCCAAGCGAAAACATTCTAATTACGTACTATTATCATCAAAATTGATTTCATATTTTTAAAAAAATTAAAGAAAATTATTATTTAATTTCAATTAGGGTTTATATTACCATAACAAGCTTCAATTCGTTACTCCAATTGTAGAAAAACATATGGTGATAAACATTCTGTGTGTTTTATTATGAAGAAAAAAGCTCATTTTATAGGAGAGAAAATACAAAGTCAACTCCTTGATTTTAGGAGTAATATAATGACTCTTAAATAAGAAAGTAAATAATACTAAATAAGGAATATTTCAACACCCCCCTCAAGTTGGTACATATATGTCAATCAGGCCCAACTTGCTGATCAAGTATTCAAATGTTGTTCTTCCCAAGTTTTTGGTTAATATATCAGTGGTCTGTTGATTGGAAGGGATAAATGGCAAGCAGAGAGTACCAGAGTCTATCTTTTCTTTGATGAAATGATGATCAATCTCGATATGTTTTGTACGATCATGTTGAATCGGATTATGAGCTATGCTTATTGCCGCCTTGTTGTCACAATGCAATTTCAATGGGAGTTCTACCTCTATCTTCAGTTCTTTTAGGACTCTGAGAATCCACATACCTTCACAAATTCCTTAGGCCATTGCTCTAAACTCAGCTTTGGCACTACTTCTTGCAACTACTCCTTGTTTTTTGCTTCTCCAAGTCACTAGGCTCCCCTACACATATGTGCAGTAACCTGAAGTTGATTTTCTATCAATGATGGACCCTGCCCAATCAGCATATGTGAATATTGCCACATTTTTATCATTGGTCTTCTTGAAGAATAACCCTTTTTCCAGGAGTTGCCTTTAAGTATCTCAAGATTTTGTGCACAACTTCAAGGTGTTCTTCATATGGTGCATGCATGAATTGACTCACAACACTAACAGAGAATGCAATGTCAGGACGAGTATGAGCCAAATATATTAATTTTTCAACCAACCTCTGATATCTTTGAAGGTGCGTGGAGAAAACACAAGAAAGAGGGGTTGAATTGTGTTTTAGATAATTAAAAACTTTTCAAGATATTTGTATCTATCAGAGTCTTTAAGCACAGCGAAATGATTAACACAACCAACTTTAATTTAAGAGAATGATGGAAGAGTAAATGAGAGAGTGAGAGAGAAAAAGACACAAGAATTATACTGGTTCCCCTCACAAAACGAGAGTACTCCAGTCCCCTTGCACTTCCAAGGGATTTCACTATAATCACTAAGATTACAATTCAGGTGCTCAAGCACACAAGCAAGAGACTTCTTTGCTCTAGGTCACACAAGACAAAGAGACTTCCTTGCTCTAGTCACACAAGACTAGAGACTTCCTTGCTCAGAGTCACACAAGACTAAGAGACTTCCTTGCTCAGAGTCACACAAGACTAAGAGACTTCCTTTGCTCTAATCACTAAGATTGAGACTTTTCCAAATTACTCACACATGAGTAATACTAACTTCTAAGCTTAAAACTATTACAAGATAATAACTTCAGAGGCTTGAGCTAGTTTCAATTCTC
This sequence comes from Trifolium subterraneum, assembly GCA_951799995.1. Taxonomy (NCBI): domain Eukaryota; kingdom Viridiplantae; phylum Streptophyta; class Magnoliopsida; order Fabales; family Fabaceae; genus Trifolium; species Trifolium subterraneum. Next base: position 21,494,270 of record OX637462.1, on the reverse strand, counting down.
ACTTAATTCTGAGAGATATTTTCTATTAAGGTTCCTTAGTCATCAATTCTTTCTTTCATGTATATATATGAGTTGGAGAAAGATATTGAGACGTTGTAGAAATTCCCGTTGTAAATGGACAGCTGTAGCTTTTGAATATCCTTTGAACAAAGCCACGTCTTCTTCGCAGTTAAGCTTCACTTTTACTGTCTGTCCAAAATACAGTAATAAGGTACAACTAGCTCCTAGAGAGAGTAGGATCACATCCTTTATGACCGTTGTAATTAGTTGTCCTTAAACAAATCATCAGGCTTGGTAAGAGTAGTTGATGTAGCCTTTCTGATGACTGGAGGAATTTCCTTTACTTCTGATGAACCTTTGAAGTTTTTGAAGTCTGATTGGTCTTGAATAAATGGCCTCTGATAGTGCTTTGTAATTCAGCTTCTGAACGTCTTCATCTTCTGAATAACTCTTGACTAGCAGATAGCATCTGAACTCTTGTAGGCATCTGAACGTCTCTGAGCTTCTGAACTCTTGCAGACATTCTGATGCTATTTGAGCTTCTGAACATATTTAGCTTCTGACCACGTTTTAGCTTCTGAACTCTTTCAGAGTGTAAAGATTCAGACTTCCATAAGGTTCCTTCAGAGCTTAAACCTTAAACCCTAACCCCGCAGTTGTAATTTGTGTTCTACGAGTATGAAGACAATGAATTCTATTAGTGAAACATATTGGTTGCGATTGTAGTTTGAATTTAATTTATACGCACAGCTAATGTAAAATTATTTTACACATGCGTAGGGGTGTTCGCGGTTCGGTTTGGATCGGTTTTGAGGCAAAAGCTCATTCGATCCAAAATTAAATTTATTTGCGGTTTGGTTCGGTTTTGGATGATAAATAAAAAAAAAATCTGATCCGATCCAATCCAATTTTATGCGGTTTAGTTTGGATCGGTTTTTGGATATCCAAATTATAAATTGTAATTTTTTTATTAAATATTAATATTATTAAAAAAACACCATAAAACAATAGTTTGAATTTTTTGTCGAAATATATATTAAGTTTGATGTAAACTATAACATATAATGCATTAAAAATTAATATTTTGGAATGACAATTATAAATTATTTTTAAAACATATCAAAAAGTAAGAAATAGATTAAATTAAACTAACAAATAGTATTATCAAAAGTTAAAACGAACAAAAAAATAGTTTAATTCAACATATATTCATACTAATAAAAATATAAATAAGTATTAAAATATATGTATGCGGTTGGTTCGGTTTTAGATCGGTTTTGAGAAATCAATCCGAATCCGATCCGATCCAGCGGTTTTCTTAAAAAGAACATCCAAACACATCCAAAAATATTCGGTTTTTTGCGGTTTTCGATTTTTTGGATCGGTTTGCGGTTTTTATTTGGATTGGGTTCGATTTGAGCACCCCGTCCAATAATATATCGATACATTATGTATGGTAATTAAAAACACATGATATGTCACATTCATTAAATGATGTGGCAACACATCATTGGATGTATGTGCAAAAAAACTTTACACTGACAGTGCACAGCAATTAAACTCTTGTATTTTTATAACAGTTATGAATAATAAAGAAAATATTTTTAGAAAAGAAAAAAAAATATTATAACATGATAATATGAATGTTTTTTTTACTCGATAATATGAATTTCTTTAGAGCAACTTCAATGCAGGTTGCTTAGTGCCTATGTGGATACATAAGTTCTGGATTTCAATTTTTTCAGTTTTGGAGTAGATATAAGTGGAGTTCTTGTTGCTTAATATTTTGTGTCAGTTGCTTTCTGAAGCAATGAAAGGGACTTGTTGCTTATCATTAAAAAATAATAAAACTTTGCAGTCTCAACAGATGAGGACGAGAAAAATAGTTATACAAAAATAAAGAGAAATAGAAATTGCAGAAAGATGAAGTGAAACAGCAACAAAAAAAAATGTAGATCTATAGAAATGGAGAATGAGAATTGTAGATCTAGATTTGTAGATCCAGATTTGTTGTGAGTTATCAATGAGAAATGAGAGATTGAGAGTGTTTTGTAATGAGATTTTGAGAAATTAATCAAGGAGAAGGAGAAAGAGATGGAGAAGTGTGTGTTGTTCTATTGTGGTGAGAGAAATTGGTTATGGAGTTTGTGTTTTGTTGTGAGATTGAGTTTCTAGAGTTACCTAACTAGACAGAGAAAGAAAGAAGATAGTATTTGGATCGTGTGTTGTTCTACATTCCATGTTAAACATAACAAAATATTTTGTAAGCAAAATAGTTACGTAATAGGAATAGTGTATTTTAAACATAACAAAATTAATTGAATTAATATTGAAATTTAAATAAATATTAAATGAAAATAAAAAATATAAATTGGTGGGTTCAAATATAGGTTGCTTGTTGGAATACCATTGGAGCAAAATTGGTTAAAATTGTTTAGAGGTTGCTTAAATGCAATATGGCAATTTGGACCCACAAAAATAAGCTTAAGCAACCAAAATTAGTTCTCCCATTGGAGATGCTCTTATGATCAAATCTTTTTACTCAATATATTATGAATTTTTGATCAGATCCTATTTTAATAACAGTTATGATAAAGATAATATTTTAGAAAAAAAAAAATACTCGTAAATCTTTTTACTCAATCTTTTCCAGTTTGATATAAAAAAAAATCATTTACTCAATAATATTAAAAAAGTGAAATTAAATAGAGTAGAAAACAATTGATTGACAGTGTAAAATCATTTTAGAATAGTCCGTGATCAGAGAGCCAATGTGATAGATACAGGTTGTTGGAACAGCAACAATATGTATGTGTAAATTTTCCAAGAAACAAGAAAAAATGTCGGAGTTCTTTTTGTCGAATTTTTGCTATCCACAACTACAAGGAATTCATGATATCCATTAAATGCATGCTCAGATTCCTTTTGTAATTTATAATAATCACATCAACTAGTATCGATTTGATTTTCATCTTTTTGTTGTTCATCTCGCTAGGAGCCAAGCTCCATACAAAACATTGTCATATTTCTTTTACTTGACACATTACATCTATCCAGATATATTAAGAAAATATATATAAAATGTCTAATTTGTACCCTTTTCATTTTTTGACACATCATTTAATTCAGGGTTATTTTGTGTTTTTATTCAAAAGTTAGTAAAAAATGTCAGTTATTTTCTATTTTAACTACCGGTGTTTGTTTCTTTCTTTTCTTTCTTCTTCTGTCCTTTTTGTTTGGAAACATAAGCATATTTTAACTTTCTGTGTTTGTCTTTTCTTTCTTTCTTCTCATTCTTCATTTTTTTTTTCTTTTCCTTTTTTTGCTACTTAAAGTTAATCTTTTATTTGTGTTTTTTCTATTCAGTGTCAGTTATTTTCTTTTTTTCTTCTTCAAAATCATGACGAAAACCTCCTTTGTGTGTTTTGTTGTCTTTCTATTTCATCTATTGTTCTTATACTTAAGGTGAACTCCTCATGCATACTACCCAATCATTTACCTCTAGACCAAACCTAGTGGCTTATTTTTCTATTTTTTTTAAATTACAAACATATTTTTTCATTCTTTTTTGAGAAAAATGAATTTACACTGTCAACCAATACTAACAATGTTTTCCGCCACGTCATCCCACTACACCCCACTTTTTTTTATATGATATGGCAAAATGATAATTGTTTATTGGTTGATCGTGTAAAACTATTTTACATCGTCGGTGCATCTCCATTAAACTTTTTTTTTTCACCCTTTATATTTTATTATTAACCAATAAATCAATATTCCATAGTACCTATTCTGGAGCAGCAAAGCCACTCCTCCCGTGCGGACACACGGGTATCCTGCTAGTATTGTAAGAAAGAGGAATTATAAATTACACATTGTAAGAAGAGGGAAACAATCCTTTGTTTTATAAGGAATTCAATACAATTTATGTCCATTATTTTGAGTTGTGTTCTTTGAAATAAAGGGTCGTGAAGGTTAGTGTTGAGTAGGAGATGAGGAATACTATTAATGAGAAACAGGAAAAATGAAGGGTTCAAAGTTGAGATTGAGGCATTGGAGAGTTTGCTAGTGAAAAAGAAATCCGAGTTCGAGAAATGGGTCAAAGTATGCTAGGGTTTTAAATTTGAGTTCAAGGAGCATGAAGCCAAAGAGCACAGGCCTTGAATGGTATGTTTGATTGTTAAATGTTGGAATTGTAATAATCAACAGTGGAAATAGGAACAATGCGAGCTGGATTTTACTCTGTTCAGCACACCCCACCACTAGATTTGCCCAAGTGCAACAAGTCAACGACTATAAATATATTTCACAAATTATACATTACTCAAGATATTTTTGCAAATTCAGAACACATAACAGGTGGATAACCAGCCATTTCAGACTTGAGCTGCAAGGGATCAATAAGTAATGGAGAAATTTACGGAAAAAAGAGACTTCTGAGTTGCAAAACCCGTAAAACAGTTCAGGACAGAAAAATCATTTTATATGGAAGTTGGGTCATTAGTAGGTCAGAACCCCTTGTAACCCATTTAACATTCACTATTTGAGGAAGTAAACAATTTCGCCTGTAAAATGACTGATTGGATATCAGTTTAATGCACATGTTCAAATCACGCCATTGTTGAAATTGTTAAATAGAAGTGTCAATAAATCATAAACTGCTCTTCTTGTAAGTTATGATACTAGGCCTGTGAAACTATTGTGACTATGGAAAATTCTCTATCGATGCTTTGACAGTAAGCATACAAAATGATTAAGCTCTCCCACTTTGCTTTTTAGTTCTGGAGTCACTTGTTGAGACTGCTGATCCAGAGAGCTTGTTGACCTCATAGAGCAATACAGCTGAAAACAGGAAACTGCATTCATGCAACAAACATTAGAAGAACATCAACAATGGTTTCATAAAAAATATCAATTTTTGGGATAGGGAGCTAAACAAAGGGAAAAAAAGAAAGTAAAACAAGAAAACTAGAAACTATATTCTATAAAAACCATCCCTTCGAGCATCTGCTTGCAGTAAGGGTATCACCCCCTCTGGTGAATTCTCCAATTCCTTTGTACCAGTTCTTTTATGTTACTAATTATTGCAGCAAAATGGTGCCATGGATTCACCATGTTGTTAACTAGATGAATAGCTAGAGCTGAATCTGAATAACAGATAATATCCCTATACCATACCCTTTCTCCCATGCTGCCTTTAAACCATGATAAATTGCTAATAACTCTACATGGATAATTGTAGTAGTACCAACATTGCCAGCAAATCCATATATCCACGTGCCATCAGACCTCCTAACAACTCCTCCAAATCCAGAAATGCCCATAAAAATTATCAATTGATACATTTTATGCTTTTTAAATAATAAAGTATCCACTGTTAGCCATCCTGTTAATTTGCTTTAAAAAGATTTTATCTTAAAATACCAGACTGTGACAATGCCAGACTATGACAATGCCAAAATACTCTGCTAGTTGCTATACTTGGCTATTTTGAGGTGTTGGGTTAAGTCCCGCAACGAGCGCAACCCTGGTGTTTAGTTGCCAAACACGTAAGTCGTCCAGTAATACGTAAAAATAATAGCAGTAATAAATACTAAAAAAAATTTAACCATCTTTTTTTTCAGTGCTTAAATCCACTTCTTCTTCCAAATTCAATCTTTGGAAGAGTACTGAACATTTATCTGTTTCGCGCGGTTTGATAATGTTCTTCCCCAACGATCCGAGGTTGGAGCAATCCCAGGGCTCAACCCTGGACAGGTGGTGGAAACTACTAAGCTAGAGTACGGTAGGGGCAGAGGGAATTTCCGGTGGAGCGATGAAATGCGTAGAGATCGGAAGGAACACCCATCGCGAAAGCGCTCTGCTGGGCCGATACTGACACTGTGTTTTCCTGATTCATGGAAGAATGAATCGAGGAAAAACCTATGAATGTCCCAGCTAGAATAAAAGACCTCATGATAGTCAATACAGCTTGATCCTCTTCCCCAGGATCTCAGATGAGGAAACCCCGGGAGAGCCTCCATCTAATTTTTTGCTATTAGCAAGTTCAGAATTAGGAGGTTTAATCCAATTTTGACCAAGCTACTTATAAAAGCTTTAGGTCATCTATTACTTTATTTACCTAAAAGCACATGATCTCATAATGTTGCCAGCTCTTCTTTTATAATGTATTGTACTATTGGTTATATCAACAGCAAATCTAGAAATCTTTTATTATTTGCCTAAAAGCATGATATCATGGTGTTGTCAGTTCTTCTTTAACAATGTAATTTACTATTGGTTATATCACAACAGCAAATCTAGAATTCGATGTTATCATATAGCTTATGATTGTAACAGGCTAAGAATCTACATTTATTTTGATAAATGAGGGGAGGTGAAACATGAATGTCCAGAATCAATAATAACATGATCCAAAGGATAACCAGTCCACTTAATTATTGTCACTTTGCACTACTTAGACAAGAGGGGTGATTGGCAATTGAGATGTGCTTCTTCACCAGTTTTAGTAAGAAATACTACACATATCACACTTCCTGACAAATCTCTTCCTATTGTTCATTAAATAAGGGGGAGAGAGGGGTATTGCAGAGAGCATACCATGTAGTGATGCATACTCGGTGGACAGTGCTTGCAGCAATCAAAGCAACGACTTCTGCTATTATGACTGCAAAATAAAGACGCTGTCTTCAACTTTTGAAAATATAAAGAAAATACTGGAAGCTTCAGGCAGGCACGCAGGTATTATACACGTGACACAAGAAAGAATGAAAGAATTGAATGCCTTATCCCATGTTTCACACAATTCTCCAGTATAAAAATGTAGATGTTCTTAAAATTTGCACTTAATTTTGAATTCAATCAATATAAAACTACACAGTTTGTCCTCAACGTTCATCAGCAACATGTACTTACCAGCACCCCAGCCAGATTTTGCACCAGTTGTCTCCTGAAAATTTCCAATGAACTGCAACCAAAATGTAATGTAAATGTGAATAACTCAAAGTATTTTGAAAGAGATCGTGGAAGAAATATATGTAACAGAAGAAAATTTAAAGCATACAGGCAAAAATAGCATTCACATATATCTTGTTAACATACAAGTGTACAACAGTCCACTTAGTACTACTATCAATAAAAAATCCTCTATATCTGTTAAAGAAGGACCATATCGATGAGTGACAGGGAACCACTGCATACATGAACATCAACCTATGAACTATGAAATTATAAAAGTAGTAATTTTCTTGGTTGTCTTAAAACCTTGACTTCCATTTACACATTTTGATGCCTTTTAGAGGTAAACCTTCACACGAATACAAATAGATTATAATATTTTAGAGGCAAACCTTCACACAAATACAAATAGATTATAATACATTATAAAAGTAGTAATTTTCTTGGTTGTCTTAAAACCTTGACTTCAATTTACACATTTTGATGCCTTTTAGAGGTAAACCTTCACAGAATACAAATAGATTATAATATTTTAGAGGCAAACCTTCACACAAATACAAATAGGTTATAATATATAGCGAGAAAACCAAACACTAACGATAGTATTGAAATAGATGTTATAGACATGGAGTAAGTGATGTATATTTTTCATTTCTGATGTCACAAAAGTATATTTTCTTTCCTTATATTATAATAATCCTATTACTCGAGAACAAAAATCATCAGCAAACTATAAGTAAAACTTCAAAGCTAAAAATTCATGCAAAAGATATGTATTCAGAACTAACAGTTAGGAGCACAAGAAATAGGAGAGAGCTGATGAACCCTCCAAGTATTGTGTATAATTCTGACGATGCAAGTTTCCCACGGTACATTTCTTGAAGCGAGAGGATGACAATGAATAGAAGAAAGGAATACGTCATGGAACTCCCAGACCCTGCCATGGCCTTCTCATAGCAAGTATAAGCAATAGAAAACAAAGAAACAATTGTTAGAATAGCCAAAAACCAAAATCATCATCACTCAAGAATGATAAAGACCCTGGAATCTCTACTGTCAAAAGTATATACTAGAATCTACAAAAACATTTTCATCTAAAAATCTAGTTAAATTTTATAGTCAATTTGAAAACTGGAAATCTATGACAAACTATTCAAAACTGAGAAATTGATAATAACTGCTACTAATCAACCACAGAATTCTAACACAACGATCTGAAGTTCTCAGATGTAAAATAACGGAAAAGAAAAAACCTAATTACAAGTTACGAGATCAGAATTTCATCAAATCGAAAGAGGAATTCATTGTTAAAGTTAAAACAAAAGCAGCAAGGAAATGAAAATCAATTCCAGTCATTTCGTGATTTCCTTTGAATCTCGCATTTTCTCAGCAAAATAAACGAAGAATAACACACGAAAGTAAGGAAAATGATGAAATTCGCACCTCACTCAGATCGGGAGATGCAGATTCCAATTTTCAGTTCAGACTTCAGATCTCTCTGCCACACGCGATCCTCGTGTTTTAATAAACGCGCTCAACATTCTACAGTGAACACACAAGGGCAATCTCGGTATGTAATAATAATCCAAGGACAAAATCGTCTTTATGAAATAAATATTCTTATAGGAATTAGGAAACGACGCCGTGTTGATGATAGTGTAACTGTAAGTAAAGTGTAACCGTTTTGGTATCTACCGGTGGCCGTGTTTGGATGGAGGAGTTACCGGAGTGTCCGGTGTGTCTTCAAAACTACGACGACGAAAACGCGATTCCACGAGTTCTATCATGCGGCCACACCGTTTGTGAAGCTTGTCTTGTTCAGCTTCATCAGCGATTTCCGAACACTATTCGTTGCCCGGCGTGTACACAGCTCGTTAAATACTCTCCTAAACAAGGTCCTTCTTCTCTTCCCAAAAACATCGATCTTCTTCGACTCTTCCTTCAACAACAAGACTCTACAGATAAGAATCAGTTGCGGAAATCGAATCAACGGTCCTCGATCAACTCGATCAACGATGAATATTCAGCTCGATTCTGGTCTGATGAGTTTTATGTTGCTTGGAAGGATTGGATTCTTCCGCACGACGCTATTTCGGTTGGTGATGATGGTTTTGGTTTGTTCAGTTCGAGTTCTAAGGGCAGGGTTTGCTTTGGGGTTAACCGTAGGGTGAGTCTTGTTCCTATTGTTACTTTGCCTACTGTTAGTGATTTGAAGTTTAAGTTTAGTTATGTTGCTTGGATTATTAAGTGTTTGGAGGGATTGAATGAGGTTGTGAGAGACGGTTTATGTTTGATTCTAGAAGCTTCCGTGAGGCGCGGTTGGTTTTGTAGGGTTTATGGGCTGTGGGGTGAGGTTAGTGATGGTACTTTGTATTTGGTGTGTGAGAGGCATTGTGGTAGGGTTTTGGACAAGTTTAGTGGATTGTGGAATGGGGATGGTTTGGAATTGGATAAAGGTAGGGTTTGTAGTTTTGCAATGATTGCTAAGGGTGTCATTGAAGCTGTGATTGCTTTGAATTTGGAAGGTTTGGTTGCTGGATGTTTGGGACTTTCGTGTTTTTCTTTTGAGGAGCTTGGTGGCGTTTGTATTGATTTGAATGAGGTGTTGGCAATGGGAAGGAAGATTAGAGATGAGGTTTCTGGTTGTATGGGTGATGAACATGAAGCTATGTATATGGATATTTTGGACAATGAGATTTTCGTTAGCCCGGAGGTTTTGTCTAAGTTATCGAACAAGGGGGTTATTATCAGTCCAGAGAGTGGGGATTCACGATATCCAATTGGGTATGGCTCGGATGTGTGGTCATTGGCTTGTGTGTTGTTGCGGCTTCTTATTGGAAATGCATTCCCTCGGATTACTTTGGTAGTGAGTGAAGAGAATGGCCTTGTAGTTTTGGCTAGTTACATTTCTTGGGTGGAGAAAGTTAATTCTGTTTTGGAAGAAAAATTTGGATCTGAGTACCTGTCACTTAAGCAGACTCTTTGCAAATGTTTGGACATCAATCCGGGAAGTCGTCCAGATGTGGTGGATGTAAGGAAATGCATTCAGGATGTGCTAGCCAAACATCAATTTGGTTTCTTGGGAAATGCAGAGATTACAGTAAATAGGAACAACATAGACCACCCTGTGATTCTTGCCATGTTGTTCCAATTGGTTGAGGAAAGTTCTAAGGAGCTGAGTGAACATGAGGTGAAAGAAGATGGTAGTCAACCTGATTTTCTTCAAGGTGCAGAAAACAAATCCGATGAAGACTTTGTTGCTAGCTTATCTAACAGAATGACTGGAATGACTGAGCTTAAAGATCTGCAAGGCCATCTTGGTTGTATCACTGGATTAGCTGTAGGAGGTATGAAATCTGAGTTTATATTCAAACGCTGCAATATCTATCAATCATATTTCATGATATAATCTGTTGCATGTCTGGATGACAAGATACATAACACTATTTTCGAGGTATAAAATAAATTATATTTCCATTTTGTTATCAAAGGGGTGAAGTAATCGAGTGATAATCCAATGATTGATATTTGCCATGGATTTGGTCAGAAGACGAACCTGAGGCTTTTGGTTTGTTTTGGTCACAGTTTGTAATACCTTCCATGCTTTTCCTTAAAATGTTATTACTAATGTGCAATTTGGTGTGGCACTGTTTAATAAACCTATATGCTAGGCTCTTAATTAGCATATGCGACTATGCCTTGAGGCTGCTTCACCTATTTCATGGATAGTGTTTCACTCGTGGTGTTGTGATTTGTTAGTATATGTGACGATCATGCAACGGAGAACTATATTTCATTCTAACAATGATTTGTTTAGTTTCACAGGGGGATATCTGTTTAGCTCCTCTTTTGATAAAACTGTTCGTGTATGGTCCTTGCAGGTAACACTTCTAAATCACAATTACCTGATAACATTCTATTGGGTGCTTTCCAAATAGCATAATCTCAATAATAATCTTTGCATGAGGATGTTATCATTAATTTTAAAGTAAATGTAATGAAATTATAAATTTCTTTTGATATACCTTTTTGACATTTGCTTAGCACTGCTATACAAACAGAAATGTTAATAATAATTAATAACCCACTCTCTAATACTCTCTTTCTAGGACCCATTCCCAAAATAGTTGGATCCACTTCATTTCAATCAATAGAAGAACATGTGTTTAAAAGAGAGTGTGATGCTAGCACTTCTCAGTTCTCATTTACAAATAAATGTAAGGAAGTGAGAAAAATAGATGGATGAGATGATTTCACATTTCCATTGGTGATACATATGCTTCCCTTTTTCTTTAAAAAAAAATGTAAACAAGCGTGTTTGCTCTAGAGTTTGTTGAATTGTAGACGACATCCTAAATTATAATTCTATGACAAATTGCGATCAATATATTTCCTTCAAATGCACATGTACTTTAGCTATGTAGGAATATTACACTCTTTCTCTTTACATGAAACTGGAAAATAGCATCTTGAATGCTAGATTGTTATGCAACCTCAAAGCATGATCCATAATAAAAAAAAATTCAAGCTACAGTCTTTTGCTACTGAGTAGTATGGTTGTTAAACTTGTTATTATGATACAAGCTCTTCCTCAGTTATTCTGTTGACTAAGTTTCATCCATGCAAATTTTATGTAGGACTTTTCTCATTTACACACATTTAGAGGTCATGAGAATAAAGTCATGGCTCTAGTTTATGTTGATGACGAAGAACCATTGTGTATAAGTGGTGATGGTGGTGGGGGCTTATTTGTATGGGGGATTACTGCACCTCTCAGGCAAGATCCCTTAAGGAAATGGTATGAGCAGAAGGATTGGCGTTTTAGTGGTATCCATTCTTTGGCTGCTTTCGGAAATCTTCTCTACACTGGAAGTGGAGATAGAACAATAAAAGCTTGGTCATTCAAGGTGAGTGTCGTTTTCATTGTATACACATGTTGCAGCCCTAGACAAAAGTTTCAATGCAAAGTGCATTTTTTGGGTTGCTGTACTTACTACGTTTTTCCAGGATGGAACTTTGATGTGCACAATGAATGGCCACCAATCTGTAGTTTCCACACTTTCAGTATGTGATGGTGTTCTTTACAGTGGTAGTTGGGATGGAACCATCCGATTGTGGAGTCTTAATGATCACAGCCCGTTGGCGGTACTAGGGGAAAATTTGCCTGGAGAGATGAAGTCTATCCTGGCTATTACTGCTAACAGGGATTTTCTGGTTGCAGCATATGAGAATGGATGCATAAAGGTTTCTTGTTTTTCTATAACTGTGTTCCTTCCCTTTAAAAGATCAAAGAATTGTAGCCAATTTAAAATGAAATATACACTTGATCTCCATATAATCATCTCCTGGCATTGTTAGGTAACATCTCTTTTACTTTTTGCTTGTTTAGGTCTGGAGAAATGACGTGTTCATGAATTCCAAAACATTGCATAGTGGTGCCATTTTTGCTATGAGTATGCATGGAAAATGGCTTTATACAGGAGGTTGGGACAAAAATGTTAATATACAGGTAGAAATGAACTTAGTGAAGTCAGCTTTCTATGTTAATCATTTAATCTTGTGCTATGTATTTCGGAATTACACGGACATGAACTTAGTGAAGTCAGCTTTCTATGTTAATCATTTAAATTTGTGAAAATTCAATTGAGATTGTTGAAGTTATAGGGTTTTACACAAACATGGAGAAACCTTGAGAGAGAAGATGTAAGATATGAATGTGTACAGCTGATTAGAAGAATAGAGTTTAAGATTTCGGGGAACTAGTTAGCAGAATAGTGAGACACAACCTATCAGGTGGATGGTACTGTCCCATATTGGAGTTATCGGGTTTTACATAAATAGGAAAGGAAAAGAAAAAAGATTTTAAATTATGAATATGGTTTGATATGATTGATGATTTGATACAAAACGACTATTACACTAACCCTCATTTACACTAATATTAATTAAATAGGGAAACATATCATGATAATAACCAACTAATATAAAACTAATCTTAAGAGATAGTATAACTATAAGATACTCTTAGATAAGCTACTAATCTTATGAGATAATCTAATATACCTCAGGATAATAGATATGATTAAATGTTGTTGTATCTTCGAACTACAGATATTATTTGTTCAATTATCATAGAAAATCATTAAATAGAGTATTGAATTGTAGGAATTATCGGGAGATGAGTTAGAATTGAATGTCAATGCATTTGGATCAATTCCTTCCAGTTCTGTTGTGACAGCTATATTATGCAGCCGAGAAAAACTTTATGTTGGATATGGTGACAAGTCTATCAAGGTATCCTTCTTCTTTCAATGATATTAGTTATTAACTGTGGCCTCAACTACTAATATTTTTGTATTTCAACAATAGAGAGCATGCTTTGTGTTGCACAAATGAAATACAGACATAATTAAAATCGCATGCTTTGGTTACACAAACTTTCCCATTACACTTATTTATTTACATGTCTCGGTCAATGGAAACTTCATAGAGAAGATAACTCAACCTAGAGCCGTGCAGAGTTTTTTTTTTCTCTCCTCACTCAATAGAAGAAAATGCATTTTTAAATCTAGACAAATTGGAGGCATCCTATGTGGATGATCAACCAGGAAATATTACATGGTTTATGTAATGTAACATCTGACCTATTTGACAATGAAAATGTATCAAATGATAAAATTTCTCCTCACTCCCTAAATGTTTACTGAAAAAGAAATATTTGAAACTTTGAAAGTGTATGCTCAGCTTTATAGGGATAGGGATACCACATAAATTATTCTACCGATGGTGTAAAGTAAACACTTTTGTTGAAACATGTTGCTAGATTCTTTACATGCACAAGCAGATTTAAATATATACACACCCCGACAGAGAGTTGATTTAAAGTTTATTATGCAACGTTATCACTCCTTTTTTTTGTCTCTTTTGTATGAAATCCTCAAGACTAAACAGCTATTACTAATTTGGTTCCTGCAGGTTTATCGTGCTAAATAGTATAAATTTCACCAGCTGCAACTGTCATCAGTAGTTTGATTGCTCAATACAGTCGAATGCTCGGCTTCCAGGGTGCTTGTAAATTAACAATTTTCCGCCATATGTAGATTAGACAAACCAAAAAAATTATACTTACAGGATGTTATGTACATATTTATCAACTAATATTTTCTTTTTGAGGCATTGGTTCTTGGGGTTTGTATATAATTTGACAAGAAGTGATTATATTGTAATGTATTTAGTTAGTATAATCAAATTATATCCCGCCTTGTGGTAAGGGGTTATCATCCATCATGACAGATACTTTTGGTTAGTTAACCGTTTCTTTCAGCCTTGAACAATTGGCAGCAGGGATGTAAATGTTACTCAATCCATTGATAAAACTCACAATGAGTAGTGTATATAATTGTAAAATAAGAGCACATTCATTAAAGAAGACACAATCAATTTGCAAGACGTAAAGGCCTAAACCATTAAAACTAAATTGATAAAACGAGATCATATCATCATATGCTATATACCTACGGGTGAAAACAACAAGAACTAGTTACTTGATCTTCTGAAGGCTTTCCTTGTAAAGACCGACAATAAAATGGCTTGTTTTTCCATCGGTACTAATACCAACCTCTTCAATTATTTGGGTGATCAAATCAACATAGGCGACTTCATAATCTTTTTTTCTAATGAACATATATTCCATCTCCCCAAATCCAATTGGGGGCCATTGGAGGGAAGGTCAGGGGCCATGGATATATAGTTTGATCCATGGTTCACTCAAACCGAGTTCACCCATAATAGATATGTGAAAACCAATATCATCGTGACAATTTGAGATTAAAGCAATTGATCCATTTAACACCGTCAAGTATTGATGAGGAGTGTATGGAGAATGAGAAATAGGTTCTTCCCCGATGGGTGTTGTAATGAATACCTCATCACTCAAGTCAAATGACAACAAAGTCATAGCATGCAGGTGGTCGTCCCATCTCGAAACCAACCAATGACACGCTCCATCCACATAAACTTCAAGACTATTAAATGGCCTAGCATGAATATTAAAATCATGATGACTCATATCTATGTCCATGTGGATCATTCTCCAAGAATTATTTTTTAAACTATATATCTCAAAAAATTGTATTGGGCAAGAAGAAGAGAAACCAGAAAAGTCACATGATACATACTGAATGACCTTAATGTCATCTGTAAGTTGGTCATAACCAAACCCGTGAAAAATATATTCCAGATCCATCATGTCATACATGTCGTCTACAGGGTGTTTAGGTGTAACTTCAGCGGGGCTAGGAGGAACTTCCCAGAATTCCTCAGTAAGGGGATTCCACAATACATATTGGGAGTTGTTTTGTTGATGTGAAACTTGTTTCCCAATACAAAAAATGCCTTTAACACTTGTGGAGCCCAGAATACTACTACCATAGCGAGACCGTTGAAGCGGAGATGGCAAATTTAATTTGAGTCTGTTCTTGAGCAAATAGAATTCAGAGTGGTAAAGATCAACAGGCTGGTAAGGATCAGCATCATCAAGAAGATGATTTGCGAGAATAAATGTATCATAATGATCATGAGAAGCGTGACAAGATATGAAATGTTTGGTGTACATGGTGATGAAATTAAGTGTTTTCAAATAAAATAGACCATGATTTGCATAAGCATCCAAAGCGCTTTAATGACTTTATGGACAATTTTGAAAGAATAGAGAAAGCAACTTGATCGGGAATATAGTTTGTTCTGCTATAACCTTTGATTTGGAGGACTTTATGACCTTTGATTGAGAGGACTGGGAACCAAAGCAAGGAAAGCTGACCTTTGATTCAGATTTTGATTGATCAGCCGTGGATGATGGTGGAATGTAGTTTACACGCAGACCACGGGGGACGGAGACGGTGCAATCCTTATAGAAGTAGAACGATAGTGGATGATATTTTCTGCAGAACAGGGTAGTTCGTTCTTGATTTGAGAGAAATATATCCATCTTTGATAGACTTGGATAGTAGAGGACGGTGGTGTTGTATAACGATAGTGGAACACAGTTTGATTCAGAGGAGGACTTGTTACCCTTAAGAATCTGAGCAAGGTGGTCGACAGTTGAATCCATGTAGAACGATAGTGGAGCATAGCTTCTGCTAACGTTAGTGGAGTATCTCTTTCTCTTACGAAGGGCGCCGGAATACATCATCGATCGTGTTCTGTTCTGCTGATGCTTTATCTCTTATATTATAAGCTTGTTCCGTTTTGCTATTCTTAACCCTAATTTCTTTCCCGCTCATTTTCCCTCTCATTTAACCCTAACATTTATTCAAATAAAATGTTAAAACATACCTCACCAAGAATCGAACCCACAACCTTTAACTCACAATGTTAAATATTTATTCTTATTAGCTTCGTACTACTATCATTGTTTATTATTACTATTATTATTTTTTTTTTTTTAAACTTGCTCCGAAATGCTAACCCTAAACTTTTTTTTCCTCTCATTTTCCTCCCTTTTTCATGTGGTGCATTATATTAAAAAAAAATTACAAATTTGTCTAGAATGATAATTGAACATGCATCCCTTTAATTTTTCTTTTGCGATGACTATATTAATAAGAGTCTGGGACAATCTCTTAAGCATGTCGGGATATATCTTTTGTCGACGGTGTTTTTACATGGTCAATTGTATGTTGCAACTTCAAGAGTTATTTAAAGAGAATTATTATAAATATTGATTATCGACGAAGAATGTGAAATTACGAATAAAACTTCCAATGTAGTCTATAAAGAAATATTTCGTAATATACCATGATTTCTGTTATATGAACATTTATCCAAATTTATTGTTGAACTAATATTTAATGATATCCGACTTTTTTATATATGTTTTAGTGTTAAAATTTTTATATCTTATTTTTTTTTTCATATTACAGCTAATTAGATCCGTGTACCGCACGGGTCAAAGTTCTAGTTTTCCTTAAACCCTACCAGCTGCTTTAAACCCTAAACCCTGTACTTGTAATTTGTGTTATGAAGACAAAGAACAAATTTATGAATTCTAATTAGTGAATGAAATATATTTATAATAAAATTACTACCACAAAAAAACAGAAACAATCAAATAATCTAGTTCTAATTCTAATATATTCTAATATAATAAATCTATTACCACCAAATTTACTAATTTATTCGTTTTAGTTTTAACCACACATTGCAAATTTTATACCCCTCATTGTAATTTCACTATAAAAAATATTGAAATAATCTATACTATATATCTATACTATATATAAAGAGTCTATACTATATATAAAGAGGATGGATGAGTTTGGGGTGACTTTTTCATAATGACAATATTACCCTTCACTAATAGATAAAGAGGATGCATGAGTTTCTAAAATCGCCCTTAACTTCTACTTAAAATAACACAATAGTAACCGCACAATTTACGTTCCCCACTAACTATCTATCTTTTTAGGCGCGTAAGTTAGACACAGGCAGACGCGTCTGCCTGACCCGCTAGTATAAGATAAATACAATAATAAAAAAGATTATATGCTTAAAAAAAAAAGAATAAAACAAATCATTTTGTCAAAAAAAAAAAGAATAAAACAAATCATAGATACGAACAAAACAAACGACAATCTATACGCATAAAAATAGCAACAAAAGAGATCAATACGATTAACTCAACAATCTCACTAATTTTTTTTAAAAGAATATAAGATAAATGCAATAAAAAGATTATAAGCTTAAAAAAAATCATAGGAATATAGAAATAAGAATAAAATAGTCAATAAAAAAATTATTGAAAAAATAAGATAAATACGCATAAAATTAAAAATATAGAAACATAAACAATTTTTCATAAAAAACATAAACAATATACTACTAACTATTAATAATAATACAATAAAGTTATTATTAAAAAAACAATAAAGTTAATTACTGTACTATCAAATTTATTAGTCAAAAAAAAATTACTATCAAATTTACTTAATTATCCGAAATATTTCTAATCAAATTTTTAATTTTTATTAAAAAAACATACACGGGACCATTATTTGTGACGGATACATAAAAAGTTGGATAATTTTTCATTGATAATTATAATCAAATTTATTCATTTAATAAGTATTATCAAAAATAGGCAAAAGTTAATATGCATAAGGTTGTTTATATGCACAGTTCATAAGTTATTTCCAACCATCAGATACATGTTACACGTGTTATAATCTTAGGCTTCAGCTCAAACACTCATCTCACGCGCTCACCTCAACCTCTCAGAATTCGATCGCGACACACTGTGAAGGTTCAGAAGCTTATCGCCGGCGTGATTCTCACCTTCTTTCGTTCGATTCGGCGCGATTTCTCCGACGAGGTTATTGCGGCCGGCGGTGTGATTTTTGCGGTTCGTTTCTTCAATCTGTTAGGTTTGTATTAATATATATGTTACTATGGTTCCTCTTTGCTGAATCAGTAATAGTGATGAAGCTAGGTTTAATTTTCAATGCACATGAATTGTTTGAGAAAATTCCTGACTGAAACTGTAATCCTTGATGATGATGATTTCCAGTGCACTAGATGAAAGTTATTCTTTCTCATACAAGGTCCATGGAAAAAGAAGAATCTTGCTGATTTTGGAATCGTTAATCAGTGCATGTGTCCTCTAAGAGTCAATGATCAGTATCTGGGCAATATTATGTTGAAGATCAATTCCAAGGTAAATAGTTACAGTTTTGTATTATGGTAAAAAGTTGTGGGTTACACTCTACATGTAGATATATAGTTTCTAGTATCATTGCCGTATCTGAACTCTTCCCCACCTACTTGAATAAGACCCGTTTGATTTCCATTGCCTTTTCAATTATATCATCACATTTTATGTATATAATTTATTTATTGTCCTGCAGCTTGGTGGGCTGAACTCATTGTTGGGTGTTGAAAGTACTCTTTCTCTTCCTATTGTTTCCAAAGCACCCACTCTCATTCTAGGAATGGATGTGTCACATGGCTCACCAGGGCAGACTGATATTCCTTCAATTGCGGCTGGAAGTGATATTAGTGTTTTGTGTGTTCTTGGTGAAATATAGAGCTCTAGACAGTGGCCTCTGATTTCAAAATATAGAGCATGTGTTCGCACACAGTCTGCAAAAGTCGAAATGATAGATAATTTGTTCAAGAAAGTATCAGATACCGAGGATGAAGGCATCATGAGGTAATTTTATTTATACACGAATAACCATTAAGGTTTTCTCTCTTATAGCTGGAGCTTGATTATCAGACCATGCTCTATTTTGAGACATGTTTTTTGTCCTTTTAAAGCATCTATCTTAAGCTTCGATTGACAATTATATATTCAAAGTCAATTTTCTTCCTTGATGGTATATATTAAAGGTCTGTTTATCCTGGTGTTTTCATCAACTGCAGGGAACTCTTACTCGATTTCTATAATAGTTCTGGGAAGAGAAAACCAGATAATATAATCATTTTCAGGTATGCTTTCTTTGAGCACATTGCTGGTGTTGATTGTTTCCAATTTGGTTGTTTTAACTGTAAATGTTTAATAAAAATTAAATTGATTTGATACTGATGAATTGTTATTGTATTCTGAATGCTCCTGTTCTTTTCTGATGAACATGAACATGGTGTTTTTTATATTTATCCACAGGGACGGTGTTTGTGAATCCCAATTCAATCAAGTCCTGAATATCGAACTTGACCAGATCATTGAGGTTCATAAGCTGTTCAAATATGCTATTTACATAGTATACATTTCAGTTATAAGGACTAATATTTACTTTGAACTTATTAGGCATGCAAGTTTCTTGATGAAAAATGTAACCTGAAATTTGTGGTCATTGTTGCTTAGAAGAACCATCACACAAGATTCTTCCAGCCCAATTCTCCTGACAATGTCCCACCTGGCAAGTGTTTTGAGAATATTCAAATAGCTTTTTTTAGGCTCTTTTGTTTTGTTTTTATTAACATGTTGCTTTACAGGAACTGTTATTGATAAAAAAAATTGTCATCCAAGAAATTATATTTCTACCTCTGTGCTCATGCTATGCTGGGATGATAGTGAGTATCCATTTTCCTTGAAATAATTTTGTAGATATAGTTCATATTATTTTTCTAATTTTGAACATTATGGTGGCTAATTTTTCTAATATCAAATTGAAAGACAATCTTCTATCTGTTGGTTGTTGAAACCATTCGCATTGGTAAATGGTTTCAGTGTATAACTTACTGAAACCATAAAGCCATACTTATGGTTTCAATGTTATATTTCTCTTTTTTTAGGTGTTTTGTATAGTAAATGTGTTCTGTCTTTTGTATATCACCCTTCCATACATAGCTAGCTAGTTGTTTGAATGCATCATCATTCATCACCATTGATTTCACATTGACAGAAGAAGCTTATTTTGATTTGTTGATTTGCAGTAGTTTATACAATATTGAGATGAAGTTCTGCTATTATTACTGAATTGTTCATTATTTTTCGAAGATAATGAATTCTGCATGTGTTTTTCTGCTCACTATTCTTACTGAATGTTCATTATTCTTACTGTTATGTATGCTTTGAAACAGATCATGACACCAGCCTTGATGGGTAATCCAGGGAATACATGGAGAGACTTTGCTTCCGAAGTCAGGAGAACCAACCACATACAAGAAAATGTTTGATGTATGGTTGAAGGAAGTCGAGACATTTGTCATCGGATTGTATAGTCATAGGAAAATGCCAATGCCTTTCGACTTCAGCAAATTTAAATGGGAATCTCCAAAAATGTCAACTCAACCAGACAAAGACAATTGTGGAGTCTTCTGCATGAAATTCCTAGCTGAATGGGAAGGAGACAATAACACCTCAATGAAGTCTTTCAAAGACTGGCACAAACTCAAAAAGTAGGCCAAAGTTGCAAAGCTAATGGATTTGAGGATTGGAATATGCTCGACAATTTTAATTGACTCCAACAATTCATGAAGGAAAGATGTGGAAAACAAAGCAGCTGCCTACTATGAAGAAATGAGTCAACAACTAGGTTCTAGATGATGTCTTAGTTAGTTTTTGGATTTGTATATAGATAAATTTCTGAATTTCTTGTTATGTTTGTTTATGATGGATTTTTGAATTTTTGAATTTCTTGAGATGAAGTTCTGTTATTGTTCTGTTTATCTATTGTTGGTTTGTGCTATTGTGTTTTTGCATTTGTACACTGAAACCATTTTGAAAAAACCTCTCGTCACTTTCGAAATTTAATTTTTGAGCAAGTTATGATTTGTACACTGAAACCATAAGTATGGTTTTATGGTTTCAGCAAGTTATACGCTGAAACCATTTATCAAGACTAATGGTTTCAGTAAGTTATATACTGAAACCATTACTCTTCTTAAATGGTTTCAGTTACATATACACTTTTGATAAAAGGTTCAGGAACTTCCATTAGTTGAAATCTATTTAAGGATGGTCTCCTAACATAAGAAAGATAAGGATGGTCTTCGAATCAACCCATTTAAAGGACGTGCATTTGAATCCAACACATCACTTCTCCCGAAATTTAGGGTCATGGGTTGATTCGAAGACACTTCTCCTCTCTCTGAATCCAACACATTTTAATCTTTCTCAACTTAATTATAAATGCATTTGAACGACATTAACTATTAAGCAGACCCATTTTGAAAAAACCTCTCGCCACTTTCGAAATTTAATTTTTCTTTTGTGTGACTCTAGCCACTCTTGGAGAAATGAGATAACTCTTGATTTTGGTTTTCATACTTATGTTTTTCAATATTATAACCTTGGTTTTGAATATTATTAGCCTATGATGGATTTGTACACTGAAACCATAAGTATGGTTTTATGGTTTGAGCAAGTTATACACTGAAACCATTTATGAAGACTAATGGTTTCAGTAAGTTATACACTGAAACCATTAGTCTTGTTAAATGGTTTCAGTTACATATACACTTTTGATAAAAGGTTCAGGAACTTCCATTAGTTGAAATCTATTTAAGGATGGTCTTCGAATCAACCCATTTGAAGGACGTGCATTTGAATCCAACACATCACCTCTCCCGAAATTTAGGTTCATGGGTTGATTCGAAGACACTTCTCCTCTCTCCGAATCCAACACATTTTAATCTTTCTCAACTTAATTATAAATGCATTTGAACGACAATAACTATTAAGCAGACCCATTTTGAAAAAACCTCTCGCCACTTTCAAAATTTAATTTTTCTTTTGTGTGCCTCTAGCCACTCTTCGTAATAGGAAATAACTCTTGATTTTGATTTTCATACTTCTGTTTTTCAATATTATAACCTTGGTTTTGAATATTATTAGCCTATGATGGATTTGTACACTGAAACCATAAGTATTGTTTTATGGTTTCAGCAAGTTATACACTGAAACCATTTATCAAGACTAATGATTTCAGTAAGTTATACACTGAAACCATTAGTCTTGTTAAATAGTTTCAGTTACATATACACTTTTGATAAAAGGTTCAGGAACTTCCATTAGTTAAAATCTATTTAAGGATTGTCTTCGAATTAACCCATTTGAAGGACGTGCATTTGAATCCAACACATCACCTCTCCCGAAATTTAGGTTCATGGGTTGATTCGAAGACACTTCTCCTCTCTCCGGATCCAACACATTTTAATCTTTCTCAACTTAATTATAAATGCATTTGAACGACAATAACTATTAAGCAAACCCATTTTGAAAAAACCTCTCGCCACTTTCAAAATTTAATTTTTCTTTTGTGTGCCTCTAGCCACTCTTCGTGAAAGGAAATAACTCTTGATTTTGATTTTCATACTTATGTTTTTCAATATTATAACCTTGGTTTTGAATATTATTAGCCTATGATGGATTTGTACACTGAAACCATAAGTATGGTTTTATGGTTTCAGCAAGTTATACCCTGAAACCATTTATCAAGACTAATGGTTTCAATAAGTTATACACTGAAACCATTAGTCTTGTTAAATGGTTTCAGTTACATATACACTTTTGATAAAAGGTTCAGGAACTTCCATTAGTTGAAATCTATTTAAGGATGGTCTTCGAATTAACCCATTTGAAGGACGTACATTTGAATCCAACACATCACCTCTCCCGAAATTTAGGTTCATGGGTTGATTCGAAGACACTTCTCCTCTCTCCGGATCCAACACATTTTAATCTTTCTCAACTTAATTATAAATGCATTTGAACGACATTAACTATTCTCAACTTAATTATAAATGCATTTGAACGACATTAACTATTAAGCATACACATTTTGAAAAAACCTCTCGCCACTTTCGAAATTTAATTTTTCTTTTGTGTGCCTCTAGCCACTCTTGGTGAAAGGAAATAACTCTTGATTTTGGTTTTCATACTTATGTTTTTCAATATTATAACCTTGATTTTGAATATTATTAGCCTATGATGGATTTGTACACTGAAACCATAAGTATGATTTTATGGTTTCAGCAAGTTATACACTGAAACCATTTATCAAGACTAATGGTTTCAGTAAGTTATACACTGAAACCATTAGTCTTGTTAAATGGTTTCAGTTACATATACACTTTTGATAAAAGGTTCAGGAACTTCCATTAGTTGAAACCTACTTAAGGATGATCTGCCAACATAAGAAAGATAAGGATGATCTTCGAATCAACCCATTTGAAGGACGTGCATTTGAATCCAACACACCATCTCTCTCCCGAAATTTAGGTTCATGGTTACATATCATTATACAAATCCAAAAATTCATCTCTACACAAACTCAATAATATGAACTACAACCCAAAAACTCCTAAACTACATATCATGATAGACGTGCTAGCTTTTGAAGGATTTCTTCGTAGTATGCAGTTGCTTTCTTCTCCACATAATTTCTTTTGGAATTGCTTGAGTCGGTTAGAATTGTGGAACATATTTCAATTCTAAAATCCATAACCCTTGCAACCTTATCACAAATGCTTCCACCTCCTTTAGCCATACATCAAACATTTTCTTGTAGACAGGGTTCCCCAGGCTTTGTGTGCAATTTCTCTCCAACCGAACTCAAGCTGTTTAGGAATTGAAATTTGCGGTTCTTTAGATTCACAACAAAGCAAACATAGTGACGGCCTGAATTCCCAATTATTGTTGGAGTCATGATCTGTTTAATGAGTAAATTCATCATCACCATATAAGTCAAACAATCAATCTATAGAAATTCTCAAAACCATATTGGACTGAGACTTAACATATATCATGTATGCCAGGACACCAAATCATTGATGTTCATAAAATAGCATTTAACATATATCATGTATGCCTGGAAGTCTATCATCATATAAACAGATTTAACCGACATCATTCAGACCAAAATAACACAAAGGACAAACACCAGGAAAAAAAATTCATAGATTTAAGGGTCTGTGACTGTACCCTGCCATTCATTTGAAAAGAAAACATTTTTCGGTGGTACAATCTGGGAATTCTAGTCCTACTACTCACCATTGTGTTTGCACCAATCAATTTGTCTTTATTTTTTTTTAGTATGAATATGGTGTTTGGATATGTCGCGCAATATTACGATAGTACATTGTAATTATTATGTTAAAATCGACACTAATCCAAACATGCAAAAGACGTTGGTAAAAGGAACAATGTCCCATCTAAATGTTTCTTGATCTACTTATAGAAAATTACTTGTCATTCCAAGTTTTTATAAGTTGAATCATAAGAAGGTGCCTACATACTTAGCTTAGTATCTTAATAGCTAGGATCATTTGAATTTGTCATGAACCATCTATAGGGAAAGATAGAAGAAGAGGCAAATGTTAACAGTTCAAAAACAGGACTTAGACACAACCACTTCTATTTTGTGAGGAGAATATTGGTTTCATAAACTATAATTTTAGACTTGTGGAAATGTAATAAACACAATCTCATTTTCCATAACATCTTACAAAAACTACAAAATTCACTAAATGGTTTCAATATGTTTTACAGTAAAACCATTAGTATAGCTAAATGGTTTCAAGTATATCAAAACCATTTCAACTTAGATATTTCAACTTAGAAGACAATCTTAACTGATAAATGAGTTCAAAACTATTTCTAAACCATTTCTAAACAATACAAGTGTATCAAAACCATTTTCAAACCTAATTCCCAAAATCAAAGCCCCAAGAATCAACAACAACAACAACAACAACAAAAACTCTTTCCAAACCTAATTCCCAAAATCAACACACACTGCAATTACTTGAAAATCACTGTAACATCAACAATTGCAATTAAGCATAAAAAATTGCAATCACTTACTTTGAAATCACAACAAATGAAACTAACAGATACACTTTCAACAACATAAACAATTGCAATTACTTGAAACCACAAAAAACTAGAGGAAGAAAACCATTTCGCACCTGTTTTGTTTTCATCATTTGCTGTGTTGTTTCAATTGAATGGTGATGATGAGTATTCTCGTGATGTTGTGGTGTGGCCGGCGATGGCGATGAATGATGATTTCACGTGACAGAGAGATTTCGTCGTTTGTGACGGAGAGATTTGGGAGAACGTTGATGATGATGATTTCCGGTGATGATGATGTCCGGTGACACTGAATCGTGATGGTGGGTGTGATTTTCGGTGTCGTTGGTTGGTTGTGATTTCCGGTCGTTGCTTGTGATTGGGAGCGCGTTGTTTTTGTTGTTTTCAGCGCGTGGTTTTGTTTTGTTCGCGTTGTTGTTTGAATTGATATTGGCTGGGGGTGTAAGATGAAATGGGTTGGGGGTGTAAGAGGAAAATTAGTTTGGGCTAGTTCTAAATGGGTTATGTTTATGCACGGTGCATAAGGATAACTTATGCACCATAACTAGACCCTCAAAAATAGCACAATAGTTTCACTTATATTTTAACAATATTATATAATAAATTTTTAAATATTTTAATCTAAATAACAAACTTAAATCTACTACTAATATATTAAACTCAACTTACCAAAAAAAAAATTAAAATCGATTACCACCAAAGTTACTAATTTATTCTTATTACTTTTAACTACTTGTAAGTTTTATATTCTTTATTGTAGTTTAACTAAAAAAATATATAGAAAGAATATATATAACATATATACAAACAAAAGATGATTGCTTAAAAACAGAAACAAAACATCGGAACAAAACAAAACAATCTATACTCATAAAAATAGCAATAAGCCAGATTAATACGATAAACTCAATAATCTATTAAATGAAAATAGAGAATAAAATAGTCAATAAAAAAATATAGAAAAAATAAGATGAATATACATAAAATTAGGAATATATAAGTAGAAACATAAACAATATTTTTCATAAAAAAAATAAACAATGTCCTATTAACTAATAATAATAATACAATAAAGTTAATTACTATCAAATTTACTAAATTATCCTAAATATTTCTTATCAAATTTATAATTTTTTTACTAAAGAATATACACAGGACTATTATTTGTGACGGGTGCATAAAAAATTGGATAATTTATCGTTGATAATTATAATCAAATCTATTCATTTAATAAATTTTACAAAAATAGCACAATAGTTTCACTTATATTTTAACAATATTTTTTTTTAACAATGTTTTTCACTTATATTTTAACAATGTTATATAACAAATTTTTAAACATTTTATTCTAAATAAATTTTTTACAATAATATAATGACAAACTTAAATATCGAATACGTCAATGACCGTGCGAATGCACGGGTCTTTAAGCCAGTTATATATATGAATTTATACGTAAAAATAGGAACAAAACAAAAATACTAAAATGATTATATACATATTTACATAAAAAAAATAAAAAGATTATTTTTGATTTGATGAAAAAAAAATGGTTGTGATTAGTTGATACTTGATAGTGTAAAATTATTTTACATTGTCGATACATATCTTTTTTTCTTAAAATAATTAGGTGAAACTTACATTACTCCTTTATAATTTGGGGTTATTTGCCGAACAATTAATGAGAACAAATCACATTATAAAAATAAATAAAAAAAAGTGAACAAATAGCATAAATAATTTTGCATCTAATGTAATATGCATAATTAACTTGTAACAACCATTTTATAGACCAAATACATCCATTTTTCAATGAATCTAAAAAATGATTTTTTACTTATAATAGTGATCAGAAGGAGTATTTTTCAAGGTAGATACGGTTACTTTTGAGGCATTTATTGCACAACATTTGCAATAGAGTGAAGACCCATTTTGGTCCCTCACAAAAACCACAGAACCCGAATTAGTCCCCGACAAAAAAAAAGTCCCTATTTAATCCCTAACAAAATTAAACCGGGACATGTTAGTCCTTCGTTTGAACCGTGACTGGACTGTCATGTGTATTATTTATGCCACGTGTATTATTTACAAACATAAGGGACATTTAGGTCCCTACATTATTTTATTTTGGAACAATTTGATCCCCATATTTTTTTTTAAAAAAATACGAAAATTAGACAATATTCATAGACAATATTTTTAAAATGTTAAGGGATCAAATCATCAAATTGACACCTATTTTTGCCCCGAACAAAAACTCCAAAACTAAAATTAATAAAATTTTAAGGGATCAAATCATCGAATCTCCGGTACGTTGTATGCCGTCTTCTCCGGTTGAATCATCTGATATGAATATCACCATCAAAAATTGTTCTTGTTGGAAAAGAAAGAATGTTGCCGTGTGGGAGGAGAAAAACTAAAGACTGAAAGCCTAAAACTAAAAAATCCTAGTACTTTCTCTTTCTATTTTATGAAAGAGAAAAACACATATTGTTTTTTTATTCAAATCAGGGACTAAGTTTTTTTTTTTTGACGGAAAATCAAGGACTAAGTTGTTCCTTAAGAATATTAAAATAGTACACATGGCAGTCTAGTCACGGTTCAAGAGTAGAAAAAAATCATATTAAGAAAAATAATAACGAAGGACTAACATGGTCCGGTTTAATTTTGTTAAGGACTAAATAGGGCCTTTATTTTTGTCGGAGACTAATTTGGGTTTTGTAGTTTTTGTGAGGGACCAAAATGGATCTTCAGCAGTATTAACAAAAAAATGTGGAGGAAAAATGGGAATACTATTAATGAGAAACGGAGGAAAAATGAAGTGTTCAAGTTCGAGATTGAGGCATTGGAGAGTTTGCTGGTGAAAAAGAAATCCGAGTTTGAGAAATGGGTCAAAGAGAAGATGTAATTGAGAAGTAAGCTAGGGTTTTAAATTTGAGTTCTAGGAGCATGAAGCCAAATAACACATGCCTTGAATAATATGCAAGATTGTTAAGTGTTCTGGGAGCATGCAAGACCGGTACAACAGTTCACGATAAGCTGTGAATCACAGAAAGAAAAAAGGGGTTCAAGGCCTAAGTGCCAACGGTTCAATTAGTGAGAACCGGACCCAGAAAAATAATTTTATATGGAAGTTGGATCATTAGTAGGTCATATCCCCTTGTAACCCGTTTTAACATTCACTATTTAATGAAGTAAACAATTTCGCCTGTAAAATGACTGATTGAATATCAGTTTAATGCACATGTTCAAATCATGCCATTGTTGAAATTGTAAATAAATGTGTCAGATAAATCATAAATCACTCTTCTTGTAAGTTACGATACTAGGCCTGTAAAACTATTGCGACTAGGAAAAATTCTCTATCAATGCTTTGACAGTAAGCATACAAAATGATTAAGCTCCCACTTTGCTTTTTAGTTCTGGAGTCGCTAGTTGAGACTGCTGATCCAGAGAGGAGGCAAACCTTCACACGAATACAAATAGATTATAATATTTTAGAGGCAAACCTTCACACAAATGCAAATAGATTATAATATATAGCGAGAAAACCAAACACTAACGATAGTATTGAAATAGATGTTACAGACATGGAGTAAGTGATGTATATTTTTCATTTCTGATGTCATAAATTCATGCAAAAGATATGGATTCAGAACTAACAGTTAGGAGCACAAGAAACAGGATAGAGCTGATGAACCCTACAAGTATTGTGTATAATTCCGAGGATGCAAGATTCCCACGGTACATTTCTTGAAGCAAGAGGATGACGGTGAATAGAAGAAAGGAATAAGTCATGGAACTCACAGACCCTGTCATGGCCTTCTCATAGCAAATATAGCAATAGAAAAAAAAGAAACAATGGTTAGAATAGCCATCATCACTCAAGAATGATAAAGTCCCTTATACCAAAATCATCTACAAAAACATTTTCATCTAAAAATATAGTAAAATTTTATAGTCAATTTGATTAGTGATTATGTCTTTCCTTCAAAGTGAAGGTAGAAAATGGTTGTGATTTGTGATTAGGGTTTGCATTGATTGAGATTGAGAGATAATAGAGAATCACAAATCTCTGTTGGATATACACCACAAACAAAATTTTTGGGTTTGGTTAGGATTTTGGCCAATTTTTGAAAACCAAAATTAAAATTCACCAGTTTTTCAATACCAAATAAAGTTATGGGTATTAAGCCATGAAACCAGTTAAAATCAGCATCATTAGTATTAAGTTATTAACCCATGAAACCTGTAGACACCGAGATAACTAAGTTGGATCGTGTTATGAAGCATGGACTCTGACACGGACACCGCGACACGACACGGACACGGACACCGCGACACAGCTAGCGTAAAAAATATAGGACACCGACACCGCTACATATTTATAAAAGATATAAATTTAGAATCAAAATATATACATGTAAATCTAAGTTGAGGAAGTTATTTCTTAAAAAAAAATTTAAACAAAGTACGATAATATTTTACCTTTATTTATCCATCTACTTTTGAAAAAACTAAAAATATTGTAATCAAAATATAATATTTTCAATACTTTTTTATCAATGATGTTATTTCGACACATCTCTAACTCTTATAGGTATGTCTAATATGTGTTTACGAAGAGTATAAACAAAGAAAAAATAATTTTTTTGGGGAAACTTTTCCGACACGCGTGTACGAGTGTCTTACAGGTGTCGGACACCGATCAAAGAAGTGTCGAAGTAAAGAAAAATTGAATATTTTCGGACACCGATTTGAGCTATCCGACACGTGTCGGACAGGTGTCGGACACCGCGACACGCCTAATCATAGAGGTGTCCGTGCTTCATAGGTACTTAAAAAAATCCAAAGAGTAAAATATTATACAGAGTGCCATGCATATTATATATATATATATATATATATATATATCAAGCAGAATATATTGAAACTCAAAAAAAGATATATATAATTGTAAAATAAGAGCACATTCGTAAAAGAAAACACAATCAGTTTGCAAGTCGCAAATGCCTAAACCATTAAAATTAAATTGATAAAACGATATCATATCACCATAGGCTATATGCCTACGGGTGAAAACAACAAGATGAAGAACTAGTTACCTGATCTCCAACGGCTTCCTTTGTAAAGACCGACAATAAAACTACTTGTCTTTCTACGAGGAATAGTACCAACGTCCTCAATTATTTGGGTGTTCAAATCAAAATAGGCGACTTGATAATCTTTTTTTTCAAAGAACATATATCCCATCTTCCCAAATCCAATTGGGGGCCATTGGAGGAAAGGTAAGGGGCCATAAATATATAGTGTGATCCTTGATTCACTCACACCGATTTCACCCAGAATAGATATGTGAAACACAATATCATCATGATAATTTGAGATTAAAGCAATTGATCCATTTAACACCGTCAAGCGTCGCCTAGGAACGTTTAATTTGAGTTTGTTGTTGAGCAAATGGAATTCAGAGTGGTAAAGACCATCAACACGATGATGACTTGTGAGAACGATAGTGGAGGATAGTTTTTGCGGAACAGGGTAGTTCGTCATTTGACAAAGATATATATCCATATTTGATGCACTAGGGTTGTAGAAAACAATGGTGTTGTAGATTGACGGTGGAATAATGTCCATCTTTGATTCGGTGGAATCCATGTAGAACAATAGTGGAGTATAGCTTCTGCTAACCTTTGATGAGGAGGAGGACTTGGAATCCATCATCGATCGTGTTCTGTTCTGCTGATTTTGCTTGACAACCACGGCTTCTGCTTTATGTTCTCTATATGTTAGGTTAGAATTGGTTTGGCGATTTCTGACCTCAAACGTTAGTCTTAACAAAACCCAGCATTTGTTCTCCCCTTTGGTTCGGGGTTTTTGGAGGGGAGGGGAGGTGATATTTTAAATTTTTATGTTTGGTTCAAACACATATTTAATTAAACAACTCCCCTCTCCCTCCCCTCACATCCCCTCCCCTCTATTAAAATCCCTCCTCTCCCCTCTCCTCCGTTGAACCAAACAGACCCTAAAGCTTCTTGAATCGGTGGTTTGATTCTTTTTTGGTGTTTTAACTTTTAAGTAGTGGAGGATTAGTGTTTCTTTTTTCCAATTAGTGGAGTGGCTCTCTTACTCTTACTACTAATATTGGTATATGTGTTTTTTATTATTGCTCAATTTAGTCAGATATATTTTTATGCGAAAAAAACTTAAATTCTTATTCTCATTCATTAAACAAATTATTAAGTTATATCTTTTTAAAATAACAAACTAATCCTATAAATTCTAAACAAATCCTACATATTCTAACAAAAATATAAATCATAAATCTTAATATTATTTTATTTTAAGTATAAATCTAAAATCTTCAAAAAAAATATTTATGCATTATTTTCAACACTCCTTCTTGACTAAATATCTTTTCGTTGTATTTAATCCGAGATTTGAGTTGAAATTTTAATGACCATATATATTGTTGTTTGGAAGTATAAGTTGATGATCATCTTTATTTTTACGGCTGAAATAATGACTTAATTGATACAAGTTAGATTAAAACAACGGAAAATAAAAAATGTGACTCGTATGAAATTGACACCAATCATGTCGTTTTTTTAGCCGTAAAGATTAGGAGAGTCATAATTTTTTACTTCTAAAGAATATTATTGACAATTGTTAAAATTTCAAATAATTTTAAACAACGGTCCACGGTGAACCACTTATAAAACTGGTTTACTATAACATTAGCCGTATTTTGATAGTTAAGGCGAGATATATTTATTAAGTAAATAATTATTTATACTAATATGATTTTTCTTAGATATTATTATACTAATATGAATCAAATACAATATATAATTATTTTGTTTAACTACAACTCACTTTTAACCACAATCAATTATATAAATCAATTGTGGTGATTAACGTTGGACTTGGCAAGAAAAATAACAGTTCGATTCTCCACAACTGCAATCGGGGGACTGGAACTAGGGTAGCGTTTGTTTCAAGGTTGTTAATTTTACTTCCAAGATTTAAATAAAATTGTGTTTGGTTAATATTAACTAGATTACTTGGAATTATTAATAGAGATGAGTAAAAGATAAGTTATTAGAAGTTATTGAAAATATATTCTCATTTTCATGGGATAATATAATGGGAATAAGAGAAGTTATTGGAAGTTATTTTATTCCAATGAACTTTCATACCTAGGAATAATTTTATATCTACCTTGTAGCAAACATGAGTATATATATTCCAACCCATATATTCCAGGTAGAGGTGGAAATAGGCTAGGCCGAGCTAGGCTTTGCCAAACCTGAGTCTGGTCTGTCAAAAAATTAAAGGCATGAGCCTGACTTGTGGCCTATCATATGCTTTTTTTTAGGCCTGAACCTGGCCTTTTGAAAGCCTGACATAGACTATTAGCCTGTTTAAAAGCCTATTTCACATAAACATATTTAAATAAATAATTATATTTAATTTTAAATATACTAATGAACAAATAAATCAATGAGATTAAACTTCCTTTTGATATTTACCATGATATTTTGGAGAATTTGACTATATAGGACATCAAATTTCAATTTTAGTTTATAATAATACATTTATATATGTGAAAAATTAATGTGGATTAATAAATTTGAATTACTGAAAAAGTTAGTAGATTTATAATTTAATCAAAGTACAAATTTTAATATATATAATAACAATAGATGTAAAAATATTATTCATATTTACTTAAATAGGTCAGCCTAGTAGGCTTAATAGACTTTTTATTGGCCTGGAGCCTGGCCTTTTTAGCTAAATAGGCATATAAAAAAACTTTGGTCTGCTCTATTTAAAGAAATAGGCTGACCTGACCTGAGCCTATGTAAGCTTAGGCCGTATGCTTATATAGGCCAGCCTGGCCTATTTCCACCTCCAATTCCAAGGAATATTATTTCTAAACTTGATACAAACACTCCCTAGGGTTGAGAATAGGTCAGTCCAGCCTACAAGGGGCTACGACATAGCCTATATAGGCTCAGGTTAGGTCGACCTATTTCTTTAAATAGAGCATGCCAACATTTTTTGGTCCCCATATTTCATTTTTTTTTTTTTACTTTTTATACCCACTTCCATTTAGAGTCAATTTTGATGACGTGGTAAAATGAATTATGATGTGACAAATGACATATAGATAAATCAAAGTACACATGTCATTATTATTTAATTTAATTTTTTAAAAATATTACAAAATATTTACATTTATTAAAATGTTATTTACTTCAATAGAAATATTATATAATACATTATATATTTTATAATATATTCATTATTGAAATTGAATTGAAAAATAATGATATGTGTAATCTATCTATATCTATAATAATATTATTTGAGAGCCTTTTTTCAAAATAGATTGTACACATGGCATAAGGAAAAGCATACTCTTCTATGGTTGTTTTGACATTAATTTCTCATAAGCAAATTAATTAAAATGTTCACCAAGGCAATATATATAAAGCAATATAATAACTTTCATGATTAAGGCAATATATATATAAGGCAATATGTATGGCATAAGGAATAAAATATTCTTAATAAAAGTGTGAATCAAGTCTACAAATATCATCATAATTGTAAGTTTTTTTTTAAAAATATTAATATAATACGATTTTGTTTCTTCAATTTAAATGACCAAGAAATATATGATTTTTATTTTCAATTACTTTACTTCCTCAAATTAAGAAAATAATTGATATGATTAATTGTTTTTTTGCTATAAATATTGCTTTTGAGTATCATAATTTTACATCATTGCGAAATATATTATGAAATTCTTCTCAAAATCTCTTTACTTTTTTCTTCTTCATTGAAACAATGAAACAATTTTCTTATTCTCATTTTTTTTTTCACGTGTCCAATTTCAGGAATAACTCCTTCGAAAGAATCATGAATGCGTTGATTAAAGTTGTTGGGTGTAGAATTATGAAAAAACATATTGTCTAGCGCGAGAACATGCCGAATCAAATCTCGATAACTTATGTAAGTGGCGGAAAAAATTGATTTCCTCCCTTTCAATTACTTTCTATTATTGAGGGTATTTGTTTGTTAATCCCCATAATTTGTTCTCTCTTCGTAGTTAGTTGGTGACAATATTTCTAATACTAAATTTTTATTTTCTTTTCAGGTATGTCATAGAGTTTAAATGATATTGTTATACAAAATGTTTAAAATGATACTATATCAGAATTTAGAAGGAACAACGAAAGACACTATGAGTTTTTTTATTTTATTGTTTATTTTTTGTTTTCATCCACGTATTTTTTAAATTTCGTTGTTTACAAATTTGATCTTCTTTCATGGAATTATTATGTTGAATATACTTTGTTTTATGCACTTGCAAAGATTTTTTTAAATATTTATTTGAATATTCAGTTACTGATTTGTTGATTTCTATTATTGTTTTACTTTTACTATTTAAAAACAAATTATTAGTAAAAAAAAATTTAAAATAAATTATTGCAAGAAATTACAGTTTTAAAAATACATAAGAGATTTTTATCTTTGATCTTTTTTTCTCTTTTTTTTATTAGCAACGCAACAAAAAAAAAAAGAATGCCTTGATGTGTTTTTTATCTTAGCATTTCATAGAATTAATTTTAGAAAAAAATTATAAGCTTTAATTAATTAATATAATAAATCAAATCAAATCAATTAGAACAAAAGTATGTAGCATATATTTTTCTTTTTTCTTTCAATTGCTTCCTTAAATTAAGGGAATAATTGATACGATTAATTGCTTTATTTTTACTATAATTATTGCTTTTGAGTATCACAATTTTTACATCATTATGAGTTTTTTCTCAACATCTCTTTGGTTTTTTCTTCTTCGTTAAAACAATGAAACAATTTTCTTATTCTCATATAATTTTTCACACATTCAATTTCAACATTTTATTTATTTTATTTTGATATTTTTATATAGTATGCAAATATATTTTAATGGTATATTTCTATCAATATGATGTTATGAGTTAGAGTAAGTCACTGTTTTTACATTTTATTTGTAGATATTATGATATTGTTTATTGTTATAGGTTCTCAGCAAGAATATGACATGAAAGATGTTAAAACAAAGATAAGCAAGTGAATTTGATTGCGATATATTTGTGATAAATTATTTGTATTTTTAAAAATTGATATTTATTATCTAATTGTACTATATATATATATATATATATATATATATATATATATATATATCAATTTGTTCACATTTTATTAATTTATTGATGAAACCGTGTAAAATATAGATCAATTTTATTTCTATTAGATGTAGATGAAATAATATTTTATTTTTATTTTTCAAGATATGATGTACATGTAGCTTAACCAAATGAATCCTCTTCTACCATTGTTTTGACATCAAATTTTCATAATCAAATTAATAACAAAGTTGACCATCACATATGCAATTGTTCAAATTCCCTTGATTTATAATAGGAATAATAAATTCATATTAAATATTAATTACAGTTATCTCTCCAATGAAACAAAGAAATAAATTAGGATACAATTATCACTATTGCTTATAAAAAGTAACAATGGTGTGCGATTTAAAAGGAAATAATATTTCAAGGAGACTGTATTAATATAGTCAATGCATTAAAGACGTTGATTAATGTAATTGTCATTTTCTTTTTCTTTTTAATATTGAAAAGGGGCTAAGCCCAATATAATAGTCTATTTTTATTTTACTATTCTCGGATTTTTTTTAATAAAGAAACAAAAACAAATAATGTACCAAAATGGGAAATAAAAAAAAAACAGTACTAAGACGAGAAATATGAAAACAAAAATTTCACACTAGGACGGGAATTAAAACAATACCAAATAAAAAAATCACGATGGCGGAAAGTAATATATATTAATATGAAGACCCGTCTTTTTATTTTTATGAAATCTATATTTTTACTCATATTAATACGAGTTTTTTCTTTTTTTTCAATTACTAAATACTCTTATATATATTTTTTTATATATTAATACATGGTCTATTTTATTTTTGTATTGCAATGGCCTATATTTCAACTCATACATCAATGGGGGGATATATTTTTATTGTATTTTATTGTAATTTCTACGGGAACATGTATTTCTACTTATGCATTAATACGGCTGACTTTTTTAATTTATAATTTCTACTTTTTTTACACATTATAAATTTCAGCTTAGATTTATATTCTTACTAATATATTAATACGGAGACCTATTTATTTTATAATTTTTACGGAATCTATATTTTTAGGCATATATTAATAGGGAGACTATTTTTTTTTTAATTCCAACGAAGACCTATATTTTTGCTTAAATATTAATACGGAAAGCGATTTTTTTTTTGTTATTTATATTGTACTCTATATTTCTACTCATATATTGATACACAAACATATTTTTT
Source organism: Trifolium subterraneum (assembly GCA_951799995.1). Taxonomy (NCBI): domain Eukaryota; kingdom Viridiplantae; phylum Streptophyta; class Magnoliopsida; order Fabales; family Fabaceae; genus Trifolium; species Trifolium subterraneum. Next base: position 21,457,563 of record OX637462.1, on the reverse strand, counting down.
TGTAATTCATATCCACCTCAAAGTCCTTTTACGAAACTTCAAAGTCTCTCTTCCATATGAATTACAAAATCTTTGAGTGGAGAATAATAGAAATAACGACTATGATACATTTTTATTTGATTGAAAAAATACGAACTTACAGAGTATTATTTTAATTATTAAATTATATAAGATTGTAAATATTTATGAAGTAAAATTTAAATTTTTCCGTTTAAACCTACAAACGCATTTTTACCCGTGCTTGGCACGGGTCTGGATACTAGTTGTTATTTAATTCACACGTTATTTGTCACATCATAATTGACCTTGTCACGTCATTAAAATCGACTCTCAATTAGAGTGAGGAACTTAAATTAAAAAATTGAAATAGGGGGACAAAAACTTTAAAAATTGAAAATATGAGGATCAAAACTGCATTTAAAGCTTATTATAAACCAAAATTGATATATGATGTCATATATTTTGTCAAATCCTCTAAAATATCATGTTAAATATCAAAATAAAGTTTAATCTCATTAATGTTTATTGTTTATGCTTTTAAAAAAAATCTCATTGTTTGTTAGTATATTTGTTTAAATATATTAATGTGAAATAGACTTTTAAACCGATTAATAAGCCATGACAAACTTTCAAAAGGTCAGACATATGCCAAAAATAAGTAGCGTATGACACACCACAAGTCAGGCTCAGAGCTTCAATTTTTTGGCAGACCAAACTCAAGCTTGACAAAGCCTAACTCGATTTAACCTATTTTCAACTCTACCTAAAATCACTTGTGTCAGAAGTGACTCCGAAACTATGCCATAAGTCCTAGTTCAATTGACAAAAATGCCGAAATTATTAGACCGGACGTCGTGACCCAGATTCGAACCCGTGATCTCACAATTATTTATGAGTTTAATTTCAGTAGATTACCGTTTATTTAAAAAAAAAAGAAGCGACTCCAAAACTAAATTAGACGGTAATATGAAGAAAAAAAAAATTATTTGGTTCCTAAAACTGATTCTACCCGACACAACAATTTGTTGGTTCTATGTTTTAGCAAATCAATTCTACAAGCTCGTGGCCCACTTCATTGTCCAATTTTATAATTGAAAAATGTGTTATCATTTCTCTTGTTTTGGAGACAACAAACCGTTTTTTTTCTTCTTCGGTTGAAGGACTCTGAGACAGACTAGCATCAAACTCTTCTCCTTCCTCACGCAACATCATATTATAAGTAACACCTGCCCTTCTATTCATTCTTCACAAGTTCAAAGCACAACATAACCACACCTCTTCTCATGGCCACACTCTCACACCCATTCCCACTCTTCTTCTCCATTCAGAGAACCTACCACTCCAATGCCTTCTTCATCCGACCTCCCCCTTCCTTCATACGCCTCCCACAACGTCGTTTCACACCCGCATTCGCTACCACTGCCTCCATTAAGGTCCGTTCTCTCCATGCCCATCAACTGTTCGACGAAATGCCAATACCTTACCATGTGTTTTGACTTTGCAGGAAAAGATTGGTGGCATTCATAAGACTTTCACTGACTTCACTAGCCTGAACCACTGGGTAGTTAGTGACTATTTCCGTCTAGTGAACTCTGTCAATGCCTTTGAGCCTCGGATTCAGGCGCTCTCTGATGACCAGTTGGCTGCAAAAACTGAGGAGTTTCGTCTCCGGCTCAAGCGTGGGGAGACACTTGCGGATATCCAAGCCGGTTCACTATTCTTTGGATCTGTTTTTCATTGCTTTGTTTGATAATTAATCTTTGAACCGCTGGTTTTGATGGAATTTTGGTGAAAATGATTGTTTCAGAGGCGTTCGCTGTTGTTCGTGAGGCTGCGAGAAGAAAACTTGGAATGCGCCATTTTGATGTTCAGGTCTCACTCTCTTGCATCCGTGTATCTGTTGTATTAAATAATATAATAATAAAGTACAGAGTTAAAAATGTGAAAATCAACTATCCAGATTTTTGACAATCTTATAGTTAGTTTGTTGTAGTTTTGAATATATTTTTATTACAATATCAATTGTTAGAGTGCACTTCTAGTTACAGAATAGCCAAATCCATTATATTCTAATTCTATGCATATTTAGTTCATAGAAGACTAGACGTAGGTAAATGTTCTCGATGAAAATGAAATTTCATGTTATTAGATTATTGGTGGAGCTGTGCTGCATGATGGGTCCATTGCCGAGATGAAAACGGGAGAGGGGAAAACCTTAGTCTCCACACTAGCAGCATATCTTAATGCTCTGACCGCTGAGGGTGTCCATGGTATGTGTTAATGCCAACACTTCAAAACTTTTGGCTGTTGGGCAATTTCTTCAGGTACTGCAGGCACTTAACTTTACAAAATGACATGCTCTGACCTTGATTTCATTGCAGTTGTAACTGTGAATGATTATTTAGCTAAACGTGATGCTGAATGGATGGGGCGTGTTCATCGTTTCTTAGGTCTTTCTGTTGGTCTTATTCAGGTAAATTTTATCTCCCAGTAACAAAATTTGTTTTTATCTATGATGTTTTTTGGTGGTGGGATAGATATGATCATGTGTTCTGATGACATAATGTACAAATGGACTGGGTCTGGTTTTCAATAATTTTTGTAACAGTAAATGCATAATATAATCGAAGATTATTAATTAATAAAAGACCACAGCAGCACCTACTGTTAAACTTATTATTTAATGTTTGCATGCACAGAAGGGGATGAAATCTGAAGAACGCAGATTCAACTATAGATGTGATATAACATACACCAATAATTCGGTAATTACAATTTTCAGTTACTATTGTTATCTTCTTAGTTTTGCATTTATTTATTGATGGTGCATGTTTTCTTATGTTACTTTTCTTTCCCATCTTACATTAGGAGCTTGGCTTTGATTACTTGAGAGATAATCTTGCTGGAAATAGCAAACAGCTTGTGATGAGATGGTAATGTGTATTACTTAACTAAAACTTTGATGTTGTGCTTTTCTCTTTTTGGTATAGAATATGATTGGATTACTGGTGACTCTTCTGCATGAGTACAGGCCAAAGCCATTTCATTTTGCTATTGTTGATGAGGTGGATTCAGTCTTGATAGATGAGGGAAGAAATCCGTTGTTAATCAGTGGTGAGGTAAGCTAAAGAGTCATTTTTATTGTGGTCAAGTCTTCTTATTCATTTTTTTTTTCCTTTTTGCAGTCTAGTCTGTTGTCATTTTGAAGTTTAAAGTCTACCAAGCCTGTGTTTTTTAACTGATTGAACTCAATGGTATACTGTTTCTTGCTTCTCCTTATGAATCACAGGCTAGTCAAGAGGCTGCACGGTACCCTGTTGCTGCAAAAGTGGCCGAATTGCTTACACAGGGCATTGTGAGTAAATTTTCTTTCACTTCATCATATCATTTGCTCCTTTTCTCTCTCTTCAGCCATTCTGTGAACTTTATTTTATTGGATAATTTAAGAAAATAGTTTTTTGTACATATTTTATTTTGTTAACAGCATTACACAGTGGAACTCAAAAATAATTCAGTGGAGTTGACCGAGGAAGGAATTACTCTTGCTGAAATGGCTCTAGAAACAAATGATCTTTGGGATGAAAATGATCCCTGGGCTAGGTGAATTTTCATTTGCTTTGAATATTTATCGAATGGAAAACTTTACCTTTCATTTTGGTTTCTGTTTAATTTTTTTTTAATCCAATGGTTGCTCGAATAAAAGTAGGTGGGAATCAACATAAACATATACTTATAGATTTTTTACATTATTTTTTTTGTGTGTTGTGGTCAAATTGTATAACAATAACATCACAGTGAAGGGTTACATTTTTTATTCCGTTAAAATTAGAAAATAAGATACAATTAGAACATTACTTAGAGAAAAGAAGATGAAACAAATATAATTCGACTCATGTAAAGGGCACTTTTTGAAAAGGCCATACAAGATTCATTTTTTTTCTATTTGACACCTCATCTACAAGTTACATTAGTTATCACAATCATTATTATGCTTATACTCACGGAATACCAGCTACTTTATGGGGAATTCGGGCTAACGCGTTGTGATTACTAGAATGTTTATGTTCAATCCGTTAAACATGAGTACCTTTTTTTTGAATGGCAAATTGTTAGTATGTTAATTGTTATGTTAGTTTTTTTACACCTTTTCCAGGACTTGAACCTTGGACCTACAACTCCTTTTAATGCACCTCCAACTCCTTTTAACCCTTAGCTCAACTAGTTCAACCAGTTGAGCCACCCATCCCACCCCGTTAAACATGAGTACTAAGAGTTGAGTTACTGCAGATTTGTGATGAATGCTTTAAAAGCTAAAGAATTCTATCGCCGAGATGTGGAATACATTGTCAGAGATGGAAAGGCTTTAATTATAAATGAGGTACTATTTTCAAGGTTTCTTTATGTTTTTAATATTAAGCGTTTTATATTTATCTCAGCATACCATTGACGCGAGCATGCAATATGACACTAACAATCCAAATTAAAAAAAACTGCAGGATACAAAGCCCTTGTACAGCACACACATATATATAAAATAAAAAAAAGGGTATACAGAAGAAGGGATTCATTGTGAGTCAATTATAGGCTGCCTTACCTAAAAATATAACAGATAATTTAAGGAAAATAATTCATAATTGATAGAATCATATTATATAAGTTTCAAGGATTACTATGTTGGGCCATGAGGGGAGCCTATGAGTCCGGGGAATCATCGCATTAGACTTTGAGCAATCACATAGTGGATTGAACACCACATTTCCACCCAAAACCTCAAGGCATTAGGTATATGGGTCTTGTCACTTATATGTTGCTCAACATCAACTTTCCATCTAATGTGAGATTTGTAACACTTGACACACCAACAATCTTCCCCTCAAGTGTGAGTCCATCCATTCATCTGGGTATGCTCCCCTCAAGCGAAAGCTTTCTCATCCACATACACTTGTACCGTTGTCGGCACAACATCAACGGGACATGCCACCTAGCCACTGGATTGCCAGGAAGACTTTCGATACAAGGAGCCAATCACATCTAGTAAACCGTCGGCTCTGCAATTTCCTCCTAAAACCAGAGAGCACTGTTAATAAACATATCCTACCTAGTAGAATTAACCATGTTAAGTGCATGTACAACCATAAAAGATAGTAAATAATTATTATTGATAATTTTCTCTCCACCCTTTTTTATACCGCCTTCATCGGTGAAGATGACACTCCTACTCTGGTTTAGGTGAGGGAAAAATGAAATGACAAAATTGTGGTAAATGAAATTGATACGTGACGAAAGTACTCTGGTTTATTTTGCCGTTTACTTACTTTTTTCCTCATACTATCTGCCTTTTTTGGATCTAGGCAGATTAATAATTAGAGGAAAGAGGCAGGGAATATAACTTTGGCATCACTCTCAGAGTTTGATTGCATCATACTATGAAGGAAAAAGCAATCTGGCTGACACATTATCATTGATATTGTAGAGCTTATAAGTCATTCTTCTTTGATAACTAGATACAGAACTTATGTTGGATTATTCAAAGCATGGGAACTAATATGCATGAGTGGTTTTATATCTCTAAAATTACTGTTTTCCAGTAATTCCTGCAGCACTCTTGGCTTTCATTTTCATTTAATGAATACACAAATACCTTTTGCTGATATTTCTTTAAGAATATGATTATATATATGATAAACAAAATTTGTCAGCTGACAGGAAGAGTTGAAGAGAAAAGGAGATGGTCTGAGGGGATTCACCAGGCTGTGGAGGCAAAGGAAGGTTTGAAGATTCAGGTAGATATGGAAGTTCTCTGATTCTTTTATCTTGTTGATGACATTAATGTGATCTTAATTATTTGATTCTAAGTTTCAATGTTTTAAACATGCACAGGCAGATTCTGTTGTCGTGGCACAAATCACGTATCAATCATTATTCAAGCTTTATCCAAAATTGTCAGGAATGACTGGAACTGCAAAAACAGAAGTGAAGATTTAATAGATCCGACAAATTTGAGTTGTCATTACTAGTACAAGTTGTGGATTTATGAGTTCTTGATAATTTATATCATCATTGTAGGAGAAAGAGTTCTTAAAAATGTTCCAGACGCCAGTAATTGAAGTTCCCACAAATCTTCCTAATATTCGCAAAGACTTGCCTGTTCAAGCATTCGCTGTAGGACATCTAATATTTATTATTGATTCTTCTTAATTCTCATTAGTTGTTACAACCTTGATAGTACATTGTTATTTTTTCCATGTATATGATTTTCGACTTCAAGACTGCTCGTGGGAAATGGGAGCAAGTTCGACGAGAAGTTGAAGATATCTTTAGACAAGGGCGTCCGGTCTTGGTTGGGACAACTAGGTAAAATTGTGGCTGTTTTATGAATGTTTTCTATTATTGCATTTATGTTTAGCATTCTTTTTTCAGAACTAGTGATGGTTACGATTACTTCTTTCCACGCCTGAAGGATCTATACATATTGCTCACCATTTCTTCACTGAAATGTTGTGGACAGATATGCATAGGGATTGAAGAGTCTTATTGTGTTTTGGACTTGCTTCTTATGTATTGTATTTTACACCTTTTTAAAGGGATGCATTGTAGTTAGTACTTTTAATTTTTTTTAATTAAGTCATTTATTGTAAGCAAGTAATTAAGTACAACAATCTGTCAGTGTTGGCTATTTCATGTTATACACTAGCTTTACGTTTTTAGTTCCATATTTTCTTGGAGAAACCATGAAGAAAAAAACCTTGCTCTAATCCCTTACTGGAAATTTGTTTTTTAATTGAGGCCGATAGCAATCCCATCAATTAGAAGAAAGCATTGTTGTTGTTGTGAATGAATATTTAGTAGGTTAAAATTTATATTTCTATGGTCTATGAATTTCAAGTTACCAATAATCAATTGAAAGAACAGTCTTGCAAGAAATTATTATTTCTAGGACTATACCATTACTAGGTCTACAGTCTACTGCAGACACCTTAAGCTTTTTAGGGATTTTCGGTGTTGAAACGGGATATATTTTCAGTAAAAAGTTGAACTTTGTCCATGTTTCAAGTTTCAACACAAATGGACTTTTACTTTGAGGAAGCAAGCCCTAAAACCCTTCATCGCATTTTTATTGTCCCTATAGGTGAACTTTTGGGATAGTTGGTTTGTGACAATTATCTCGTGTTCTGTTAACATTATTGAAAGAATGAAATTTAGTTTTCATTCCTTTGACGATTATGTTTCTTGGCATGCTCTTTGAAAGCCGCCTTTTTACATCAAACCACCTGTTTTCATTGTCATAATCGTTTATGTATGATTATGGAATCTTTATCCTGGTTTACTTTTTTAGGATGCATATATATATATATATATATATATATATATATATATATATATATATATTAAATGTGTTTCTCCATAAGCTTTTCATTTGTCTATAGTTTAGACTTTAGAGAATAATTATTTTCACTCTTTCCCCTATGCAGTGTAGAGAATTCTGAACTTTTGGCTGCTCTGCTTAGGGAGTGGAATATTCCCCATAATGTTCTGAATGCTCGACCCAAGGTTTGTGAAAATTTAACGCACCGTACCCCGTCTTTCTTACACATAACTTAGATAGCCACCCATTTTCTTCTCCATGTTTTGCCTTCCTCACCAATTATCCTTACCGCACCTCATTTAACTCACTCAGTATGCTGCGAGAGAAGCTGAAATTGTTGCACAGGCAGGACGGAAACATGCCATTACAATATCTACAAATATGGCAGGCAGGGGTACAGATATAATCCTTGGAGGAAATCCAAAAGTAGGTATTCAAATATGGATCCTAGTGTGTTTTTTTATGATGTATTGAATGCCTGGAAAAATAATCATTTACACCTCTTCTATAATTTATATGGTGTTTTTTTATTACACGTCCCTTCAGCATGAGTTGGACCTTAGATAAAAATTGATTAATTTTTTATGGATATAGATGCTTGCCAGAGAAATTATAGAGGATAGCGTGGTTCCTTTTTTGACACTGGAGGATCCAAATAGTGAATTTGCCGGTGAGGCCATTTCAGAAAAGGTAATTTTTTGGAACTGGTAAATATTTTGAAACTTCTTTGCTTTAATTTTATTTGTTAAAAAATACAGTTTCTGGATGAATCTTTTGATATAGATGCTTCCAAAGATAAAGGTGGGATCATCATCATTAGCCTTACTGGCTAAGACAGCCTTAATGGGTATGTGATTGTAGTTGAGAATTATTTTTCATTTCAGATCAAATTTGCTTGTTTTATTTTGTTACTATTACGTGCTTTTAACCTGAAGGTGTTATTGTCTTTGCAACATGAAATTTTTCAGCAAAATATGTATCGAAAAGTGAGGGTAAAAGTTGGACATATCAGAAGACTATATCTTTTATCTTGGGGTCTGTTGAAATGAGTCTTTCGTATAGTTTGAAAGAGCTGGAGGAACTTGCCAATGAAGAATCTGAGTTCTACCCACTTGGTCCAACAGTAGCACTTGCTTATCTGGCAGTTTTAAAGGATTGTGAAGAACACTGTTTGCATGAAGGGTCTGAGGTAAAAAGGCTGGGGGGTCTTCATGTGATTGGTACATCTCTACATGAGTCCCGAAGAATAGACAATCAGGTGGGTACTAAGCATTGCATAGTATCTTAGATCTTGCGGTTATCTCTTGTAACATTCATTTAGTTAGGGATAATAATATTAAATTGTTATGAAAATAAGGACAGAAAGATGTTAATCATTCCAATTATTTAAGAACAATTTTAATTTGTTAAAAGATATGGGAAAAGCTGTTTCGCCTTGATCTTCCCCACTTATATGTGGGGGAGAAAGGGGGAACTATCCAGTCCTCCATGTCATGAAGTCAAAGGTATTTAACTTTGATGAAATAGAAAATAACAGAGAACATAAGAGGCATATGGCGAAAACCGTGTGTCTATGGAGCATCACGGGAGTTCTATTATATAATACTATGAGCATTAATTACAAGGAATATTTACAATGGAATATGCTATGTAGAATACTCTAGAATATAAATATTAAATATCAACACTCCCCCTCAAGCTGGAGCATATAAGTCAAATGCACCAAGCTTGCCACATATGTAGTTGATTCTAGGACCTCGCAAGGATTTTGTAAAGACATCTGCCAATTGATCATTAGAATTGACAAAGCTTGTGACAATGTCGCCTGATTCGATCTTCTCTCTGACAAAATGACAATCTATCTCAATATGTTTGGTCCTCTCATGAAAAACTGGGTTTGAGGCAATGTGCAGTGCAGCTTGATTATCACATATAAGTGTCATTGGTCTAGCATTTTGAAATTGAAGTTCTTTGAGTAACTGCTTCAACCAAATCAGCTCACATGTTACTAGTGCCATGGCTCTATATTCTGCCTCAGCGCTTGATCTTGCTACTACATTTTGTTTCTTACTCTTCCAAGTTATCAAGTTTCCTCCAACAAGGACACAATACCCAGAAGTGGATCGTCTATCAATGGGTGAGCCTGCCCAATCCGCATCTGAGTAACCAACTATCTGAGTGTGACCTCTATCTTCATAAATGAGACCTTTTCCTGGTGCACCTTTGATGTATTTCAGAATTCGAATTACGGCATCCATGTGTTCTTGACACGGAGAATTTAAGAACTGACTTACAACACTGACTGCAAATGAAATGTCTGGACGAGTGACTGTAAGATAATTTAATTTTCCAACCAATCTCCTATATCTTCCTGAATCTGATAGAGGCTCCCCCTGATTAGGTAGAAGCTTGACATTTGGATCCATAGGAGTATCAACAGGCTTTGCATTCAGTAAACCTGTTTCTTCAAGAATATCCATAGCATATTTTCGTTGTGAAATCACAATACCATCCGTAGATTGAGCTACCTCAATGCCCAAAAAATAACGGAGTTTACCAAGATCTTTAGTCTGAAACTGATTCGAGAGATATTGTTTTAATTGAAGTATTCCCTGCTGATCATTACCAGTTATGACAATATCATCTACATAAACTATCAGATAAATGCACCCTTGGACAGAGTGACGATAAAAAACAGAGTGGTCAGCTTCACTCCGAATCATGCCAAATTGTTGGACTACAGTACTGAAGCGGCCAAACCAAGCTCGAGGAGACTGTTTAAGACCATAAAGCGACCTGTGTAACCTACAAACCATATTAGATGACTCCCTCTGAGCAACAAACCCAGGTGGTTGCTCCATATACACTTCCTCTTCAAGATCGCCATGTAGAAATGCATTTTTAATGTCAAGCTGATGGAGAGGCCAATGCTGAATGGCTGCAATGGAGAGAAAAAGTCGAACGGATGCCATTTTAGCTACAGGTGAAAAAGTATCACTATAATCCAGCCCAAAAATTTGAGTATAGCCTTTGGCCACCAAGCGAGCCTTAAATCGATCAATCTTACCATCCGGACCAACCTTCACTGTATAGATCCAACGACATCCTACCAAAGACTTTCCAGGGGGTAGAGGAACCAGTTCCCAAGTACCACTACTTTGGAGTGCACACATCTCGTCAATCATTGCTTGCCTCCACTCAGGGTGGGATAATGCTTCACCTGGAGATTTAGGAATAGAAACAGACGACAAAGATGATAAGCAAGTGTAATGTGAAGGGGAAAGACGACTGTAACATAAATCAATATAGTGCGGAGATGGATTACGTGTTGAGCGAATACCTTTACGAATTACAGGAGGAAGAGTAGGCTCAGGTTGCGGGACCGGATCCAAAGACGGAGATGGCGTTGGCGGTGAGTCTTCAACGGCCTCTGGAATAGGTGTAGGAACAGGTACAACAGAGGGTCGTGGACGACGCTGATATGTTTGTAGTGGTTGTGAAGTTGGAGGGGCAACTGAAGGTGTATCTGGTGGGACAGACTGACAAGGCTCAAGAGGAACAATGGTAACTTCCTGAATGGGTTCAGGACTCATGTCTTGAGGTGGTTCAGGAGTTATTTTATTCGGCTCAAAGTATGGGATAGATTCAAAGAAGGTAACATCAGCTGATACGAGGTATCGTTTTAATGTAGGGGAATAACAACGATAACCTTTTTGTGACCGATGATAACCAAGAAAGACGCACTTTAGTGATCGGGCTGACAGTTTATCAAGACCAGGAGAGAGATTTTGAACAAAACATGTGGACCCGAAGACACGAGGAGGTAGCGAGTGAAGAGGGGAATTGGGAAAAAGGACAGAATGAGGGATATCACCATCAAGGACAGTGGATGGCATGCGGTTTATGAGGTAACATGCTGTTAAGACAGCATCCCCCCAAAAACGAAATGGAACATTACCATGGAGAAGCAGAGTCCGTGTGGTTTCAATGAGATGCCGATTTTTGCGTTCGGCGACCCCATTTTGTTGAGGGGTGTGAGGACATGATGTTTGATGGAGAATTCCATTCAAGGCCATAAAATTTTGAAATTGATGTGACAAATATTCACGAGCGTTATCGCTTCTTAAAGTACGAACAAACATACCAAATTGAGTTTTGATTTCTTGATAAAATTGCTCAAAGATGGAAAATAATTCAGATCTATTTTTCATTAAAAATATCCAAGTACAACGAGAAAAATCATCAATAAAAGTAACAAAATATTTTGACTCGAAAGTGGACATAGTACGAGATGGACCCCAAATATCGGAGTGAACTAAAGCAAAAGGGGACGAAGCTCGTTTATTGACTCGATCGGGAAAGTTACTACGAGTGTGTTTCCCTAACTGACACGACTCACAATGTAAACTAGACAACTTAGATAAACTTGGCACCAACTTCTGAAGTTTGGGAAGACTTGGATGACCCAACTGAGCATGGATAGTAAGTGAGGAATCTGTGGCGGAGCATGTCTTGGATGTCGAGGATAGATAGTAAAGGCCTTGAGACTCACATCCGACGCCAATCGTTCGTCCCGAATTCCGATCCTGCAGGGTAACATTATTATTAGTGAAGGTAACAATACAATCAAGAGAACGGGTTAGACGATTGACTGAAAGTAGATTAAATGGACAACCAGGTACATAGAGAACAGAATCAACTGAGAGTGAAGGTAAAATTTGAACAGTACCAATCCCTTGGGATTGTGTTTGAGAACCATTTGCAGAAGTAATACTGGGTAAGAGACCAGATGTAGAAAGAGAAGAGAAAAGACCTTTATTACCGGTAACATGATCAGACGCACCAGAATCAAGAATCCAAGGACCAAGAGATGATTGAGAGAGGCAAACAGATGAGTTACCAGTGTGTGCAACCGAAGCAGTAGAACTAGAGTTCTGATTACTCTGACACCACCTGAGAAAATCTTCGTAGCTTGCCGGAGAGCCTTGGGGAGAAGGCTTAGCCTGAATGATGCGAGATTGATTAGCTTGAGTCGTATTAATCCGATGTCGGCGAGGCTTGCCGTGTAACACCCAACAATCATCAATATCATGTCCGGATTGATTACAATGCGCACATTTGGAATTGGAACGAGGTTTAAAGTTGGATGGTCCTCCCCGGTATCGATTCTTGTTTCCAAATGACGCAAGGGCAGCAGTATCACCTGGTGCAGGGGTGATAGTAGGCTCAAGTGAATGTTTTGCAGGTACTCGAAGAAGGATAGCAGATGCCGTAGACATATCCGGAACAGTTGCAGAACCCAAAATCTGATCACGAACTGCAGAGTACTCTTCTGGTAAGCCATAAAGAGCTAGGAGCATGAAGAAGGTGCTACGTTGTTCACGTTCCTTCTCCTGTTCAGTTGTATTGCTTGAGGCAGGAGGGAGAAGCTCATTAAAATCATGAAGTGCAGAATGAACATTACCAAGATATGTCGAAATAGAACCTTCTATCTTTTTCGGGGTAATGATATTCATCAATTTGTGACAAACTCCATAAAGACGCTGAGTGTCATTAGTGTAAAGTTTCTTAGCCTGACTCCAAACCGATTCACACGTGATATGAGGACGGAAGATCGGTTTGATATCGGGATGAAGTGTGGATTTGATGACACTGCACAATTGGGCATCGATTTGTTCCCATTTTGGTTTATCAGCCTCAGCAATTGTAGCAGACTTCGTAGTGAGATGATCCTTGTAACCTTGTCCAGTAACCCATAATTGGATATCGGCGGCCCAACTATCGTAATTGGAACCATTCAATTTCTCTGTAGAGAGAGGAGATGTCACGTAGTTGGTAAAAATACTCTTGGAAGCATCAGAAGTGTTGTTAGAAGCGTTGTTAGCAGCCATGGGTAATCCAAAAAAAATAAACAGCACGCACTTCGATATAAATATGGCTGTTTGTGAAGGAACACCTATTTCGGTCAATCGAAATTGAAAACTGAGATCGGATATGGACTTAGAACAGAGAGGTGATCCCGACGAGACAAATCGCGACCTGAACGGCGGCCGGATGCGCTGTCACGCGCGGGTACGACGGCGGCGCGTGGGTCAACTCGCCGGTGAGGAAGTCGGCGCGTGAGGGCGCGTGGATGGGTGTTTTCTGGATCGGTTTTGGGGGTGGGCCGGATCGGGGATTGCGATTCGGATGGTGGGGTTGGTTGCTTGAAACGATGCCGGAATAGGTGGCGGCGGCGGCGGCAGTAGTGGCGGTGATGAAAAAACTGACAGAATTGTTATGAAAAATTGACAGAATGCAGCAAAACAAAGGGTAAACCGGTGGTAACACACAGTTTGCCGGAAAAAAAAAATCTCACCGGAGGACAGTGGGTCCACCGGGTATGCACGGTGTAGGGTTGCCTCTTAATAGGCTCTAGATACCATGATGAAATAGAAAATAACAGAGAACATAAGAGGCATATGGCGAAAACTGTGTGTCTATGGAGCATCACGGGAGTTCTATTATATAATACTATGAGCATTAATTACAAGGAATATTTACAATGGAATATGCTATGTAGAATACTCTAGAATATAAATATTAAATATCAACAAACTTCATAGCTAAAAGCTTAAATTGTGAAGCGAAAACACTCGAATGGTTTTATATATAACAATTATTATCAATATCCAAGACCAAATGTTTTGCTCATATTTCATTAATTCATTTTTAATATTCTTTTTGTCTAGCTTCGTGGCAGAGCAGGAAGGCAGGGCGATCCAGGGTCAACAAGGTTTATGGTCAGGTAGAAATAGTATATTGCTTGTTGGAAAATATATAGTTTCCTATTTTATTATTTATAGGAGATTCTAGTTTTTTATATGTTTTCTATTATTTCCTTTTATAGCTAGTTGTACTCTTATTATAAATACCAGCCTTGAGCTGATGAATAAAATTATCACAGCATTCACATATTATTTTCTACATGGTATCAAGAGCTCCCGATATTGGGGGTCTCGCTTCCGCAAAACCCTAGCCGCCGTGTTTACATTCCGATCACGGCAACCGATTTTCCGTGCGGAACTGTTCACCGACACTACTGTTCACGCGCACTGTTCATCGATACCACTGTTCACGCGCACTGTTCACCGACTTACTGTTTGCGCACACAGTTCATTGCGCGGCGGTACTGTTCATCTGCAGGAAAAAAATTACTGCATCCGGTACTATTTGGTTGGGGTTATTAATTATGACTTTCTTTTATTCTCGACGACGATCATCAACCTTCAAATTTCGTCGTGAATGCAAATATTGTCATCGTTTGGGACATACTATTTTCCAATGTTGGAAATTACATGGTCGACCTTCAAATTGGAAGAACAAAGGTGGAGGGGAAGGTCGTGCATTCCAGGCGAGTAACTCTGATCAAGGGCAGCAATCTACTTCACCTCAGGTTCCATTCACTACGGAACAACTAGAGAAACTGTTCAAACTCCTCGAGTCTCAAACTTCTCCTTGCTCTATAGCAACAAAAGGTAACTCTGCTTTTCTCGGTGTCAGTCCCAATCATACTTGGATAATAGATTCAGGTGCCTCTGATCACATGGCAGGTGAATCTACTTTGTTCTCTTCATATAGTCCATGTGCAGGTAATCAAAAAATAAGAGTTGCAGATGGCTCTTTTTCAGCCATTGCCGGCAAAGGGTCAGTTGTATTGTCTCCAATGTTAACTCTTAATAATGTCCTTCATGTTCCAAACTTGTCTTGTAGTCTAATGTCCGTCAGTAAATTAGCCCAAGATATAAATTGTCAAACTATTTTTTTCCGATCTCACTGTGTCTTTCAGGATTTGAACTCGGGAAAGATGATTGGCAGCGCTAAGGAGAGTGGAGGACTATACTACTTTGACATTGGATCTGCCTCTCAACTACCTTCTAAAACAATAAGTTCCTGCTTTGAGTCTTTTCTTGTTTTGAATAATAATGATGACAATATTATGTCGTGACATTTACGATTAGGTCATCCTAGTTTTCCCTATTTAAAACACTTGTTTCCAAAGTTATTTCATAATAAAGATATATCTTTGTTTAAATGTGAAGCATGTGAATTTGCAAAACATCATAGATCTAGTTTTCCAATACAGCCTTATAAACCATCAAAACCTTTTTCTGTTATTCACAGTGATGTATGGGGCCCTAACCGTACGAGTACACTTTCTCTCAAAAGATGGTTTATCACGTTTATTGATGACCATTCAAGAGTATGTTGGGTGTACTTGTTAAAGGGGAAATCCGATGTTTGTTAGGCTGTACAGGATTTTTTTAAAATGGTGCAAAATCAATTTCAAACTAATATTCAAGTGTTTAGAAGTGATAATGGCAAAGAATACTTCAACACTAATTTGAGTGATTTCTTCCGTAAAAATGGGACAGTGCATCAAAGTTCGTGTCCTAACACTCCCCAACAAAATGGAGTTGCAGAAAGAAAAAATAGACACTTGTTGGAGGTGGCTAGAGCTTTACTTTTCTCAAGTAAAGTACCAAATTATTTGTGGGGTGAAGCAGTTTTAACTGCTGCATATTTAATTAATAAAGTGTCCTCCAAAGTTCTTAATTTTCAAACTCCAATTCATATTTTCAACGAATGCTTTCCTTTTGATCGTGTTTCAAATGATTTGACTTCAAAAATCTTTGGTTGCACAGCTTTTGTTCATGAACATAAGAATATTAGCAAATTTGATCCTCGTGCTATAAAATGTGTTTTTGTTGGATACTCTCCAACTCAAGGGATATAAAATGATCCAAAGAACAAAAAGATGTTTGTCACTATGGATGTAACATTCTTTGAAAATAAACCCTTTTTTAATACTCATCTTCAGGAGGGGAATTTTAAGGAAGACTCGTTTCAAACTGACATAAGTTTTTTTAATTCATCTTTACTAGTATCACAAAATTTTGACACTAGCACTTTGGCCCAATAGACATTGGCCATGATTCTTTATCTGATCCTACTCCTATTATGAGTAAGGAACTTGGTGAATTTGAGCCTACATTTTCTCATGAAGAACATGATTCTTTATCTGATCCTACTCCTGTTATGAGTAAGGAACTTGGTGAATCTGAGCCTACATTTTCTCATGAAGAAAACCATGAGAATTTTGAAAATGATGATCTAATTGAAATGTCACAAAATAATGAGTCATCTAAAGATAATAGGTTTGAAGCAGGAAACAATATTTGGAAAGGAAAGGTTTTTGTGAGGAAGAACCGCAAAGAAAGTGATGAGTCCACATCTCAATAGTGTCATGAATCTGAACTGGGGAATGATCAACCTCCTAAAACCAGAAAAGGTAAATCTATTTCTATTTCTGAGAGTCGTATCTTGTATCCCGATATAGATGATCCTGTTGCCGTTAGAAAACCTGTTAGATCTTGCACTAAACACCCCTTATCCAATTTCATATCATATTCAAATTTGTCTTCATCTTTTTATGCTTTCACCTCAAAGTTGTCTAGTGTAGAAATTCCAAAAAGTGTACAGGTTGCTCTAGAAGTTCCAAAGTGGAGGGGAGCTGTACTTGAGGAGATGAGAGCCCTTGAAAAGAACAAAACCTGGAGTGTTATGACACTACCAGATGGGAAGAAGACAGTTGGATGCAAATGGGTGTTTACTGTGAAGTATAATTCAGATGGGTCAATTGAAAGGTATAAGGCTCGATTGGTGGCTAAGGGTTTTACTCAGACCTATGGTATAGACTACTCAGAGACATTTGCTCCTGTTGCTAATTTGAATATTGTCAGAATTCTCTTATCTCTTGCGGCTAACCTAGATTGGCCCCTACATCAGTTGGATGTCAAGAATGCCTTTCTCAATGGAGATTTAGAAGAAGAAGTATATATGGACATTCCTCCTGGCTTTGAAGATAGGTTTGGATCAAATGTATGCAAACTGAATAAGTCTTTGTATGGATTAAAGCAGTCTCCTAGAGCTTGGTTTGAAAAATTCACCCAGTCCATGAAGAAACAAGGGTACATTCAAGGACAGGCTGACCACACCTTGTTCACAAAGTTCTCCCAAGATGGGAAAATAGCTATCCTGATTGTTTATGTCGATGATATTGTTCTTACTGGAAATGATATAGTTGAAATGAGAAGAGTAAAAGAGAAATTAGCAGTAGACTTTGAAATCAAGGACTTGGGATCCATGAGATATTTTCTTGGTATGGAGGTTGCTCGTTCAAAGGATGGTATTGTAGTTTCGCAGCAAAAATACATTTTAGATTTATTGAAAGAAACATGAATGACTGGATGTCGACCATCAGATACCCCCATGGATCCTAATGCAAAACTTTGGGAAGAAGGTAGTGTTCCTGTTGATACTAGAAGATACTAGAGATTGGTTGGAAAATTGATTTATTTGTCACACACCAGACCTGACATTGCTTTCTCGGTTAGTGTAGTAAGTCAGTTTATGCATTCTCCTTTTGAGGAACATCTTGAGGCAGTCTATAGGATACTGAGATATTTGAAGGCAAATCCTGGAAAGGGGTTATTTTTTAAAAAGACTAGTGAAAGAAATGTGTCTATCTTTACCGATGTTGATTGGGCAGGTTCAGTCACTGACAAAAGATCAACCTCTGGATATTGTACCTATGTTTGGGGTAATCTTGTGACATGGAGGAGCAAGAAACAAGGCGTTGTAGCAAGAAGTAGTGCAGAAGCCGAGTTTAGAGCTATGGCTCAAGGTATTTGTGAGGGATTATGGATCCATAGAGTCCTTGAAGAGCTTAAGATGAAAATTGAGCTTCCGTTGAAATTATACTCTGATAGTAAAGCTGCTATTAGCATAGCTCATAACCCAGTTCAACATGACAGAACCAAGCATATTGAGATTGATCGACATTTCATAAAAGAGAAGTTAGATGCCGGAATTATATGTCTACCTTTTGTAACTTCGAGTCAGCAAACTGCGGATATCTTGACCAAAAGTTTAGCAAGACCCACCTTTGAGCATTTGATAGGCAAGTTGGGCATGATAGATATCTATGCACCAACTTGAGGGGGGGTGTTGGAAAATATATAGTTTCCTATTTTATTATTTATAGGAGATTCTAGTTTTTTATATGTTTTCTATTATTTCCTTTTATAGCTAGTTGTACTCTTATTATAAATACCAGCCTTGAGCTGATGAATAAAATTATCACAGCATTCACATATTATTTTCTACATTGCTGCTGCTCTTACTACATGTTTTTATATACATAAACCAAAAAGGGTGATTCTCCGTCTTATAGAAAAACTATTGTTTTTATTATTGGGTGCTATCTTTCATCTTTATATTAGGATGGTGTTTACTCAATATAATAAATAGAAAACAGAATTAAATAATTTTCTTGGTATTTGTGGATCCATGCTAGGTTTCAGTTTTCATGCTTTTACACTGGCATGCTAACGAACCTTCAACCCATGGATAAGAGAAGAAAAATAGAGAGTGGGCTGGAGAGTGTTAGGTCAAGGGAAATAATATGCTGTGGAAGGAGAAACAGGAACGGGAGTAAAGGGGTAACGGTAGTGGGAATGTAACAGAATGTAGACAGTACAGGTGGCAGCAACGTATGGCAGAGGAGATTTGTGCAGTGATGAACAAGGAAAGAGGATGTGAGGGGTGGGAAGTAGTGGTGAGGATAACATACCTCTTTGGAGAATGATCTGATTGTTTAGGCCATGGAGGGCCGAGGTTTTGTATCAGTTTTGATTGTTTTCTCTTTCACTGCATTTTTTCCCTCTCGGTATTCGTATTGAGTAGTGTTCCAATAACTGTATCCTATAAATGTGCATCAAGGGGCAACTTTGATCCATATCTTTTACTTTTGGTTTTAGACGTGCTGGCCAAATATATCCAAGGAATGGTCTCCCAACAGATGTTTTTGCAGTGGATATAGGCTATAGCCTACAATTGTCTGCATGTTGAATAGTAAGTAAACACATGTCTAAACAAAAGCAACAAATACTTGCTTCTCACACAATGTGGCTTTGGGACGTAAGCCCAACCAGGGAACACCTATCCAAACATACGTAGTCTTAGTCGTTCAGTTGAGAGAATATATAAATGAAAATATGGATGGAGATGTCAACCATAGGATCCATGTAGAGTGGATGAAATGGATAATTACTTTGAGTGTGATAAGAGAGAAGCATATCTTAAGTTTAAAGGAAAATTTTATCGCATAAGATTTCTAATCTATAGAGCTAAATGTTGGGTGATGAAAAAGCCAAGAAGAATGCAGACTTATTTTCGCGAAGATGAAAATATTACAATGGGTTACTGGTTGGATAAGAAATACAGTCATTAGAGATTTGGTATAGGCCCGTAGTAGACAAAGTGATAGAATCTCGTCTTGAGTTGTTTGGGCATGTGTGAAGAAGACTTGTTGGAACACCGGTAAGGAGCGCAAACCAAGCCAAACGAATGATAGCCCCATAGTAGAGGGGATTAAGGAAAACTATAAGGTAAATGATGACCACTTAATGCACGACGGAACATTGTAATGTCGATGGATCCATTTAGCCGATCTGCCCAATCGAAAAAGCTTGTTTTCGGTTGTTGTTGTTGATGTTGTTGTTGTTACTTTTGTGATTAATCTAATTTTTCGTTGAAGTATAAATTTGGATTGCTGTCCTGCATTTTTCCTTAAAAACTAAAGAATGAGTTTAGCAGCTGAACGTTTTCAATACTGTTTACTTCTGTGTTTTCTTAGGTTAGCTAGATGACCGAGTGTGTAGTATACTAATAAGGGCTGTTAATAATTTCTCACACTATCCTATGATGTTATAGCTTGCAGGATGAGATGTTTCAAAAGTTCAATTTTGACACTCAATG
This sequence comes from Trifolium subterraneum, assembly GCA_951799995.1. NCBI lineage: Eukaryota > Viridiplantae > Streptophyta > Magnoliopsida > Fabales > Fabaceae > Trifolium > Trifolium subterraneum. The sequence goes on along the minus strand of OX637462.1, from coordinate 21,437,336 downwards.
GGCTGTTAGCATTATATCAAAGATTACAAACGGCGAGGATCTTCCAATTGAAGGTGGTGCCATTGTGAAACAGGTTATATTCTACTTATTTATATATGATTGGTTTGGTCTTGTCATCTGCTTTTCTTCTCTTTCTCTTCCGTAACCAAATTTCTTCTTTTATAACAAATACAATAAACTGTTTTGGTTTGTATCTTCTATTCTATTTATATTTATCTTTTCCATATGATCCATGTCTTTTCATAATTTTATTCATTAATAAATATTTCGGATGATTTTTTGACGAAACCTTCCCACTAACTGGAATTATCACATATTTGTAGCTCTTGGCATTGCAAATCAATGCAGAAAAGTTCTTCTTCGGCATAAGAAAGAACCTCGTTGAATTTGATGAAGTATTGGAGGTATGATTCCTTTATGAGATGATGATATCTCCAAAGTAAATTCCAGCATGATCATGCAATTGTTTGATGTTGTCTACCAAAACCACACCTTTTTGTGATGATATTATAGATTGATTCAACTATGCAAAACTTGTTAATTTGTTGAACAATGTTTATAGGCTTTTTTTCTTTAATGAACTTTGTTCCGTTATTAAGAATACCACAACGTGCATCCAAATCAATGAATATTAATGCTAAATTCTCCTCTACTTTGTCATAATTTTATGCCAGAAATCTGCTTGATGTTTTTTCTTATGTTTTGGTCCTTTATAATCTGAAGTGTAACCTTAGACACACTATGTTCTTTGTATGATTCTTTTACCAAATCTGAATCTACAATAACTCACTGAATACCTTCAACAATTTTTAAAAACTCTTCTCATCCCCTCTTTATTAGATATATAGACAGAAATACAAAAGGTTGGAGAACACAAAATCTTCAACAAAGACGAACCAAAAGGAGTGAAAACAGCTAAAGATAGAAAAATCCTAAAGACCGGTCAGTTTAAGAGAGCTAGCTAGTCACTTCCCATGTCTGAAAGACTGATTTTCTCAAACAGAGCTTGAGCCGAACTCCAAAGATGGACCATGAAAACAGTACTTTCCCATAATAAAAATAGAGGAGCATGGTGCTATCTGCTTCATTAACTTGGATCCTCAAGCTATAACGAGAATTCCTGCCTCCCTACAGTGCCATAACCTTGATTTTCTGACTATGTCCTGATACATGACCAGAGTACATGGTAAACAATTGGAGCCTGATTGGCATCATATTGTCTCTACTCGCTTCTACCTTCAGTCATCTACTTCCACTATATGTATTGATATTGAGTTTTCTAGTCTTCATTGCTTTCTGGTTAATCTGAGTCCCAATAAGTTGAAGAAAACGGTGCATTATCTCTCACAATTGGAATCTTTAGAATGTGAGCCGTGTTGGCTTGGAAAGCATGTTAGAGTCTTTTCATAGTTGTATTAATAATCGAGCTATTTTCTTATTGTTGTCGTTCAATTTGATGCTTGGAGTCCTAGTTGTGTTCCTTCTATCTTAGGGTATAAGTATTATAATTTATAATACCTTTTTGAGGATTTCTCAAGATGTACTTCGATATTTTATAATGAAAATTCAGTTGAAGCTGTTCAATATTGGACTGATATAGGTTGACCGGATAAAGAAACAAACGTCTATAGGACTGATATAGGTTTGACGCTTGGTGGACTGTGGACTGATATGGAGACCATATCATGAAGTAACATTATAGTCTGACCATTCAGGTCACCACAAGCTTCAATCCTACAAGCTTAGCTCTACGACGTGGTGAGCTCCACTCTTACAGGCCTAGCTAAATCACATCAAGAGCTCTACCTTCGCATGTTCCACCTCCACGTGATCTGCACGGGCGAGTGATGTGAGCTAGGTTTGTTCCACCTCCACGTGATCTGCACGGATAGATGACGTGAGCCACGTGAGTTCTAATTCCACGTGTCCTGTACGGACGAGCTGCTTCTGGATCTCAATGTCATGCTTATTGGGCTTGGATACTTCAACACAAGAAAAAGCCCATTAGGTCAAGGGATGTTGAGCTATAAAAGGAGGCACTTAGGAGGAAAAAGGAGAGATTTATTCTAGGTTAAAAACAGTGTATTGTAATAGTCATTTCCTCTTGAGTGCTCTAGAACTAGCTAGGGCAGCTCACCCTTTGTATTAACTTTGTGTTTACATACGTGAACAAATATCTTCCAGAACTTCTGTTCAAAAATAAAAAATCAATTCAGAGATCAATTCACCACATTTTTGCATAGTGATTGAAGAATCTTTTCATTGTTTTGATTCTTTCATGACTTACAATGGCATTATCTCTCAATCTAGTTGCCTTTGTATATACATAAAAATGGTATAGGAAAACATAGGCCTATTGTCTTTTAATAATTGAACTTTTGGACTTTATCTTCAATTCTGCAAATAATCTCTATAAACTAATTGCTTGGTTTTTTTTTTTATTATTTAATCAGGTGCAACGAAAACATGTTTATGATCTAAGGCAGTTAATCTTAACTGGAGATGACGAAAGCTGTTCCCAACACATATTGCAGTGAGTGCCTTTGAACTCCGTGCCTGTTAGAATTAATTGTTAAATTTTTGGACATGTATAGTGAGTAATATTAGCTGTTACTGCTTCACAGGCGATTAGTATCAATTAAGTCTGATTTAGGAGATTTTTCCTCTCATAATTGATACTGAAGTTGTATAAATTTTAACTCGTGTGGATTGATTAGACACTTTATGGCACTGGGTTTCCATTTGTACTATATTTACATTTACACAGTACACTGGACCTATATGCAATTTCAGTTAGAGCAATTGGTTTTTGTCCATTTTTCATAATCAAGGTGTGTTCTTTTATAGTTATATATGTCCTCTTCTACTTCTGTATTTTGTTTGTGTATCTCTTATATATTTACTTGTCCTGCTCATAGGTACATGCAAGCAGTGGTGGATGAGATTGTCTTTAGTAACATTGATCCATTGAAGGTGGTTCATTCCCTCCAGCAATGTTTTTATTTCTATCACCAACTCCTCTTATTTATTGCTTTGTATGGATTTTGTAGCATCCTCGTAGTTGGGGTTTGAGTAACCTCTTGAAAGAGTTCAAGGCAATTGGTGGAAAGCTGTTGCATGGTAGGCTCATTTGCAATAACTGTGGTCCTTCGATTTCATTTTCTCGTTTTGGCCACTCAGCTTATATTATCATTATTAATATGCTCATTTGGGTTTTAGCAGAATCATTAGGAGGGATTAATGATGACGCTTTACTAAATTCACTTGGGCAACTGAATGAAGTGAATTCAGTTGATGTTGTCAACTTTTGCCTTCCAAATTTGCCAGCACCTCCAAATGCTTTCAGGGGTATTCGCAGGAAGAGCTCTTCATTAAGACGGTGGCTTGCAATTTGCACTGATGATTTAATTGAGTTAGTTGACCGAGTTCATTGTTTTACTATATATATATATATACACTCCCTCCGTCCCATATTATAAGGGAAAAAAAAAAACACACTTATTAAGAAAACCAAAACTTGAGAATTTGAAATATAGTTTTGTGGGTTTTTCTTGAAATAAGTTGCATGGGAAGATGTAAAAACAAATTTGATTGGTTGTTGTTTATTGAGAAAATGAGAGAGAGAAAAAATTAAATGCAATTTGCATTTAATTTTATAAGAATAAGTAAAAAACATTCTTGAAAGTTGTTTTTTCCCTTATAGTTTGGGACAAAAAAAGGGTCATTTTTCCCTTATAATATGGGACGGAGGGAGTATATATATATATAAAATTTGATAGCATTCGAAAATTCATTGACTGTATGTGTAATGTAGGAACGGGAAGTATCGGACAACTTCAAATCTCCTTCGCAAGTATCTTGGAGATTTTCTAATTGCTTTGTATTTAGATGTTGTTGAAGAGTCTGGTTATGATGAGAGACATGTAAAAGAGATTGAGGTCCGACATTCTATTCAACTGTTTTTTTCTTAATGACTGCCTTTTCTATATTTACAAATGTCAAGAATAGCTTCAAATCTACAAAACTAGTGTTAGTATCAGATGTTAATAATTTCACTTCACATTATAATTGCATCCAAGAATTTCAAATCAAGTACAAACATAAAAGCGTGTTTCCATGTCTGGAACTAAGAGATATTGACCATATTTCATCTGAAGATAAGAGGAAATGAACTGGGCGTGCTTAAGGTTTTACACCATTTGTGTCTTCAATGTGATATACAGATTTTCCAGTTCCATGGAACATCCACACTCGAACACAATGAAATCTTGCTAGTTAACAGTCACTGGGTAATAGTAATCTACAAAGTTATGATTGAATTTTTTTTACTGTAGCAAAATGATTATATGATGTGTTTCTACTGTCCTACATAGTAATGAATATAGTTATCCTTATCCCAATTTGTGGGAAATTCCCTTCTCCCTCTCTATTGATTTAAGGGGATTAGGATATCAACATGGTGCTCCTTTTTACTGTGGAGAACCTTTGATTTATATTGTCCAAATGGTAAATTATGCTTTGGTACTAAGTATGTGCGTTGCTTTTTTATGATTTTTTTTTGCTTACTGTATTCTAATTGTTTCTTGTTTACTCATTTCTTCATAGTTTACAGTTTCTCTTTCTTTTATAAAATTGAGTTTTTATTATTTTTAATATTTTGTTAACAACAGAGAGCTGTTCTTTTGAAAACTCTTGACTGTTTCTGGAGAGATCATCTTGTAAACATGAATAGACTCAGCTCTGCGGTAATTTTTCCTTTTGCTCTGATGAATCTTTTTGGCTTTGTACCACTAAAGGCTTATCTGAGTTCTGGCAGGTGAATGTTAGAAGCTTCGGCCACAGAAATCCTCTGGAAGAATACAAAATTGATGGTTGTCGGTTTTTCATCTCAATGCTCAGTGCAACTCGAAGGTTAACTGTAGAAGCACTTTTACGGCATTGGACATCTCCAATGGAATCCCAAGAATTATTTTTATAATAAACATTTGAATGCATTGTGCATTAAAAGTAGATAATTCTCTCAAGAGTTCTCAGCTTAGACCACATCTATTTTTTCCCCCAAGGATTTATATGAAGGTATATTTAGCAAGGCCAAAATTTTGTACAATGTTATTGATGTTTCACTTAGTTGGTGTGCATGGTCTAGATAACATAAAAGGGGGTCTGTAGGATAATTTCAAGATTCAGGGTTACTTCATCTATCAGTAATGTTTATCCTTTTTCCTAGTCTGTCAAAGTTACGGAGAAAATACATAGAGATGCTCACAAAAATGATTTGTATATTTGCATCCTATTACAGGTAATGCATGACAAATTTTGCACCGTCTCCTTTGATCGAGGCTTGGAAAATGGTTCTAACTTGTGGTTTTTTCTTTATAACAGGGCAATCAAAGGAGCTGATCCTATTTATTCAGAGGTTTTGTGTAGATTACATGTATTTTGCTGATTAATTGTATTTTGGGCTCACATTGATGGTGCCTAGTACCTAGAACGGGTTCAGTACCACGCCAAACACATCCAAGTAAATATATATTCCGTCCTCTTTGTTGTACTGAAAGAATAAGGAGCCACGGTCATTTAGATGTTCATTGATCTGTCAAGAGAGTCAAGGGCTATAATGAAAGCCACGGTCCATCATGTTTCTCATGCTTGTATGTACTTTTTATCGCTTTGTATGTTGTTACAAACACAGTAAAATATATTTAAGTAATATATCATGAGATACGATTGCTATCTTCCTCATTCAAAATTAATTGCTCTTCTAAGCAGAGTAGAGTACATTTTAAACTCCTTTGTGTGATTGTATAAATTGTGTCCTTGTGTGTCGAATCGTTCTTTGGATTGTTTGTTCAAATGCAAAGTAATAAGTAAGGCTAATGCCTTTTCTGGTTCGCTCTGCATTAGATTAGACACTACCGATGCCTTTCTCCACTCAGGGATCAAACAATAGTGTGATTCTTCAAGAAATATTATGCACCTTTAGACTTGTATTAAACAATTAACATTTGTGCAGTGGTCAACAGAATTGTTCCTTTGTTATAAAATGAATGGTGAGGGTTGGACTGAGACTCAATCTCTGATTTATTGACCCACCACCAAATATAACAACTTCAAAATTAAATTCATGCCAAAAGAAACTGAATTGAAGTGAGAATATATTTAATGCAAGTGTCAAGTTTTGGCTTTTGCAGTGAGAAAGAAATATTGTTAATGTCACTATTAACTAGTTGAAGAAGCAATCATAAGCTGTAACCTCTTTTGTCCTAATATACTCTCAATATCTCTTCATTAATAATCATAGTTTTTTTTGGTAGTTGGCATTATATTAATAACTTGTGCTTAAAATAATTTATTAACGAAATTTATTTGGCTTCACAAGAAGTAGTACTGCTACTGCACTACTGCTTCTGTTGTTATCCGGTATAGCCCGTTAGTAAATAGTAATGCTTCTGTCACTAAATAGGATTCATTCTTAAAAATATTAGCACTACTTGTTAACTTCTATTTTCTAATTACTATATTAATGTTTCCACGTGGTAATTAATCTCGGTCGGAAAATTCACAGGATATACAAGGTGAATTTTTCTTAACTAAATTTTCTCTATACGTAAAAATTAAATATGACTATTTGTTTAAAAAGCTCAAGACTTTTGCCACTTAGATTAATTCATTGTATTTTCTTAAAAAGGGATTGAGTTCATTGTTGGTAAAAGAGTAAAACATGAATTGCTATATGTCTTACACTTGGCCCTAACTAGGACCTAAATTTTAATTTTTGACAATATTTTGCGTTCTAACTTGTTCTTAGATCCAAACTAACCCAATATATTCCAATATATTGTGAGTTATAATGGAGAATCTGAGGAATAACCAAAACAATAGCAGGTAGGAAAATATTTATTTGAATACAATATTAAATAAAAAAAAGTATTACACACAAAAGAAATAACTTCAAAAAAGAAATAATTTAGTCACATGATTTTTTAATCATTTTCCCTTTTAATTTATTTGTATGTGTGGTCAAATATTTTTTATTTGAAATCGTGTCTAAATAAATATTTTTCCAATCAGTAAATAACAAAATCACTAAAAGACCTTAGACATCACTTCTCAACTCAAAACTATTTTGCTCGCTCTCCTCCATCATACAGATTTATGATTATGATACTAAACAAGGAGTAACAACAGTTGATGACTAAAGACACATAAGGACCTTGACACCATCGGCCCAAATACTAGACAAGGAGCAACAAGAAACTAATAACTAAAGATGCCAAGAGAACTTCACACTATCAACGGTAAATTTCATCGCATTTAGCATATGAATCGCATCTCTTATATATATCATTCATTTTACACCATAAATAAAGCAATTGACCTGACTGATCTCAACCAATATTTAATTAATTTGAAGAATTCAACTTGGATTTCCAATGAGCATATACCTAAACATATGTTCAGTTAAGAAGTTACTAGTTTATCAACTAATCAAATGACAAGTAGTTACAAATCATTAGTTTATGAGGAATGCTATAGACACACTCTTTCACACACTCTCTTCAACACTCGTTTTTTTCATTGGTCCACGTAATCACTTTTCAAAAACTAATACTTGTTAACTGGCTAAGCTGGTTTAGATGCACACTTTTTTTTTATTCAAACTTCAACAATAAAAAGTAATAGATCTCCTTGTTCTTCAACCATTAAAACATAATAAAAATTCCATTGTTACATTTGAGAATCACCACTCTCGTGCTTAAACACAACAACTGCACGAACAAGTTAATCACAAAGATGGTGGTTCTTTATTACAAATAAAAAATGGGTCTTTCATCTTAAAGTGTTAAAAAAATAAGTTCTTTCACTTCTTTGATTTTCGCCATTTCTCAATTCTGCAACAACCCCATACAAATTAGCTCAAATCTGACCTCGTCCCAGACTATCTTTGTTCTGCTGATTCAAAACCAAATTTTTTTTTTACAAGATTTGTGTTCTATAATCTCTCTGCAGCGCAAAGATCTAATTACTCCGTCTTCGTTTCTCACGATTTACCCGATCCTGACAATGAAGGTGGTTGCCACTAATGCTGTAAACAGTGATTTGGGGGTGAGGAAAAAGTTGAGACCGAAGACTTTAGAATCCTTTTAATAGAAAAAACGTATCCGGTTGCCAGTTAGAAGATGTTTTAATGTGAATGACGTGGACCAATAGTGTAGCAAGTGTTCAAAAGCGTTTGTCAGAGCGGTTGTTGCTAGCATTGCTCTTAGTTTATAATCATCATCTCCCTACAATAAAGGTAGGTGACACCGACCAAGCAACCACTAATGCTAATTTGACGTGACATTTGTTTTTAAATGGTAAATATATATTATTATTATTATTATTATTATTAATAGTCGGTCTCTGTACAAGACAAGCAGAGGCCGGGACAAAACCGAATTACAAAACAAATGCACCTTATAAGTGGAACACCAATGAGTAAAGTCAGAACCAACCACCACCTAAAAAAGTAACCATTTAATCTCATACTAAGAAGGACAATCTCAACAGCCAAACCACCAAAGAATACCATCAGCCCAACCCAAAAAGATGCTACTAGACTCTAACTCCCGAACTCGAATCAAAAGTATTCAGCCCATCAAAATTCAAAAAGCAACTCCTCGAACCAAAACTGATGGGACAACGGTAGAGTAAAAACCTAAGCAAATAAGTCTCAGCTCGCAGTCCACCTCTAAACGGTCAACATCGATGCGAAATAGGCCAACCACGAAGCAAACCTGCATATCTCAGTAGATTTGGAAACCATCAGAGATTAAAAAAATAATATGCAAATCTCAACAGAAACAAATTAAATTGAAAGACATTATTCACTAATAAAAATAAGACATATGTATTATGAATATGAGATAATATTTTCTATATGTTTGTGGAAGAATTGAGCAGTAAATTGTGTCTAAAAAAGATAAAGTAAATTAATTAATTAATAAATATATCATAATATAAAGCAAATCTATGTGTAAATTCATGTATCCTAGACCAATAATTTGTGATCCTAATCATGGCTTGTGAGAGACACTATTACTCAGCACCATGTGTTATATTCACTTCCTCTGCTATCACACAAACAGAACAGTATTTTTAAAGTAGTTTTGCATGGAATTAATGGAATGCATGCATGAATATAAACTGAAATAGTCACTTTTCCCTAGACACGATTATCACCCCACGTCTTGCTCAAAATAATCACTTATGAAACTGTCCCGGGGGGAATGTACTGGACAACTTATTTCCATGAATAGTGCCTGACACACTATATTTTTGTATATTTTCTTTTGGTTCTAACTATATAGTCCCATCCCTATTATTTTAGTTTAATGTTAAGTTAATAATTATAAGTATTCCATTTTATTTAACAGTTTTATTAGATCATATTATTATTATTTTGTAGGAAACAAGAAGAATAATTAATGTGTGGAGATTTCTGCATTTTTGTTTTTGAACGATTTAGAGTTTTGTTCTTTTACGTTAGCTCTGATTAATTACCATCACACATGCGTTCTAGCCTATGATGCATAGGTACGGGTACGGTATCCATACTTTGCACAAATACGGATACGAAATACGCCAAATTTTAAAAAATTAATGAAGGTACAGGTATGTTAATATAAAATATTAAAAATTATATTTTCTAACTAAATTACTATCATTATACTTTGGAGATTCACTTTTTTTGTTCACTATCTACATTATTTTCATCAAAATAAAGAGAGAATTAAAATGCAATAAAAAATCAAAATATTTTGCGCGTTCACCACTGTGAATCAACCTAACAAAAATGGGTATGAAGTGGTACATATGGTACGTGTACCAGTACCTGTGAAGTACTCGGTACGGGTACTTTGCAACTTTAGGAGTATCCGTGCTTCATAGGCATGACAATATAACCCATACCGGTGGGTATCCGCACGCCCCGCCCCAATTTTGATGGGGAAAATCGATTTGACTAGGTTTGGGTTTCCCCGAGTTTAAAAGACAGTGATGGGGCGGGTAATCGGGACATTGATACCCACCCCGAACCAGTCACCCGAATCCGCCCTGCATATATCTAATTATATTTTACCTCTATTAAATTATAACCCTTAAACAAACTCTTAAATTACATTATTATTTTGTTTTTGTTTTTAAGTTAAGTATTAAATAAAGTTTTTTCAATTTATATTCTTTGTTTAAAAAAATAATATCGTCGAAACAAAATAGTTTTCGATTTTTACTTCATTTTTTAATAAAAAATATCAAAATTCAACGCAAGTTAATATCGAGGTGAGATAAAATGGGAATACCCGAACCCCACGGGAAAACCCGAACCCCATTGGATACGGGTTTGAGTTCTACTTTTCATACCCGTAGTTAATTTGGACGGGTTGGAAAAACCTAAATTTTATGGGTTTGGATTTGGGTTTGGAAAAGGCAAAATTTGTCCCTTCCCCGCCCAATAAGGACATGAAATTAAATCCTTTTTATGCATTCCCTAGACACAATATGCTGCAAGTTATTGTTTGAAGAGTTGGAATATCAAGGGGAAACTTAAATATATTTTGCATTATGCTTCTCATAATGTCCTTCAGTGTAGGGGTGTACATGGGTCGGATTGGGTTGAGTTTGATCAAAACCAAAGCCCGAACCATATGTAGTACTTCGGATTGGGTCGAACAAAATAACCACCCACTTTACCATTGGGCCGGGTTGGGTAAACCCACTTATTTCCGGGTTGGGTTGGGTTGGGTGGATATAGTGGGTTACCCAAATTTTAATTTTTTCAATATTAAATGACCAAATAACGAATCATCATATTTTTTCATAAAAATAACTCAAATTTTTTTATTTCTTAAAAAATAATTTAATATATTTTCAGTATATTTTTAGCATCATAATATGATAATATCATCATCATATTTTTTCCTTCATAAAAACAACATATTTTCACTATTTTTTTAGCACCACTACTTTAAATGACAAAAATAAGTTGAAGAGTGAATACTCGAAGAAGATTATCAAAAAATGCGTTAAAATCATGATGTACAAAATGAGTTTACCGTTGGGAATAAACACACATACAACTTTTTTTGAAAATTAGAGTATTGAACATGTGACTTTTCCCTTTTAATGCTCAAATTGCAAAAGAAAAATCTTTGTTATTTATATTAAAATCATTTTTAAAAATCATAACACTACAAAGTAAGTGGGCATTTTTGTGTTGGGTCCGGTTTTTGCCCGAAATCCAATTTTTTTTTATGGATTTTTCATTTTGAAATCCAAACTCACCCAATGACCCGATCCAACCCATTTTTTTTGGGTTGGATTGGGTGGGTTTGACTGGATTTGCCCAACCCATGTACACCACCCCTACTTCAGTGTATGGTTAGAAACATCATTGATCATAGAGGTTAAATGGTCTTAGCTTTGATTCGGCATCGATTGGTTGATCTATTTTATATGGAGTATTTTTTTTTGTCGTAATTAACTCTACAGATTTTAAAAGGCGATTGAGTACATTATGATTAATGATTGTTCTAGTTAAATTTGAATTCTCCTGAATGATTCGTTAATTGAAGATAAAAAAGAATTGATTTTTGTACAAAATATTAACGGAACCATAAATACAGACAATAATCGGACAATATTTGTTAATGACAGTCAATTGTATGTCAATTGTATGTACATCTCTCATTGCAAAGCTTGTACTTCTTCTATTTTATTATTTGGTCGATAAATGAAATGACAATAACTATTCAAAACTCACACACATAAGGAAAGGAGTCGGAATTCGAACTGCACTCACGGCGTCCGATCTAACAATTTTGACATTTTTTTCCAATTGAACTAAGATATATAAACTGCAATTATTTATTTATTTTTTTGTGCAAAAGAGGGTCAAAAACCCAACAATTATGCTTTATTATCGGTGAAAGATTAGAGTTTAATGTGCACAAATTATATTTAAATGATTATGGTAACATGTATCATAAGAATACAAGGGTACACATTAATGTATCTAGAAATAGAAAATGTTCATTAAATAATACAAAAATTTAATTTTTAAATGCTTGAATACACAAATTAAATGAAAATATTTTTATATTTAAATATAAAAATCTTTTCGTTTAACTTGTGCATTCAGGTCACTTGTAAACATTTTCCATATTCAAATACTATGGATGTAAATTACAACATTAATCTCGTACCTCTTTTATCAATCGTTTATTGAACAAAGTTTTCTTACGTAATTACAACAAATAGAGTCTTGCTAATGAATACCCTGAGACACTTTTTAAGCAAAATAGTAAGTTTTTATTAAAATTTTTATAAAAATGTCTGAAGTCAATACCTTGAAAAATGAAATGTTTAATTTTTTGAATAAATAATTTTTATAAATAAATAAAATGCTTAAAAAGTACTCCTAGAACTAGAAGCACTCATTAACATTTTCCTTACAAATATAGTACGTTGCAGCCTCACCTCGTGTTTTGTCATTATACTCTTTTAAAACCAAAAAAAAAAAAAAAAAACTTATTTAGCCCCTAAAAAATACTATATTAGTCATGGTCAATCGCTAAATTGAGGTGTTCCAATTGTGTTTAATATTAAGCAAATCACTTTCAAAGAATTAAACCATCATTTTATTTATTTATTTTTAAATGACATATAAATTAAGAATTGAACTGTTTATAATTGACTGATATTAAACTTGAATTTCTCCGTCACATCAGTTTTTGCATTGAGTTGAGTTGACCTTTGATATTCCAATCAACATGCATGCATTTGGGACATTTGGATGGATGGGAAGAGTGTTGCTACTTTCATTTTTTGTGACACAACAATATAGTTTAGTTTTGGGGCTTGACAATTGAAGATAATTTCCAATCTTTGTCTCAAGTTTGGATTCACATAACATAATTATACTTCTAACAAAGCTCCTAGATTTTCTCATTAATTAACTTCGCCTGATTTTCAATCATTTTCGCTACTACATAGTACAAATAAATTATTGCAAATGGCTAATAAATTAAGTTAGGATAAAATTAATAATATAGGATAAAATTTTAAAATATTAGATAATTTTTTGTCTTGTACGATGTTTGTTGGACAAAAAGTTATTTTGCTATTTTCGACAAATTGCACTTGAGACAAAATTTTATTATGTGTGATTTAGTGATTAAAAAATATTGCATGTATAAGACGAATAACATTCTAATGATTAATAAAGCATCATTTTCTTATGTCTTGTAAATTGCTCGGTTGGTAGAGACATTGTATTTTATATACAAGAGTTGGAGTTCGAACTTCAAACCCTCCGCTTATATATCATCCCCATACATTTCAATATAAAGGGTAAGATAAGAATCCTACTAAATTTCAATAAATAATTTAGTAGTGAATGAAGTGGTGCATTAATCTTGAATAACATTATAACAAATACAAATTTTATGAAATCCATCATTGGATTGAAAGGTTATCAAAATAAGACTCGTACATCATTCACCACTTCATTGACTCTTTCATGTTAGAAAAAACCCTAAATTTGACATATAAAATAATATGAATGATTGAATTGAAGTTTGGGATGATAATAATTAGAGTGCTGGCACTAAAAAGTTATTTGTCTTGATACAATAATGCTACGTGAGGACTGTGGTATAATACATGCAATAGCAATACGGTCTGAATAGTGGCCCCATATGTTGTTTGTACAAATGCCATGCCAGTGATGCAATCTCAATCTCAACCATTTTTTGATATTTATGGCTTTGAATTGATAGTACTACAAGTACAGCAATTTATGAGTTAAGATTGTAAAACTTATTAAGTCCTTAATCAGACGCTAATATCATCTGTTTTCTCAGTTAATGTATCCTAACATTCGGACATTTGGAATCAAATCAAAGGCCATAGCTCAATAATTCATTTAATTATTACTTCATTAAGAAATAATGCTAGATGAGTTACCACCGCAAATGGGAAACTTAAATTAAAATTAGTATGAATATGATGTTGCCATGTTACTTATGCATAGAAATAAGATAATATTATAAATATTAGAATGTCAAAGGAGAAGTTGACAATGTTATTATTATTAAATTAGTGGTAAATTATTGTGTTATTATATATTGAAGCCTTGACCATGTCTTCCTTAAAGCTAAAACTATGGGTAGAAATCTGTGTATTAACCGTATAAAGTATTGAAAATTGTGAGTTTAAAGAAAGAGCATGTCATGTCATGTCATGTGTGAAAATTATTTATAGTGGTTACAAAGCAATGTGGGGCAGTCAATCTATCTATGATTAGATATTAGTCGGCAAAGATTTTAACTATACGTTAAATGATCATTGTCAAAGTCTACAAAATGGATTAACTAACTAGTAATAGTACCATTAAGAAGATAATAATAATAATAATAATAATATCAAAGCAATGTAGCATTTCCTTCGTACATACTACATGTGAATCAATACCAAAAGAATAAGTAAATTATCCTACACACAATTAACGATAGCTACGAAGTCGTGTATATTTGGATAAACAATTTAATTAAACGTTCATAAGTAAGTGTTTACCATATAAGTGCCACGGTGTTGTCATCTTTCACCAACTGGTAATGGTGGTTATTAAAAATTCCGCCACCACAATATGTCATGGCTAGTATTTGCCAACACCGAAATAAAGTCAAACTATTCTCATATAGTTATAAGTTATTTTCGTAAGTTTTTTTAAATAATCTCACAACTGCATAAACTCAAACAAGTGAATCTAAACATACCCTTTATAGTTATAATATTTAATGCTACATATAGTGGTTTAGTTGGTTAAAACATGACTTAGGTTGTTTCTGAAGCTACAAATAAAATGAAGTCAAGGGCAATGGTTGACAGGGACTAATTCAAGATCTATTACTACTAATTAGTAATAATAAAAGCATGTAAGATAGAAGCAAAGTAGCTTGTGTGATTAATGAAATGGTTTAATTAATGATGAGAATTAATGAGATGTAATCTCCTGAAAAGTGAGGTTTTTGTGTTGTAGACATGTATGCTACAAACAAGCAGTTACTCTCAAAAGCAAGCATTGACATTAGAAATTTTAATTAATTAATTAATCAAAAGTGTTACCGTCTGTTACCTAACTCTAACGGCTGCTTTCTTTATAAGGGAACTTATACTATTATTGGTTGACATCCAATATGGTTGGATATGTTTTCTTATAAATAGCCAAAGCTATACCTCTTACAAATCATCCCAAAACAAATCTCAAACAACCTTCATATCTTTCTCTCTCTCACATACACTTATATTATATACTCCTTTTCTTATCATAACTTTTCTTATTCAATGGCAGTCCCAGTTATTGATTTCTCAAAGCTGAATGGTGAAGAAAGAGCCAAAACTATGGCACTTATTGCTAATGGCTGTGAAGAATGGGGATTCTTTCAGGTACTTGTGTATGATATCATGTTAAAACATGAATGGATTTAGTTTCTTCTTTTGTGGTTTGGTATTACATATACTATATATGCATGTCATAAATGTTCATACTTTGTTTTACAGTTGATCAATCACGGCATTCCGGAGGAACTTCTTGAAAGGGTGAAGAAGGTTTCCACTGAGTTCTATAAGCTGGAAAGAGAAGAGAATTTCAACAACTCCCCAACAGTGAAGCTTCTGAATGATATAGCTGAAAAGAAGAGCAGTGAAAAGCTGGAGAATGTGGATTGGGAGGATGTTATTACTCTCCTCGATGATAACGAATGGCCAGAAAATACACCAAGTTTCAGGTACAAAGCAAATCAACTATTCTTTCGTTGTAAAAGCTAGTCAGGCATATTGATATCAGAATCGAAAGATCGCTACTGATTAATGATTATTTCATGCATACTGTCTCCTATTATACTTGCTGTTTGTCTTACTCACCGGAATTTTATGTTCTCGTATAATTTCAAGAATTGTGGCTAATCAAAACTCCGGTGAAGGACCGGAGTTCAAACCCATGCAAAGGAGAAAATATTAACATAACAGCTAATATACTAACATTTGTCTATCCAAAAAATAATAATAGTCAAGCTTTCCTACTCTTGTTCACTAAAATAGGTGATTTCACAGTAACATCTAAAATTGGAAAATTTTGAAGAGTTTAACTTGAAACCAGTATATTTTTTAAAGATTCAAGGACAGCACTACAAAACATACTAAGTGATAGCATGTCATAACATGGCATGGCATAATAGGTAGGTAGAGTTTCAACATGAATGCATAACTGACTTCTCATATGGATGACAGGGAAACCATGTTAGAATATCGATCTGAGTTAAAGAAACTAGCAGAGAGTCTCACAGAAGTGATGGATGAGAATCTGGGCTTACCGAAAGGATACATCAGGAAGGCACTGAATGGTGGAGAAGAAGACAATGCTTTCTTTGGCACTAAGGTCAGCCACTACCCACCATGCCCCTATCCAGAACTTGTGAACGGACTGCGAGCTCACACTGATGCAGGAGGTGTTATTCTTCTGTTCCAAGATGACAAGGTCGGTGGCCTTCAAATGCTCAAAGATGGGGAATGGCTTGATGTCCAGCCTTTGCCAAATGCCATTGTCATCAACACTGGTGATCAGATTGAGGTCCTGAGCAATGGCAGATACAAGAGTTGTTGGCACAGGGTTCTGGGCTCTACAGATGGGATTAGGAGATCAATTGCATCCTTCTATAACCCACCACTCAAGGCCACCATAAGTCCTGCACCACAATTGGCAGAAAAAGAAAACCAGCAAGTCGATGACACTTATCCTAAATTTGTCTTCGGTGACTACATGTCTGTCTATGCTGAGCAGAAGTTCCTCCCCAAGGAACCAAGATTTAGAGCTGTTAAAGCCATTTGAGAAAAACACCTCCTTTCATATAGAAACCCGAAAAGAAAAAAAGAAAAGAAAAATCGTCTTTTGTTCTGTTTACGGGTCATCGTTTTATAAGACATGGTTGACAATAGCAAAGAATACCACATGGTTGCCATTCTCTTCATAATGGGAGCAATTGTGGGTATTAGTATTTTGGTTTTATTTTAGAATATTCTGCTTTATCTTTAACTATCATGGTGTTGGTGTGGAAGATTGTATGCATCTATATGGGCTTGCTTTGTATAATAGTACTATTACATAAATTCTACTCTGAAGTTATCCTTCATGAATTTCTCTCTTCCCCTTGTATACTGTTGCCCTGTTCCATTTCAGTTATATTTCACATGAAGTGAAATAAATGCATCTATCTCCTTAATCAGGGAATATTTTCTGAAAAGTACCCTCTTAAAAGTTCACTCATTATCAAGGAGCAAAAACCTTCTTTTTTAACACCAACAACAAGTACTAAAAGTTTTAGGACAAAAAACTGCCACCAACTATCAGCAATGTTAGGGAGATATCAAAGTGCAACATTCACTTTTTCTACAAAGGCAATAAGGGGGGCATAGCAGAAAAATAAGTAGAAATAACAGAGAATGAAGGGTCTGTCAATTTCCTTGTAGTTATTATCTTTTTAAATTTTACTACTTTGGCCTGGACATAAGTAAAAAATAAAAATACTCCCTAATCATTAAAAGAAAAAAGAGTAGTTGCATTCTCCAAATTGCCCTTCATTTAAACTTGTTCCGTGAGAATAAAAGATAGTTGCAAAATAAAATCCAAAATAAATGAAGGGTATTTTAGGAATGATGCCAATAAATTGGATAGATTTAGAGTAGAGGTCATGCCTTGAAACAAACAACAGTACATTTTCTTCCTTGTGACCTTGACTTTCTCATTAATAGTTGAGATATTTCACTTTTCTCTTTAAAGTGAATAAATTCTGAATATATACATTAGAATTAATTACTATACATTGATACTTATGCACGTATTTTAGAAAATAGCATAATAGAGTTTTACACAAACATCTAATCATATTTTACCTAGAGTAGTTGCACTCGCATTGTAGGGATAACAATTATTTCGTCAAAAATAAATAAATTATGAGTTATGACACAACACACTGGTAAAATATGATTGGACACATATGTAAAATATGTTTACATTCTCGGTGCATAGTTATTAAACACATGTTAGATAGCAGAATATACCTTTGAACAAAAGAGTGTGTTGAAATAGAGAGAAAAGATCCAAAGAGAATGTGAATTGGCTTTGGGTGAGTGTCTAACACCTTGCCTGTTTATTTATATATTAGTATCAACGTGAGGCTATGTACAGTCAAATAGTAACAGTTGTACAACAGCATCTTCTAAGACAAATTTATAGCTTTCAATGTCAGTGTACAACAGCTTCTTTCCACAATAAAGGGAAACAAACCTTACCAAACCATAATTCTCATGGGAAGCTAATGTTACAAATTGGTAGTAACGAGTATACTATGTCAAAGTTCTTCAATTTCAATGTATAACTATATCTACTACCGTAACTACACAATCTAGTCTATACGAGAGAATAACGCATATCTGATCGTCATTTTCACATGCCTTATAGGGCCTTTTGGTCAAGTCTTTCATTCCAATTTAAGCAGCGAATCAAACTATGAAACCAATCACCTGTTTGGTCAAACTTGTTAACTGTTGGAAGAGGATGCTGACTCATACATATTCGTACAGAATCTCCTCTTGAAAGTTGCTGCCTTCTCTTCCCATCAAATGAAACCCAGGCATTGCTTCTAGCATCCTCTGGAATCTGCTAACAATAAATTGTATGTTACTCGATACCGATTTATAAAACCCGCAATCATTAAACCAATTGTTAACCTCTAAAATCCAAATCATGTGAAAGAAATGACTCCCTAAGTATAGTTCGTGAAACCATGTAGCTTTTTCCAATACATATTTTTTGAGACAACAAAATATAGCTACATTATAAACAATGAAACATGTAATTGTGGGAACAAGAACAGCCAACATGATATGTTTACAACATAGATAATGATAACTTCACCTTTAATTCAAGTTGAGCAGAATCTGGAAGTATAACTGGTCTAAATGAGAGCGAATGTGGACAAATTGGAGTGAACAGCATGCATGGAACATTTGGATGGACCTGCAATTTCCATTCACCATTAGACAGAAAACATTAACGAAAGCAGTGATTAATTTGGGACGACTTCACACTGATACTGTGCAGATATCATGACATTGGGAGATGTATATGTAGTAGACTTTAAGAAGTTATAATAAAGAAATTAATAATTATACAAGGTAACTTGTACAAAGTTTCTACGACTTTGCAGTTGGCAATTCCTCGAAAGATGGCTTATTTGGTAATCCATAAGTGGAATAAGAGTTTGTTGTATGATATATTCTGAGTGACTTAATTTTTACAGATGTTTGTTATTTCACTTTTCAAATGATAGAAGGGATGTTAGCATAAGAAGCCTAAAAACTTATATTTATTTAAGGAATAACATAATGTGAGTGCGGACTATATGAAATCTTGTTTAGGGGAAGGAAGGAAAAGAGTACTCTATTTAAACGAGCTCTTAATAAAATGGGGCAAAACAAAAAAGAGGAGTTTGGCTTTGCTCCATTTATCTATCCTCCATTTATGAAAGAGATAGACACAAATGAAAGATTAGTGGAACCCATTAGTGGGACCACTTATTTAAATAGATTTGACTAATCTATCATTGTGTCTATCTCTCTCATAAATGGACAATAAATGGAGGTAGATAAATTGAGCAAAGCCAAACTCAAAAATGAGGGTGATGGATATGGAGAGCTATGTTTGGGTTCAGTTATCTGGAACTCATTCAGCATTGTTGACCACTCACATTTGCAAAGTAGTAGAGAAAAGATTCCTGATTAGTGATTACAACCTAGACAACATCACTAGTTTAAGCCTCCTCAGAACATCATAAAGCATCTCATCAAGTTATCTTTTTTTTGACTAAGTTATCTCATCAAGTTATCTTTAAATTCCACAAGTGGTGCAATGCAGTAAGAGTAGGAAAAACACACCAACGAAACGTTCAATAACTCTGCAGAATGTGCAGGTGAGGAAGGCTTGGATAAAACAACAGCCAAAATTTATAATCATTGCTTATCAAAGTATTCCGAGGCAAGGGCATCTAGCCACACCATTTAACTACTTCAGCAATCAGTATAGGTTCCGGACAAAAACAACTATAGGATAAGCTTACCATAGAACCTCCAGCAGCTGTAGAATAGGCCGTACTTCCAGTAGGAGTGGCTATGATCACTCCATCACCTTGTACCTGAAAGACATAACAATCATCCTATATAAGCCATAACACTGCTTCAGAAAGCTGTTTAGAGGTGTTAAATTTAGAACAGTGACGGCTCTTGTTAAAGAATATAAAATATATTTACAAATTTGGAGTGCAGACAACAGACACTAAGTCAAACTCACCTTTGTTATAAGTCTGTCATGTTCATAGCATTCAATCTTGGAAAGGTACGGATTAGAACCCCGATCAACAACAACTTCATTGAGAATATCAAATACTTTCCCAGGCATAGCTTTACCTTTACGAAAAATTTCACATCGGAGACGCATTCTGAGAGTGATGTATACACCATCTTGTTTATTATTTCCATGAATGACTTTTCTTAGATCCTGCTTGTAGTCTTCAAACTGAAAATAGAAATTCAGAATGGAAGTCACACAAATAGACAAAAAGATACCTGCATTTCTTTATACTGAAATAAATTATGGATTTGAAGAGCATACACTATGAGAAGCCAGAAAACCGAGGGAACCAAGGTTAAATGACACAACAGGGGGAACAGCACCTCTAAATAGATTTGAAGCATGCAATATAACGCCATCTCCCCCCAAACATGCCACAAAATCTACTTTCTCGTGTAGATCACTGAATCAAAAGCATTAGATATGTAACATGATCCTTTAATGAAGCAAATATTTTATATATAGGGGGAAAAGTGAACGTTATTGCACATAATTCATAAACTACAGTACCCAGTATCTTGAATATAGAAGGTCTGAATGAATCCAAATCCAGGAATCCCAGCAAATATATCATGCACATCTGGTTCCACGAATACGTTCATTTTCTCTTGGTTATATAGAAAAGAAGCAACCTGAAAATTAGATAAAGAAACTCTGCTGATAATTAATTTCGTCAAATCAATTACAAAATTATGAATAAATACTCGTGTATAGTTTCTATAAGAATCACAAAAGTACCAAGTGCTGTCGGAATACAGGTTAAAGTTCAGAATTAAATTTGCCAGTTCTCACATTCCCCATTATATTTGATTCTAAATTTTATTTCAGTTGTTACAGAAGGTAGAGACTATACATCTTTATCTCCGGTGCTGTAATATAGGAATGAAAAATATATATCCATCCCTTCAATCCATCCTTTATAGTTTCCATCTACAATCCTGTAAATGTCATGACTTCGATTCTTTTACTAATTGATATTTCAGCTCTCCAACTTTCGGAAAAATCCTTACAGAGGTTATGAAATGGGTAATGCAAGATGCTATAGGTTATAAATTACAATTATTTTGTAACATTCTTTCATGAAGATCATCAAATTTGGATGTTGGGTATTGAAATAAAAGATTAATAATCTCTTCTTTTTTCCTAAAGATTGGGGAAGGGGGAAATTCTATTAATCAAAGTGGCACTAATGACCATCTTACAACTGTCCCTAACAGGATTTGAACTCAGCACCTTGAGGTTACAAGGCTAAACTCTTACCACTGAACTAACACCTCAAGTTTATTAATAATCTCTTGAATCATAAATAGCTCAAACAATTACTTTAGATAAAGGAAACCGAGAACACTTTAATATAATTGTCTTTGTAGGGAAATTACACTAAGCTGAGCAAAAGAACTGCAATCTCAAGCTTGGATCACTGTAAGTACAAATTGTTCAAACTTCCCTTGTTTACTATCTTAAGCCCATACAAACGAGTCTGAGCGTAAATGAGACTCAACCTACAACTATATGGCTCTTCATCTAAATGAAACAATAGATATATAATGTTGACCAAAGATATAATTATGAAACATAAACAAATTATATGGAAAGTAGCACCAAAGCTCCCAAATTTTATGCTAAATCCTTTTCAAAATTTTCTATTCAGCATCTTTATAGATGAACTGAATGCATCTCCCCTCACCACCACAACAGAACATATCCCACCATGTTTACCAAAATATAATTGTTTTCCTAAACATTATGTTAGAAACTTTTAATAACTTGGGTGCTTGTAGGAGTCTAAAAATATTACCTCTTTAGCTTCTTCCATGAGGTGCTCCCCAGGCTTTTTCAACAATAACACGGTCTTTGGGGTAGATTTCCACATTAGCATTTGTTGCTGAGTGCTAGGATGTGTGAAGGCCAATGAAGATTCAGTCACCTTCTCTCTCACACAAGAAAATCCATCTGTTCGTACTAGGAACATCTCTGCTTTTTTTCTTGACTGCAGTCTTACAACTCCTGTTGAAGATGCACACATGTCTCCTTCAGTGAATCCCAAGTCTTCCCCCGCCTTATCCCCATCGGCTAAAATCCTTTGAGAGTTTGTTGTATTATCAATATCATTGACATCAGTCATATAATACATTTCTCTTTCACTAAAAGCATTAACTGTTGTTCTAACAGAACTGGAAGTATTCATATTCACAGACTTCCACTTGTTACCAACTGCAATATGAGCTGACCCATTGGAACTTACTGCTGGACCCACAGTTTTAGGTTCCGGATTATGACCATTGTTGATAATCACTTGCCCCTGCAGTCTTCTATAATGCATGCTCGTTGAATCTGGCAAGCATTCCAACCTTTTGACCTGATTATTTGAACAAGAGGGTTTTGAAACCTTCTTACTTCCCCAAAATCTGGACATGTCTTTTTTGGAAAAGATATCATGAGGAGGAACTAGAGCTTCTAAAGGGTTAGTTTTGTTGGATAAAGTGGGAAAAGATCTTTCCCCGCCAGTAGCAGAAGCTTGTGATGAAGCCCTGTCAATAGAAATAATCCCACTTAAGGTCCCATTATTCTTTGTTTTTTCATTATTCTTATTTGGAGAGGTACTTTGGTCAAATGAGTCAACAGAACTATGTATTGAACCCAAAGCCTCTTGCAACAAATCAGTATCTTTTTCATGGGAGGATCTCTCATCAGGCGTTGAGTCCTGCAGTTTCCCAGATTCATTTGTATAATCTGATGACATACCATTGGAAGTAATTGCTTGATTAAAAACATACTGCGATGCAGATTGAGCCATGTATTCCCTCCATCTGGAAACCATGGCAGACGTTCTCCAAACTCCTTCCTTGCTGTGCAGATAGATCGGCCTTTTACTAATATCTGAAACAAGAGATGCAAACCTCTCAACTTGCTCCATTTTAGGTGCGGTCCCAACTTCAACCGGGATTCTGACCAATTCAATACTTCCAGAAGAAACAGCATCATGAACAGCAGCTTGGTAGAAATTATCTTTTACAGTCTCTTCTCTGAGATCCACAATAGTTTTATATCCTCTATCCAGTAGCCACTTAAGGCCTTCTTCTGTTACCTGCCCACCTATCCAAAAATCAGCTTCCGATTCTTCAGACTCCAAGTCCTCGTTAGAACCAAACAAATATACAGGGCTCCAATTTGCAAATAGTGCAGGGCACGGATAATCCTCTCCGCGAGGAAAACCGGAATCATAGCATACATTCTTCAGTCTCTGAAGTTTCCTCCACACATCCAAATTTCGATCATCACCAGGAACTAAATAGTTCTCAAGAGCAACATGCAAACTCTCACAACACCTTTTCATCTCGCTCCTGAAAATTGCAAGTGGGGGAAAGGTTTCCTCCACTGTGACAACACCAGCAGCACGGACGGGAGACATAACAGAAAATCTTCCAGAAAGAACATCCTCCCTCCCATTTTTAACAAGAGCAACCATACATCCAAGTACAGAAACAATTTTATCTTCTAAAAGAGGTTTCTCACCGGACGGAACATCATCTGAAACACTACATTCACCAGTGAAAGAATTACACAAAGCATCCATTAATGCATTATGAAGCCTTTCAAAATTTCTAAAAATCCTACAATATGCTTCCACTTCAGCAATATCACCCGGAACCGGACCAAACCAAGGCAACCGTGATTCATCATAGGATTCAATACGCTTCAAACTCTACAAACAAAAGCATGCCAAAACACAAAACAAAATAAAGAATCAATCTTCAATATCATTGATGGATACAAAATCCCTAATTTGGTCGGCAGGAAGCATTTAAATCATTTAATATAGGCCTTTTAAGTTTTTTAAGTCCTTTGAGTTTATAACTTATTGCACACTTACTCTTTTAGTTATCCTCTGTTACAACCGTTACCCTTTCGGTGAGTCTCCTACAACACATGCGTCTTTTTCATCAAAATGCCGACCATTGTGGAAGTCAGCGTTAATGATCACAGTGCAACAAGGTAACAGAGGTTAACCAAAGGGAAACAGTGCAACAAATTAGAAACGTAAAAGACTATATGTTACCTAAAAAACTTAAAGCTCTATTGTTACCTAAAAAGCTTAAAAGGAATTAACTCTTACAAATGACTTTGGGCTTAAATTTACTAAAACAGAATCAAATTGGTACTAAAAAATATATAATTTTTTTTTTTGGTTAATCAAATCAAACAGAAACTCGAAGTAAAAAAAGAAGATGAAATTGAGTTTTTGTTAAAGTGAGGGAAACCTGAGAATCCAAAGCGAGATTAATGGAAGAAGAATTGGAAAGATGAGCGGCGGTGACGAGGTGTGTTGTTCGGTTGTTGGTATATCGCCGGAAAGAGAAGATTGTGGGATTGTGGAAGGTGACGGAGAATGCCACGTGGCAGGGGCAGAGAGTACTACTACATGCCAGCATGGTAACTAACCGGGACTTCACTGTCGCAATGAAATCAATCTTGTTTGTTTCTTTGATGATTTTGATACACGTTGCTATTGTTCTGATGTGATTGATATATGGATGTCAACGGGGAGGGAAATGTGGGGAAGCTTTCTCGTCCTCCATTCTCAAATGTCCGCAAGGAAATTTTTACCTCAATTTCCGTGTCCATGGAAAATATTTGTCCACATTCTCATCCTTACAGGTCCCCACAGGATCCACGGGGACGGAAGCTTCCTCTCGATCTCCGTTCCGAAATTTCCGCGGAGGATCTTTTCCTCCATTCTCATCTCTGTTCGATTTTTGGATCTTCGAACGGAGCAATTCCCATAGGTAGCCGCTCTGACAGATGCAAATTGATGTCTCTAATCAGGGGTGCTCAAATCCAAATAAAAACTGCAAACCGATCCAAAAAAATCGAAAACCGCAAAAAACCGAATTTTTTTGGATGTGTTTGGATGTTTCTTTTAAGAAAACTGCTGGATCGAATCGGATTTTGAATTGATTTCTCAAAACCGATCTAAAACCGTACCAACCGCATACGTATATTTGAATACTTATTTTTTTTTTATTAATATGAATACATGTTGCATTTAACTATTTTTTGTTCATTTTAAATTTTGTTAATATTATTTGTTAGTTTAATTTAATTTATTTCTTAGTTTTTGATATATGTTTCGAATATAATTTATAATTGTCACTCTAAAATATTAATTTTTAACATATTATATGTTATATTTTACATCAAACTTAATATTTATTTCCTCAAGAAATTCAAACTATTACTTTAAAGTGTTTTTTATAATATTAATATTTAATAAAATTGAAATTTGTAATTTGGATATCCAAAAACCGATCCAAATTAAACCGCATAAAATTGTATTGTATTGGATCGGATCGGATTTTTTTTATTTGTAATCCAAAACCGTACCAAACCGCAAATAAAATTAATTTTGGATCGGATGAGTTTTTGCCTCAAAACTGAACCGCGAGCACCCCTATCTCTAATGTGATATATACTTTTCTTATTATTTTTTCTGGAAAATGCTATGTTAAGGAGAGAAATAGTACGGTATTAACCTTTTATTCTTTTTTTGGTTACATGGCTAAAAAAAAGGAAAAAGAGAAGAGAAAAAAAAGGACTATTCTCTAAGGAAGAAGGTTCCAGTCGCGTCGCTTCTTAGAAGATCAAGAATGCCTTTCGGGGAAGAAACATGAATGAAGAAATTAGCATCAGAGGAGGCTCCATTTTTTGCGAAGAAGTCTGCGCATTGATTTTCCCCCCTCTAAGGGTGTGACAAAGAGATACATTGATGTTAGAAAACGGTTCCTTTATATCTTGAATCAACATTGCATGGACATGATACTTGACAGTGGGACCAGTGATGAGGTTGATACAGTGTAAGGAGTCAGAGTAGCAAACAAACTCATCGATTTCCATATCTTTAGCCAATGAGAGATCGTGGTAGATAACATAAAGTTTAGCCAGCATAATATCATAAGACCCTTGGATGAAGCCTGAGAAGCCTGAGAGGTAGAATCCAAAATCGTTTCTAAAGATTCCCCAAAATCCAGATCGAACAGGTGAACCAAGACAACTTCCGTCAACATTAAGGATGACAGCAGAGAAATTATTATTATTCCACTTAACGACTCTATCAACCGTCCTGCCACTATAAGCGGGAGAGAAGCAATTTTTGAAGGTATCAACCATAGAACGAATGTTGAAAGAGAGTTGGGTTAATGACCAAGTCTCGTTATTTAAACACATCAAGTTATGATGCCTCCAAGACCACCAAACGCAGCCGAGAAAATGAAAGCTTTAGAGCTTATGGAACCCCATTTAAGCCAATCATGAGCGTCCATGGACGAGAAGAAATATGGGTTGTCAAGCCAATATGGTGCCAAATCCTAATAGAGAAATCACAATCACGTACACGATGAAGAAAGATCTCTTCCCGAAGACCACAACGAGCACAAATAGCAGAGAGATTCATCTTACGATGGTTGAGAAGAGAGAGAGTAGGGACAAAGTTATGACAGACCAACCAAAAGAAGAATTTAATCTTTTCAGGAAGTTGTAACTTCCAAATCCAAGACCAGGAGAGTGAAGGATTAGGAGGGGCAATAGGATTCTGCAGGGAGAGTAACCAATTGTAACCACTTTTAGTAGTGTAGGAGCCGTTTTTGTTGCTAGTCCAGATGAAGGCATCATCAATGGAATCGTTGAACTTGATGTGGATGTTGTTAATAAGATCAGAAACCGAAGGAGGAAGTTGGGTGTAAAGAATATGAGTATGAGGACTATTCGTGGATAAAACATCCTTAATTGAGAGCTGCAAGTCATGGATATCGATGTAGGGAACAAGGGCCCCAAGTTAGTCAAGGGTGGTCCAATGGCTGGACCAAAAGGAAGAAGTTCCCGATCCAGCACGCCAAGAAAAGCCATCCTTAAGGATGTTTTTTTGCTTGAGTAATAGAAGACCAAGTAGGAGATCCACTAGAATTGTTTCCAGAGAGGATGAAGGTAGTACCCTTAACATATTTACTAGATAGAAGATCAACCCAGAGCTTATTCGACGATTGAACCATATCCCAAACAAGCTTTCCTAGGAGAGAAATATTTTGCCCCCTCACAATTTTGATGCCTAGACTACCATGCTGCTTAGGGCTGGAAATTTTTTTCTAACTCACCAAATGAATACCTTTGTTGTTGGAGTCTCTCCAAATGAAATTTCGTGTAGTTTGATCAATGCTATCATATGTACTTTGGGGAAGCCAAGAAATCTGCATGTAGTAGGAAGGGATATAGGAAAGGACAGAGGAAGCTAGAGCCAAACGACCGGGTTCATTTACGAGCTTGTTTTTCCAAGAAGCGAGCCTTGATTGCATTTTATCAATAATAAAGTGAAAATCACTACGCTTAGCTCTCCCTTTGAGGATTGGTAAACCTAAATATTTTTCTAGGGAAACAGTGCTTCTAATTCCAGAAATAGATGTGAGTTTGTTGATCTTGGTGTGCGGTATACCTGCAGAGTAGAAAGCACGAGACTATGGCAAGTTTATCTTCAAACCCAATGCACAGCTAAAACGATCAAAGAGAACAGTTAAAAACCGAAGCTGAGAGTTCTTGGCCTTGCTGAAGAGGAGGATATCATCTGCAAAGAGAAGGCGAGACAAACGGGGGGCATTATTATAGATGTGGATAGGTGCCCAATTACCTTGCTGGACAGCATTGTTGATGGCAATGGAAAGTTTTTCCATACAAAGGATGAACAAGTATGGAGACAAAGCATCCCCTTGCATGAGACCATGAGATGGCTTGAAATGAGGCATTTTATTCCCATTCCATAATAAAGAGAAATTATAGGAGGTAACACAATGCATGATAAGTTGGATTGTGGTGTCAGGAAATCCAAAATCATGGAGGCAGGATTTAAGAAACTCCCAGTTAACGTTATCGAATGCTTTCTCAAGGTCAAGTTTGAAAGCGACATAGTCTTTCTTCCTCTTAGATCTTCTCATGAAGTGAATAATCTCCTACAAGACAATAACATTATCAGAAGTACCTCTACCTCGAAGGAATTTGTGGTTTGATAAGGCCCAATAATGGTATCAAGAATTGGCCTAAGGCGGTGGACCAAAACTTTAGTGATGATCTTGTAAACCACGTTAGACGGGTTGATAGGTCTGAAGTCTCTAAAGGATGTGGGTGGGTCAATTTTAGGGATAAGAGAAATCAGGGTATCAGAGATGGCAGAGTCGAAATAACCTGAGCGGAAGGTTGTTTTGACCATATTAAAGATGTCGTCCCCCACAATGTGCCAATATTGTTTAAAGAAAATGCATTGAAAACCGTCAGGACCAGGGGCCTTGTAAGGTTGCATTGAAAAACGTCTCCTCTTTAGGGATAGGCCTTAAGAGAGAATTTTTTTCGTCTTCGTTAATGGTCGGATGTAAGCCATCGGAAAAGTAGGGGGCATGATTAGGTTGGCTACCACCGAAGAAATTTTTGAAATAAATCTGGGCCTCATTCTGAAGAACGAAACTGTCAGAAGACTAGATCCCGTTAGGAAGCTGAAGCCTATGAACCCGGTTGCGCTTTCTTCTAATGATAGTTTGAGTGTGGAAGAAGGAGCTATTCTTATCTCCGAATTTGACCCAGTTCTCTCTAGATTTTTGGTACCAATGCATTTCTTTTTGAAAAAGGATGTGGTTGTACTCGCGCTGGAGATCAAGCTCGAGAAGGACATGGGAAAGGGTGTCAACTCTCTCAAGGTAGTGTTGGATCCCCTTAAGCCTACTCTCGATGTGCCTTTTACGCTTGAAAATGTTTCCAAAAACTTCGTGGTTGAAAGTGATAGAGTCTTGTCTAACATTATTTAAGGCGGTAATAGTTTTGTGGTTGGAAGAACTCCAAGCTCTCTCAACCAAAGTGGAGTAGTCATTATGGTCAATCCACGCAACCTCAAAACGGAAGGGTCTAGGCCCCCTAGCGATAGGAAGACCACCAAAACGAAGAATGAGGGGATTGTGATCAAAGTGAAACCTGCAGAGAACTTCAACAGAAGCCTCTGGGAAGGCCAAACGCCACTCCACATTGGCTAGGCCCCTATCAAGCTTTTTAGAGAGGATACGAAGACCATTATTATTGTGATGCCATGTGAAATGACCTCCAGTAGTAGTGAGATCAAGGAGATTGCAATTGTCCATGAAGTTGGCGAAAAGGGCAGCTCTAGAGTGTTGAAAGGTACCCCCTCTTTGATCACTAGGGAGGAGAGTCTCATTAAAATCACCAATAAGCATCCAAGGGCCAACAATAGTACGATTAATATCAATGAGATAGTTCCAAAAATTAGTACGCAAGGTTGGGTTAGGGCTGGCGTACACGCAAGAACAGGTAAAGGAGATGTCACCACAATTTATAGTGAAGGTAATGGAGTACTGGTTAGAATCAACGATATTAAAAGTAGCAGAAACATTAGATTGTATCAAGAGCCAAATACCACCGGAGTGATCATTAGCTTCAATAATATGAGTTGGAGTGTAACCATTATTAGTCCAAAAAGAGGATAACCTAGTAAAAGGAACATGAGTTTTAAGAATAGCAGGAAAAGTGGGATACTTTCTAATCACTTCTTTCAAATGTCTTCTAAAATTGTTATTTTGGGCCCCTCTAATATTCCAAGAGAGGAATGAACTAAGGTTGGATTATTTTGGGCCCCTATAATAGCAAGAAAAGTGGGAATACTTTCTAATTAACCTTTTATTCTTTGATTTTAACTTCAAATATAATGCTATATTTAATCTTTTCAAAATTCATAATTGTCATTTTCAATGAGTTTATTTATTTTTGGTCAAGTAGCCTAATGGCTAGAAATTCCACATTTTTAAGATGGATAAGTGGAGTGTTCGGGGTTCGAACCTCGGCTCATGCATTTAAAATGTTATGTCCCTACCAACTGAACTAAGCTCACGGGACAATGAGTTTATTTTTTTATGATGCGTGATGTAGTATTCGGGGGAAATGGATTTACTGTAGTAATTATTTGACTGCAGATTAATCTCGGTCATTCAATTTTGTTAAAGTGTATTATTTATTTGATCAAAATTTAATTGAAGTGCTCTAATATAGTGGTTGCACGACTGCAGTTAATTTTTTTTTTCCTCGTTGCCAAAACTTGAATCTTGGACCTCAACTTTTTAACTCTTAAGGGCCCGTTTGGATTAGCTTATTTTTGAGCTTATGCAAACAACTTATGCAATTTATATGTATTTTTATAAGTTTATTAAGGTAGTTTATGATAAAATAGCTTATAAAAATACAATTTTCACTAGTGTGAACTTATAAAATAGCATAAAATCTAATTTATATTGCATAAGCTCAAAATTAAGTTAATGCAAAGGACCCTAATTCAACTATCATAACCAGTTGAACTACACATCTCACCTAATATACATTAAGAATATAATTAATTCTGTATGAAATCAATGAAATTATGAACGATTTTACAAAATTATTTTTATTAATAGTGTGATAAAGAAGAATTAAAGAATCAAAAGAAAAAAGAAAGAGTAAAAAATAATAAAAGTATAACAGAAAAAATATCATTTAATGTTTATTGGTATTGTAAAGCGGCTTATAATTTAAAACAATTTTTTTCTTAAAATAACTTATAATTTGAGTTGGAATGAATAGTATTTTTGAGACACTTATTAGCAAAACTCATTCTTTTTTTTATTGTTCATTTTTTCCAATTTTTCTTGGTAGAAGTAATTTTGAAATGAAATTCCAATGGATTTAGATTAGTGGAAAAAAGACATTTATTTAGGGATGACAATGGGTAGGGGATCGGTATGGTACAATAGTTTGAAAAATTACTCGTACCTATATTTATATCCGGGTGAATAACAACTTTTGTACTCGGCCCCATACCGTATAGATACCTAAGTACCCATACCGGTATTCGTTACCCTCATTTTTTTAAAAATAAATCGATCAATTATAAAATATCATACTATTTTAATAAAATTAAAAATAATCAAAGATTTTAATGTTGACTCATGAATATTATAAATATTGTTATTATACTCGGTCTACGAGAACAATTCATTCAATTGCAGTGCTAGCTAATGAAGTCTTGAGAGAGAGTGTTTGTGGTGTAAAATATCTTTTTAAAATAAAATCTAATGAATATTGATAGTAAAATATCTTTTTAAAAATTAGGATTTGTTTTTCTAAAACAATTGCATATAATTTTTTGAAAAAATAAAAAGTAATAAATGTATAGATGTTTGAAAAAAATAAAAAGGTAAAAAAAAAATGCATTTTCATAGAATAGGAATACCTCCAATGATTGACATGTGTGCAAATTTATTACTGTCATAAATATTTTTTGAAAAACTTTCCTTAAAAGTTTTCTAGTGGGATTCCTAAATATAAATATATATAGATTAATAAGTCTTACTTATCATCTTATAAATAAATCATATTTATTTATTTTATAATATCCGTTATAATTATCTTGTAGTTATCTACTTAATAATAACTACATACAAAGAAAAGTGCAGAAGTACATAATATACACATACATACTTGCACATACATACTCTTCAATTCTTTTGTAAATTCTTTGTACAAATACTTAGGATTGTAAATTGTCTAAGTGTATGAGCTACAACATTACTTGTGCAATCTGCTTACATAGAAGCAACTTGTAAACACAAAGGAATTTGTAATTAACCGGTTGGTTGAATTTCCTTGAGGGACTAAGGTTAGTCAGCTGCCTCAAGAAGTCAGTGATAGTTGTTGTATAATTTATTGAGATTATAGGATTAAGTCCTTGAGGTGCAAGGCGAACTCACTCAAGTGGAGTGGACTGGAGTAGCTTATTTAACGGTGAGCCAATATAAAATATAAAAATCACTGAGTTATTTACCTTGTTGTTGTTATCATTCTTGTTAATTTATAGCGTCAGCTATTCGTTTATTCATAAAGAGTCTTTGAATTCGGGAAAAGTCGTACTGCCAGCTGTAACAGGTTACCACATGGCTCTACAAATGTAAGTGGTACTTGCATTTGTAACTGACTTTGATCAAATCAATAACAAATATCAACGTTCATAAACTCTCTCTTTACATTCTAATATCTAAGAACCTGATAAATGATAATACATACCAGAGAAGATATAGATAAATAAACTGACTGAAAAAGTTTATGAATAATAGAATCAACGTAATTAAGGTTTCGGTTAGTCTAATCAATGATGAAGTAATCTGTATAAGAAAAGAGAGAAAAAGAAATGTGTTTCATTATTATTGATTGAGTGAAGTTATTACAACATCTATTTATACACAAGGAGAGGTGTAAAATAACTATGAAACACTAGC
This sequence comes from Trifolium subterraneum, assembly GCA_951799995.1. Taxonomy (NCBI): domain Eukaryota; kingdom Viridiplantae; phylum Streptophyta; class Magnoliopsida; order Fabales; family Fabaceae; genus Trifolium; species Trifolium subterraneum. The sequence goes on along the minus strand of OX637462.1, from coordinate 21,404,489 downwards.
ATGTGGCTTAGTAAAGCCACTGTAACTAACTCTAACCAATTCTGTTATTGTACTAAGACTTAGATGGAAGGCTTGTTGGGCAAGCTATCTGTCTTATCTTCAGCTTCCACATTAGAGTGTAATATCCCCCCACAAGGTGACATCTGGTAGATGTCTAGCAGATTCAACTTGGACATAAGAGCATGAAAAGTCTGGGGCAAGAGAGCTTTGGTAAAAAATTCAGCAACTTGATTTTGAGAAGTAACTGGAAGAAGCTTCATAACACCAGCTTGTAGCTTTTCACGCACAATGTAACAGTCGATTTCTAAATGCTTAGTATGTTCATGGAATACCGGGTTAGCTGCAATGTGCAAGGCGCTTTGGTTGTCACAGTAGAGGACAGGTAGTTTGGAGCACTTGACCTGTAAATCCTTGAGTACATAAAGAATCCATTGCAATTCGCATGTGGCAGCTGCTAATGCACGGTACTCAGCTTCAGAAGACGATCGAGAAACAGTCAATTGCTTCTTAGTTCTCCAAGAATTGAGGGATTTGCCAAGAAAGAAACATTGGCCTGATCCAGCCCAATTGGTATCAGAGAAACCAAGGATGTGTAGAGAAGAATCTCTGGGAAAAAACAAACCACGACCAGGATTGTTTTTGAGATACTTTAGGACACGAAGAGCTGCATTATAGTGAATGACAGCGGGTTTTGAAAGAAATTGACTCAATTGTTGTGTGATGAAGGTGATATCGGGTCTAGTGGTGGTGAGATAAATGAGGCGTCCAATAAGTCTTCTGTATGAGGGGATATCATTAAATGGAGTACCATTATCATGGTGAAGTTTGATAGATGGGTCAGATGGGGTAGAGGCTGGTTTAACACCTAAAACACCAGTATCAGCCAACAAATCAAGGCAATATTTGCGCTGGCAAAGAGAAATTCCTTGTGCAGAATGGGAAATTTCAAGCCCAAGAAAGTTCTTTAAAGTGCCCAAATCTTTAATTTGAAAAGAATCATGTAAAACTGACTTGATGTGTTGAAACTCAGCTAAGGAATTCCCAGCTAGAATCACATCATCAACATAAACTAGTAAGATAGTGAGGGAAGTGTCAGTTGTCTTGATGAACAACGAATGGTCAGATGAGGCTTGATGATAATGGTGTTGCAGGAGAGTAGATGTAAGCTTCTCATACCATTTTCTGCTGGCCTGCTTAAGTCCATATAAAGACTTGAGTAACTAGCACACTTGATTAGGTTTCTGAGATTGAACACCAGGAGGTATGACCATATAGACATCCTCTTGAAGGTCACCATGTAAAAAGGCATTGTTGACATCAAATTGGTGAAGGAACCAGTTATGGATGGATGCTAAGGCAATGACAAGTCTAACTGTGGTGACTTTAGCAACAAGTGAGTAGGTTTCAAAATAATCTAGACCTTCTATTTGGTTGTAGCCCTTGGCAACCAATCTAGCTTTATATCTCTCAACTGTCCCATCTGCATGATACTTGATTTTGTAGACCCATCTACAGCCAATTGGTTTCACATTTGGTGGAATATCTACAAGTTTCCAAGTGCCAGTTCTTTCAAGAGCAGCAAGTTCAGTTTTCATAGCTTGTCTCCAACACTCACACTTGTTAGCATCAACAAAGGATTTGGGTTCATGTAGTGCAGTAAGAGACAAAGAAAAACGACACCGGGTTAGATAAATTTGAATAAGAAACATAATGAGATATGGGATATGGTGTACCTGATGATTGGTTTGGACAGTCATGGAATGCACTACAGATATAGTCTTGCAAATGTGAAGGAGCTTGTCTAGTTCTAGTGGATTTTCTGATAGCAGAAGGAGGGTTAGGCACTGAAGGAATATTATTAGAGGTAATAGGGCTATCACATGATGGAATAGTGGATAATGGAGCAGATGGAGTATCATCAAAAGGAGATGATGGTTTTGAGAGAGTAGAAGGAGTGGTAAAACTGGTATATTCCCACTAGTGAGTAGGATTAGAAGAATCAGTAGTGTATGGAATAATGTGATCATAAAATGTGACATGTGTAATAACTGTTTGGAGTGTAAATCATAAAGAACATAGCCTTTCATGCATGGGGTGTAGCCTAGAAAAATAGATTTTCTAGCACGGGGATCTAGTTTGCTTCTATGGCAAGTAAGAATAGAAGCAAAGCACAAAGAGCCAAAGACCTTAAAAAGATTTAGATCAGGAATGGAATCATAGAGAACCTGGTATGGGGATTTGTTTTGGAGGATAGGAGTGGAGACTCGATTTATGAGGAAGGTGGCATGAAGTAAAGCATAAGACCAGAAGTGTTTGGGTAATTTGGACTGATAAAGAAGAGCTCTCCCTACATTTAATAGGTGTTGGTGTTTCCTCTCCACTCTCCCATTTTGTTGGGGAGTTTCTACACAAGACCTTTGGTGAATGATACCTTTAGAAAGTTAAAATTCTGAGAGCAAAAATTCAGGACCATTGTCGCTTCTTACACATTTGAGACAATATGAAACTGAGTTTCAATCATTTGAATAAAGATTTTGACATGTGAGGATACTTCAGATTTAGATTTTAACAAAATGATCCACGCAAACCGACTATAATCATCAACAATGGTCAAGAAATAACGATGACTATGGATAGAGCTAGTGGATAAAGGTCCCCAAATATCAAAGTGGAGTAATTCAAATTTAGACTTAGCAATAGAATGACTGATATTAAAGGGAAGTTTCTTTTGTTTGGAAAAATGACAAATATCACTAGCATCTTTATTATGAGTAATTTGTAAATTGGGATACATTTAAGTCATCTTAGACAATCTAGAATTTGATAAATGGCCAAATCGAAAATGCCACAGAGCTGGCTCAGGAATTACAGAGGAAACAGAATTACAATTAAGGAAAAAACTAGAACTAGTAAGCATTGATGCTTGTGGAGATCCATAAGATGGTGAATCTGGTATCACTAATCTGTAGAGTCCATTGACAAGTTTACCCAAACTAATCATCCTCTGGCATGTCATGTCCTGTATAATGCATTTATCATGAAGAAAATTGATGTTACAATGTTGAGAATGACATAATTTGGAAATGGAAATGAGATTAAGTGCAAAGTCATCAGAATACAATACATTGTCCAAAGTTATGTAAGGTGAAAAGTGAATAGTGCCTGCAAATTTAACTAAAACAGAAGCACCATTTGGTAGAGATACATATATAGGATTAATACTATGCAAAGATTTAAACCAATGTGATGAAGAACATATATGTTCATTGGCACCAGAATCCAAAAGCCAAAAATCAGGTTTAGAAGAAAGATTACAAATGATAGGATTACCTGTAGCAGAAGTATCATGTGGTGGATGACCAACATGAATGACACTAGAAGCATTAGCATTGTTGGATGGAGCAGTGGAGGTGGATGGTTGATCTGATGAAACTAAATTTGCTTGTTGGAGCAAGGAAATCAACTGATCATACTTTTCTTGAGACAAACTGATACTAGAACTTGAGCTACCCACCTCAGTGACACTATTTGCAAATCGTACTCAGTAGAAGCACCATTAGAGGCATCAGAAGTTTTTCCCTTATTCATATTGGGATGGCCATATTTAGCATAACAGTATTCAACTGTGTGTCCATGCTTACCACAATAAGTGCATACACGACCTGAATTCTTGCCATAGGTGGAATTCTTGCCACGATTTTGACCTTTTCTTGCATCAAAAGCATTGATGAGAGTATTGGACTCATCAAAAGAAATTAAAGACTGATTGTTGCTCTCCTCTTGAACAACCAAAGTGATAGAAAATGCAAGAAAATCACATGAATGTGATTGAAAATGAAAGAGAAGGAGTAACGAAAACATAACTAACTTTCTGGACCGTAACTAACTCCATGAGAGAGTTATCACTGATACCATGTAAGAAAAGAGAGAGAGAAAAAATGTATTTCATTATTATTGATTCAGTGAAGCTATTACAACATCTATTTATACACAAGGAGAGGTGTAAAATAACTATGAAACACTAGCATCTAGCTTAGTAGAGCCACTGTAATTAACTCTAACTGATTCTGTTATTGTACTAAGACTTAGATGGAAGGCTTGTTGCGAAAGCTATCTGTTTTATCTTCAGCTTCCACATTAGAGTGTAATAATCTGCAAAAAGGTTACTTTAAAATCCTCGATATAGATTTGACTAACCTAAAGTATTAGAATATATATATAGCTTACATATGTATTAACAACATTAGATATCCAACTATCCAACACATTCAAAGTTCAAAGAATAGTCTTATTATTTCTAACTTTTGAATTTTCTATGTGCAAGTTGGCAGGAGTACATGGACTTAGCAATAGGACCTCAATAAGCATTTAGGATGTAATGAACCAACTTATTTAGGCTCTTAAGAAATCATTAGAATGTGTGATGGTAATCACAAAACATTTTCAGATAACTAATACTTCAAGATTACTTTATCAAAATGTGAAAGTCATTAGTCACATTGGCAATAAGATTATAATTAAAGTATATACCTTTCCTTTGTAAAGTGGTATTCCCTTAAAGTAAACCTCCTCATGATTGGTGTTAAGCAATCTATCGGTTGCTCCCATATATACAGGGAATAAGCCCACTTCGCCAACACAGGGAACATCATCCGGCTGTCATATTCGTCCAAGATATCAAATAAATTAGAAAACCTGAATTTGTCTATAATACCAAAAGATAATATTTCTTGTATACAAGGTAATGAACATTTATAAAGAAGGCAGTGACATAAATAAATAAATAAAAATGTCATGTGAGCTTAGCTTAGTTGGTAGGGACGTCACATTATATATGCAGAAGCTGGGGTTCGAACCCCGAACACTCTACTTATTCACCTTAAAGGTGGAACTCTAGTCACTAGGCTACTTGACTAAAAGAATAAAATAATATGATCAAAACATAGAAACTATCCTGCAAAAATAGTCTTACATAAGGAACTCCATTTTCATCAAGGATGACTAAATCAGTTGTCATTGATGGTGTGCTAAATGCTCCAGAAGCTTGAGGCTGTAGTAGACTCCCCATGATATAAAAAGATGCAAGCTCAGTTCCTCCACAACATTCAATTAATGGTTTGTAATAAGATTTCGAAGAAAGCCAAAAGTCTTCATCAACGTTTGAAGTTTCTCCATAAGTTAATTGGTTATTTATATTTACAAGACATTACTTTATCTTTGTCCAATCCAAGCCCAGCAACGTTTGAAGCTTTTACTAAGCTTGGAACTGTCCCCAAAATGGTGACACCTGCATCCTGAACAATTGTAGTTAAATGAATAATGTGTACTTTGGTGCAATGTATAGAACTCTGTTGATGTAACATACTTCAAAAAAATGAAATTAATAATTGTTATGACAAAAACTTGTATATTAATTTATTTTTTTGTGTTGAGTTTTATGGGCATAGTCCTTAAACTCTTGTTTGTTTTAATACTACAATATTTTCCTTTTTACTAAGTACTTTCTGTTTTGTTTCCTTAGCCAGAACACTCATCAACATTTTTGATATAAAATTTGGAGGAATCACCTAAACAAATTTTCCAAAACCATGACCAAGTGGAGTTCCATGGTAGAAAGCAAGAGTAGCACCCGAAAGAAAACATGAATACATAAGAGTTGGTCCCATCACCCATCCTAAATTTGTAGGCCAGCAATAGACATCTCCAGGTTGAATATCAATAAAAGCCCATCCATCTGCGGCACTTCATATGGGAAAAAGTTGAGTCCAAGGAATTGCTTTTCGATCCCCAGAAGCGTAAAAATGAACCAGAGATTATTATAATAGTAGTCTCTAACTAATGTATGTTTTCAGACAGAACCTGTGGTTCCAGATGAGAAAAGTATGTTAGTGACTTGAGTGATAGAATGGAGAGTGATTAAGTGACCTGCCAAGATTTAAATGCTAAAGTGAGACAAAACAAAAGAGAAACTATGCATCTTCAATCCTTTTACGTTTTGAGAATCTTCAGCAGCGACTAACTTAGTAAGGAAAAATTATCATTTGTCTAGATGAAAATATGGCTTCATATAGTCTACGAACGTTGTAAAGCACATTACCTATGCAGTTTGTCAGAAGAAAGAAAACTGTTCCATGATAAGTCATGTTCTCTTAATTGTACTCCTACATCATTGCCTATCACAGGGAGCACGATAACTTTACGTTCTGCTGCTTCAATCACTCGACTGCAAATAGAAGAGCATTAAATTCAAACATGACTTCAAGCAAGCCCAATATCTTTCATCTATTCAAGTTTTGCATGGTAAAAAATAGTTTGAGAGAGGAATTCAAGCATCTAGAATACATATTTTGCCTAAAGAGATGCAGTTGTGCATTTGTTTCTAACATATATCTAAAAGCTAAGGGTTAAAATTAGTTTTGCATGATAAAGTATAATGCTTACAATCTTTCCGCCTCTTGATATGAAATCCTGAAAACAAAATTAACAAGAATGAATGACATCCTACAGAGAAATTGGTAACTAAGAAATAACTAATAGATTCATCAGTAAAGTTTTATTTAGTACTAAATATAGAAGAACACCTGCGTGAAAATACCCTTGGCATTGGAAACACGGAGTCAAGTTGCAATTTCTTTTGGTGCAAAACTATCAGCTATCGGTGCCACAACACATCCTGCTAAAACAATGGCTAGATATATAATCACAGCATTGACTGTCATTTGAATGTCGATTGCGATTGCATCACCCTTCGAGAAATTGGCATCTATTGCATTCGCCACCAACAGACTCACTCCACACCAGACCAGTACCATGATAGAAAGAAACACACCAAACACACAAAGCCAAGCAATGTCTACCACAAACCAACAAAAGGAACCAGCACTCCTACTCAAAGCAAACTGCAAAGCTTTGCGAAGCTATATTCCATTTTGATGCAACTTTGATCTAAATCATGTAGAAATTGAAATTATTATATTTTTTGACAAAAAAATTGAAATATGATAATCACACATAATCAAAAAAGGAAATATTATAATCACATGTCATGCCCCTGTCACCTTATAAAGAGTATAGATACTGATTTTTCCCCTATATATGCTGAAGGTTCTTTAGAATTTTAGGAGTCATTGATTTCTCACATTTCCTAATGTGGACCTTCCTACCCAACTACTCCTCAATTTTATTTCTGTTCCCAATCATTTAGCATTAATAGCTGAGAACAACAAAACATACCAAGAGACTTAGCCACTAAACTAACACCACACAAGTCTAATACAAAACACAACACATCAAAAATTCTAGTCAAATTAAAAATTCACAATACAATATTTAGTTATTACAAATTTACAATATAAATTAAATCAATGTACTCACCTTGTAAAGGTCCAGGATTGAAACAAAACTTGTCGTCATGATTTAGGAAAAGTAGAGAAAATGTGGAAATATAAGGGTTGTTACGGTGAGAATTTCCGTTCCAACTATACTGAGAATATGGAACGATGGAGATGTGCATAGGAACAATGCAGTTGTTGTGAGAGTTAGAGGAGAGAAGGGTATTTTTTTTTTAAACAAAAAAAATTTATCTCTGAATTTTTTTATTATTCAGCAACCAAGGGGTTGTGTCCTTAGTACCCAAAAAAACCCAAGGGGTTGTTGTAAAAAAAATAAAAAACCAAGGGGTCAAAGGTTCGACACCCACCATAGATTTTTTTTTGATAGAAGACTAATTAACTCATTTCATTACTAATAACGTGTTCAATACAAGATGGCATATGATCATGACACTGGGAACGAGCATAAGACAATGACAACCTTGCTAACATATGGGCAACATTGTTTGCTTGTCGCCTAACGAAACTTATCTTAAAGTTTGGGAAAATGGAAAGTAAAGTTTTACAAGAATTTAAAATGGCTCCTAATTCAGAATTGGTACCAATGTTATGAGAGATGCCGTCAACAACTTGCTTACAATCAAGTTCGATAGACACCGCCGTTAAACCTCGATCACCAAGCCAAAGTATCGCCTCTCTTAGACCGCATGCTTCCGCCTCTTGTGGTTGTGGAAGGCCGTAGAACCACGCCATTTTTGCTGCTATAAACTCGCAGTTATCACCTCTTAGACATATACCAACGCCATAACATCCATGATCTTTAAAAATTGCCGCATCTACGTTGCATTTTACCTCGCCCGTACCTGGTTTTCTCCACCTGATAGTGTTGCTGCTGCTGTGTAATGTTGTTGCACTGCTGTCTGAACCTGTGACAGCAGCTGTGTGTTGTCGCTTCTGTCGTATCAGCTGCCATTGATGCAGCGAGTCGCGCGCCAGCATGATCGATACAGTCGGTCTTGTTTCAATACCATTCCAAAGTTTGTCATTCCTTCGCTTCCAAATAGACCACATGGTCATTGCAAACATATGAAGATTATGTTGAGACAACAACTCTAGCAATTGGAAAAAGAGAGCAACAAAACCATCCGCTATTTCCAACTTATCCCGGATAAAACTCCATAGCCCCGCTTCAGCCCATACCTCCTCAACTTTGTTACAACCGAAAAAAACATGCCAATCGTTTTCAAAGGACTGCTCACAATGAACACATCTATCCGTACATTGAACTCCTCTTGTTCGAAGTCTTTCTCTTGTTGGGAGACATCCCCTCGCTGCACGCCATAAAAATACTTTTATTTTTTGAGGGATTTTCATATTCCATATTTGCATCCAATCACCGGGAACTCTAAGATCGCTATTATCTACTAGACTTTCCATGATATAATGATATGCCGACCTCACACTATACTCGCCGTGCGATGTAAAATTCCAAGCACACTTGTCTTCCCCTATCTCTTTGAAAATAGGCATGGACAATATGAGATTTGCCACTTGGTGATCAAAACAACCGTTGACCATATCCACCCTCCATTGGCTGGTTTCATTATTAATTAAATCTGATACTCGCATACCCTCCCAACCTTGATACGTGAAATTAGTAACAACAGCCCCCTCTTTATTTCTAATCAAGGATCCTTCCACACTCTAATTTTAGAACCATCCCCTATTCTCTATCTTAGGCCACCCTTAACCACTACCTGTGAAGCATGGATGCTACGCAAAATAAAACTCGGGTTATGACCCAAATTCGCATCTACAAAATTCCCATTCGGAAAATATCTAGCTTTGAAAACTCTTGTTACTATAGCATCATGGTTAGTTGTTAATTTCCAACCTTGCTTCCCTAGCATAGCCAAGTTAAAACCATAAAGATGTCGAAATCCCATGCCACCGTACTCCTTTCTCATAGCCACACGTTCCCACCTCAACCAATTTATTCCTTTTCCACTTTGTCTATTTGATCCCCACCAAAAGGAATTTAACATTTTTTGTATTTCGTCACCGAGTGATGTTGGAAGAAGAAAAGAGCTCAGTACGTCGGAATAGATTGAGCTACAGATTTTATGAGTACCTCTCTGCCCGCTTTTGAAAGATGTTTTCCTGTCCAACTTTGAATTCTTTTCCATATGCGGTCTCTAATATAATTAAACACCGCTTTCTTCTTTCTACCAACCATGGATGGCAGCCCCAAATACTTGCGGAACCAATGCTATCAGTCACCTGGAAGATGTTCTTGATCACTTCTCTTATTCCATCATCAGTGTTTTTGCTAAAATAGATTTCAGACTTCTGGAGGTTGACGGCTTGGCCCGACGCCTCCTCATAAATTTTTAAGGCATCAAGAATTTGTCTCGATTCACGTTCCTCCGCCCTGCAAAATAAAAAGCAGTCATCAGCAAATAATAAGTGTGTCAGGAGTGGAGCTCCCCGACACACTTTAACACCGTGTATATCGCCACGTGCTTCCAATCTTTTAAGGAGAACCGAGAGGCCCTCTGCACAAATGATGAAGAGATATGGAGATAAGGGATCCCCTTGTCTCAATCCTCTCCCTGGATTCTGTAAACCAATGCCATCGCCATTTACAAGCACTTGATATTTCACATTAGTCATGCACATTCCCATCCAATTAACCCACTTCTCGTGAAAACCCATCTTTAACATCATATTTAGAACAAACCTCCAACTCACTCTATCATAGGCCTTACTAATATCAACTTTCAGCGCCACCTCTCCTTTCTTCCCTCTAGTCTTACACTTCATATGGTGGAGAATTTCTGAAGCTACCAAAACGTTGTCAAGAATGGACCTGTTTTCTACAAATGCCGATTGTTCTTGAGATATACACTTAGACAATACGAGTTTCAATCTATTAGCCAACACCTTGGAAATAATCTTATAAATGACGTTACACAATGATATAGGTCTCAAATCCTTCATAGATATTGGATTGTCTTTCTTCGGAATAAGGACAATATTGGTCTCACCGAGTTTCTCCGGTAACTCACCTGATTCAAGCCACAAGATACCTGTATGAAAAATCTCATGACCACAAAGATGCCAAAACCGCTTGTAAAATGCTGGATTAAGGCCATCTGGTCCAGGGGATTTGTCAGAATGCATTTGAAATAAAGCTTGTCTGAATTCTTCCATAGTAAAAGGCTTCAACATGTCAACATTGTCCTACGTTGTTATGGATGGTTGAATCAACTCTATTATCGCTTGCATATTCCCCAAATTACTAGCAAATAACTCATCAAAATAGTGTTTCGCAACTCCACATAAATCAGCATGTGCCTCCACAACCTCCCCATCATTCCTAGTTAACTTTGCAATATGATTCCGCTTCCGGCGTGCACTAGCCATGACATGAAAAAATTTGGAATTGGTGTCGCCATCCTTCAACCAATTTACTTTCGCTCTCTGTTTCCAAAAAGCGTCCTCTTGAGCTAGAAGAATACTCATTCGGTTCCTCACATCCCCAAACTTCCTCCATGCTTCCACATCATTTCTTTCTCGCAAAATTTCCATTTCCCTCCGACAATCCTCAATGGCCTTCCTGAACCTCATCTTAATATTCAACCCCCATTTTTCTAGTGCTTTCGTACAGTTACCAAGTTTTCCGAGCACTCCCCCTTCCTCACTTTCAGACCAGCCCATCACAACCACCTCTTGATCATATCATCTTCCTCCAACCATGCATTCTCGAATTTAAACTGCTTCTTACCCATACCTCTACCGCTTTCCACAAGTTGCAACAAAATTGGTGAATGATCCGACCTATCCGCAATAAGATTAGTATGAGTAGCATTCGGGAAAATATCTAACCATGCTTGTGTGGCCATGGCTCGATCCAAACGCTCTTCTGTCCCTCCATCAGCGTCACGTCATCGCCCCCATGTAAATTGGTACCCTCTCAACGATAAATCTACAAGGTTGCAATCCTGTACAGCTTCTCTAAAGCCCCTTATTCTCCACGGTGGGTGATCAACATGGCTACGCTTATCTTCATTTGATAGGATGTTATTAAAATCTCCCATGACACACCATGGAAGGCTATTATCTTGCGCCAAATTTCTCAGCAAGTTCCACGACTCCCTTCTGTTCTCTATCTCCGGATAACCATAGAAGCCTGTAAAGCGCCATTGTTGGTGTTGTTGGTTTGAGACTTCCATATTAATAAAATTTGGTGAATAGTTAATCAAATGACAATCAAAAGGGTGCCTCCAAAGGCATGCAAGTCCTCCACTTCTACCAATACGGTCAACTGCAAATGCTCCATCAAAACCAAGGCGGGCACGAATTTCTTCTATTTTATTTGCATGTACTAGTGTCTCACTCAAAAATATTACATCCGGTTTGTACTTCCGGACGAGGTCACGCATAGTCGGAACTGCACTCGGATTGCCCAGGCCCCGACAGTTCCAACTCATAAAACTCATTGTTCCCGGCAGGCCTGACTGCCAGGACCTGCCGATAAAAAATGAGCCTCATGAGCCTTCACAACCGATTCCTCCATCCGTGAGCCATCTTCAATTTTGTGTTTTGCCTTCTGCTGGTCCACACGTTCTCCTCTCCCTGCTGCCACATGGGATCCACCACTAGCATCATTATTGTTATTATTATTATTAGTAACGTTGCTGAACTTTCGTTTCTTTTCCTCTATGGTTACGGTGCCATCATCATTAGCATCAATCATATTAATCTCCACATTTATTGCTTTGCTGCTACTTGCTTCAGTTACTTTTTTTGGAGCCAATATGTGAGGATTTTTCATTAACTCAGCAATGATATTATGTCCTTTTACAAGCTTTGTAACTGCCACATTCAATTCAGATTCCTCCAAATCCGCCGCCGTATTAATGACAGATTTTGATCTTTCTCTCTCCTGGAAATTGGCCTGCCATGGCCGGCCATGCTCTCTCAACCACCGCCCCTCTCCTTCTTGTGCCCTCCTCCCCGTATCAGCACGTAATTCCGCCCCCATTGCCTCGCTCCATCATCCTCCTCTTGTTGATATAGCAAATCACACGCATCATCTCCATGACCCAACAAGCCGCAATAATAACAATATATTCCAAGTCGTTCATACTTCAACTGCACTACCACCGCTGTTTCATCTTTCTTCAGCCGTTTTGTTCTTGTCAATGGTCTCCTAACATCGATCATCACTCTAATGCGCATATAATTCCGCCATAACTGTGAGTTGTTATTAGAGTCATACTCCAAAAATTCCCCCATGGCTCCAGCTATTTGTTTTCCTGTTTTCTCCGACATAAAACCTCGAGGCAAGTTGTGAATTTGAACCCAGAATGGAACAGTGTATAATGGGACTTGTGCCGGTGACTCTGCTCCGACCATCGACCCCAAGATCAACATGTGTTTCTCGAAAAACCATGGACCTCCTTTCAACACCTTCTGCATATCTCGATGATGATGGAATTGGAATAAGAATCTGCCATTTGTGTCGGACTTAATCGTGACCCCCATAACAGGGTTCCAGATATCTGACATCTTCAGCTTCATCATGTGGACACGCACTACCCTTCGTGTTAGAAATCTTCCCACTAGGCATAGCTCTGGATTAAACTTTTCCTCGTCTTCCACTCCGCTTTCTTCCTCCACTACTATGTCCTCCTCGTCCTCCTCTAGAGTTAGGCGTTCAAAACGATCCATAAGTAACTGGCCAGGAACGTAAGATCACTAATGTTGATATCAAGGGCCGAAATATTGATTTGGATAATTGGTTTACATAACAAGTAAGAATTTAGTAGGAATTTTGGATTTGCTTCTCACTTGGAGAGATAAGTTTACTTCTCACTTGGAGAGAAAATTTTTCAATATAATGAATTGCAGATTTTTATTTATTTACTATAGTTTTTGTATTAATAGTATTATACTAGTGTGGAGGGTTTTTATTATAAAAAAAAAAAAAAGTGTGGAGGGTTTTGGGTTCAAGGCTTTTATAACGTTTCTGCTAAAAGCGCTATTATAAAGGAAGTCATTAATCAAGCCTCGACTACATAAAGTTGTGAGTCATGGGTAGGGGTGTCAAAATTATCCATTTATCCATTATCCATCCAATCCATTCACTAATGGATTCATCCAATCCATCCATAAGTAAAAAAATTTGTTAATGGATTGGATTGGATCCATCCATTTAATTAAATGGATGGATCCAATCCATCCACCTTAATTTCAAAATCCAATGGATGATTAGTAATTATTTATTTTAAATCCAATGGATTGCCACTTTAAAAAATAAAAAACACAAACAAATCAAAGTTTTAAATAATAATTTTTTTTATAAATAATTTAATAAATTTTAAATTAATTTCTTTACATAAATGTAATACCTTTTTTTTAACATCCAATCTCATTCTTATATATAAATACTTTTACTTTTTTTTAACTACCTTTTATTATTTTAAAAATAAATGGTTTCTTAATTTTTTTAATAATTTAAAAAATTATTAATTTTTAAAACTAATTTTTTTAAAATAAAATACAGATTTTAATTATTAAAAAAAAAATCAGATTTTTTTTTTTTTAAATCAAATTTTAATTCAGATTAATAAAATACAGATTTTAATTATTAAAAAAAAATCAGATTTTTTATTAAAAAAAAAAACTAAAAGAAAGATTTTTTTAAATCAAAAAACAAGTTTATTAAAATAATTTAAAAAACAACAGTTTTTCTACAATTTAGAATAAAATAATAATTTTAATATTAAAATATATTATATTTATTATTATTAAAATAAAAGGGGTGGTAGGTGGCGGCCGGCCGCCGGAGCATGACTCATGGGATCAACACCCTTCAGTGCTCTTCCTTTTCTTTTTTTATATTTTTTATTTTAATATATGTTTGGGTCAAACACTTTAAAGTTTGTATTGGTTTTAGTTTTAGTTAACATTGGAATAAGTGGTGCATGTTAGAAGCGGCAAAATATCCACAAAACTATATTTGTGTGAGATAGTTCAAGGGAGTTACTCATTCCTCGTAATTCATCCTTCCTTTCTCATTTATTACTATATTAGTTTCTAATTATAAGACATAGTTTGATCATTGCATGTACGCTAATGCACAATTTTGAGGTTAAGATTCTCTTCATTTATAAAAATAAATGGAAGATGCAATTTGGAGAGAGATAGACACAAAATATAAGTTGCGGGTCCCACCATCATTAATTATTTTTTACTTTTTATGTGTCTTTATCTCTCTAAATGGAGAGGAAAATAAATGGAGAGGATCTTAACTCCAATTTTGATCACTAATATTTTATTTTTTTTGGTAAATAAATAGGGCAAAGCCCAAACAAAAACTAAGAAACTATGTAAACACCCCGAGGCATGCAAGTGCCAGAAATATCTTGAAACTTAATATTTTGAAAATACCCACCAAAACAAATTGAGCAAGATATTATATGTCAGTAATATTACATTTATATATTATTAAAAAAGAATTTAATGGATATGCACGGTCAGTTTAAATTGTTTTTACACAGACACCCAATGAAAACCTTCCAATTTGCCACATCACCTCACTCATGTATGGTTATTTTGAAACTACTTATATGACATAGATGAATAGTGGTTTTGTATGTCCTACTTACACTGACGATGGACATACATCGTCATTTTGAAACTACTTACACTGACGATGTATGTCCATTAAACTCATTAAAAAAATACCTTCAAAACAGGATAAATAAATATTACATTTTTATCTAGCAAGATTTTATAATTAGTACTCCCTCCGTTTCTTTTTATTTGTCGTTTTAGAAAATTTACTAAAAATTAAGAAAGTATATTTTTGTACTTTATCTTCCTATTATACCCTAATTTTATTTTATTTTTTGGAATATATTATTGATTTCTTTTTTGGAATATATTATGTACAAAAAAATAGTAACAAAAAAGAAAAAAAAAACAGAAAAATAGGAACAAAACAAAAACAATAAAAAGATTATATGAAAAAATTTAGTAAAAAAAAAATTATACAATAAAAAAAAAATGAATTGAAGGAGGATATAATAGACAAAATATAACCTTAAACTATCAAAACGATAAATAATGTGAAACAAATATTTTTTCTAAAACGACAAATAAAAATGAATGAAGAGAGTATATTTTTTAATTTGTGTGAGAAAGTTGAAGGGAGTTACTCATTTTAAAACTAACAAAAAAAAATTAAAATGAAGAATTTACCAAACGACAAGTAATCTACTACTAAAAGACAAAAGTGGAGATAAAGTCAATAAGATATATTTTTTTTTTTTACAAATCAAATGGGTGAGTCAAGTAAGCAAATGAAGCCAAAATTTTACCAGCACGTATAGAAGTTGGATCCTTCACCCTTGTCATATTTGATCGAGACTTGTGAGATTTGGTTGGTGGAAGAAATTATAACGAGGAAACTAAACATATGTCACACGTTGAATTTCCCAGCAGATAGGATCACATACATTTTGTGGGGGACGAATATAAAATATATATCACATTAAAATCAACAAATTACACAAATTAAAAAATATAATTAATGTTGTATGGAAAACACGAAAAGTGAAATTATGAGTTAATTTACATAATTGTCTTTTATTAATGATATAAAAAAGATAAATCGAAGATTGAAAGAAGAAAAAGTAATAAATAGTTATGGGTATAATATGAAGAAGAAGAAAAATTGGTCAAGTAGTTTAGTGGTTAGAAAATTCACTTTAAAGATGAATAAGTGAAGTGTCCCGAATTCGAACCCGAGCTTCTGCAAATATAGTGCGATCTCTCTACCAACTGACCTAAGCTCACGGGATATATGAAAAATATTATTAAATACTTTATTAGTAATGTAACGATTTAAATCTTCTTTTTTTTTTCCTTTCTAAAAGTGATTTATAATTTGGTACAGATGTAATATACAATATATTAATATTCTTAACATTTGTTTCCATCCGGTGGTGACCGCTCCTTTTTGTTTACAATTGGTTTCAGCCCTTTCTATCTTGCGGGAATCAAACAATGATTCTTTCTATCAATTCTAGAGTCAATCATCACTTAACTAACTAACATATATTTAAAATGTTTAATTGAACTTTTAACTCTAGTTTTTATCGAATAATTTAAACCTCTTGGTTTTAAATGTGTAATATTTTGCCCTTGCTCCCTTTCTAATTTCATTGGCCCCTTACATATTTTGACTAAACGTTTGACTATGTAGAGCTGACGTAGAATTTTTAATTAAAAAAAAATAATAAAAACAGTTGCAACAAGATCTTCATTTCCTATTATTTTCATTTCTTCTATTACCAAAGTTTTCAAATATTTTTGGGTGTATAAAAGACATTTGGACCCACTTAATATCACATATTTACAAATAGTGATAACCAAACATAAAAATTTCGGTCTATTCACAATGTGAAAAACTTAAGTTCGAGTCTTGTCATGAGATAATTAAATTCATTTTTCATAGGTTTTTGCGTGTAAATAGTTTATTGTCATGTCTATTATTTTAAATATAATACTTAAGAAAAATTAATATTTATTAAATAAAAATATTTATTTTTCATAGTTAATTTTAACTTGTAAAGAGTTTATTCCCGTGTCGAATATTTTTAATATTATATATTAAGAAATATTAATATTTCTTAAATAAAAACATGTTAATGTTTTAATTAAATATTCATTCGTTTGTCCATAAGTATAGTTCAAACGATAACTAGTATCATGGACATTATTGGAGTGGTCGGGGTTCGAACTCCGATTTCACGTTTCTACACATTTAAATGTGGGAGTCTTGTCATCAAGCTACTTGACCACAAAAAATAAAAATATTCATTCATTTAAAATGTTTATCCCCATGTGTCTATATTAATATTACTTATAACATTAATTTTTTTAAAAGAATAAATATTTTAATGTAATATTTTTACTATATTAATTCATATTCGTTAAAATAATAATTTTATTTTATAAAATTTATAGTTTTAACAAGGAGACATTGCTTAAAAAAAAAAAAGGAGTCACATATTCTGTCAAAAAAAAGAAAATATACATATTGAATGTGTTACTTAAAAAGAAAACCAAGTATAAATACTCGCTTCAATTCCACTTTCCACTTCCCGCTTCTATTCAAAATCCTCTTCTTCGCTCTCTTCACAGGTTCTTCTTCGCTGAATCTTAATCTCTCTCTCTGTTCATGTTTCCATTTTCTCATTGTGTGTGAATCTGTGATATCCTTTCAGATATTTGAAGGATTGAAGTTCGTTTTGCTAATTGTTCAAAGGTGGTTTGTAACGGATAAATAGGGTTCATCCCTAATCTCTCGTAATTTCAATTTTACAGTGTGAATTTCGACCTAATTTTCTTAATTCCGTAATGATAGAGGATTTTCTTTGAATTTGAAGTGGAATTGTTTTCTTTTAGGGATGGATCGCGATCCTCGAAAAGGAAAGGCGCCCTTACACACATGGTCCAAAGCGGAATTACGTAGGAAGCTTCAAATCGAACATGATGAGAAATATGCTAGGGAACTCCAAGATGGGTATATTCTTCAATCTTTCTTATAACAAATTATCCTAAAATCATGTTAAACTGACATGTACAAATAATACATGATTATGACATTAAACTGAATCAAGCAAATCATGGGATTGGGATTGAAATGTTTGACTAACATTAATTAGCATATCATCAGTATTTCCTTCTATTACTCCCCCTCAAGTCGGAGAGTGAGGATTGTGAACTCCCAACTTGTTTTGCAAGTCATGAAACATTTTCCCTCCTAAGGACTTGGTGAAGATGTCAGCCTGTTGTTGTTTTGTTGGTATATATATGCAGTGGAAATGGCTTTGGACTGTATGTGTTCTCAAATGAAATGACAATCCACTTCTATGTGCTTTGTTCTCTCATGGTAAACTGGATTGGCAGCTAGATGTAATGTAGATGAATCACACTGATTGTTAGATAAGTAAGTCTCCCAACTAGTTTTCTGTACTTTGATGGATCAGAAAAGGAAGGTCCTGTAGCTAGTGCTAACCTATGATTTTGCTCCATTGGAAAAGTTTAGGGTTTGCTGGCTAGCATCCCACATTCATCTAGGATGTCCAAGGTTGTTGACACATGAACATGTCGGATGATCCGCGAGCTAATTCTAGACCTTAAAATACTAGAGTACGCCAAGGTCTTTCATGTGAAAACAACTACTCAAGTATTCTTTAATTTTGGCGCAAGCAACAGAGTCATTCCCAGCAATTACCAGATCATCAACGTACACTAAAATGGTGAGAAAAACTGAACCATCTCCATAGGTGAAGAGACTGTGATCTGCTTGACACTCCTTGAAACCATATGACAAAAGGGCTTGGGAGAGCTTGAAGTACCAGTTTCGTGATGCTTGTTTCAACCCATATAATTTAAACGGCAAACTAGCCCCTCCTTCAATACTTTGTAACCTTGTGGGATATTCATGTATACCTCCTCATCTAGCTCTCCATGTAGGAAAGCATTGCTTATGTCCATTTGATGAAGCTGCCACCCTCTTGCTACTGCAACTGTTAGTAAGCAACAAATGGTAGTCATCTTTGCCACTGGTGCAAAAGTTTCACCATAGTCCTCACCTTCTACTTGTGTGAAACCCTTTGCTACTAAACACGCCTTGTACTACTCAATTTCCCCGGTGGCTTTATACTTGATTTTGTATACCCATTTGCATCGCACGACCTTTCTTCCCTTCGGCAAGGTAGTCAACTCCCAAGTCTCATTTTCTTCCAAGGCTTTAAGTTCTTTGGCCATGGCCTCTCTCCATTCATGGTGCTTCATAGCTTGAGAATATGATGTTGGCTCTTCATTAGTAGTTAATGCTGCAAGATAAGCAAGATGCTTTTGTGAATAATGATTAAAACTATTAAAATTAGAGATGGGATATACCTTACCTAAATCTTGGGATTGGAATGTTTGACTAACATTAATTAACATATCATCAGTATTTTTTTCTATTAAGATCTCTTATTGTTTTTTTCAGGATGATCAAAGATGATCAAGCATTGGTAATTGACTGCACAGCGTCACGGCAGTCATCGCCCTCATTGACAGATTCGGCAAGCACACTCCTAAAATTTCACAAGCAACTGCTCATTGAATCTGATGAAAAGTTTGCTAGGGAGCTCCAACACACCGAGTATCAAAATACTTTCGGGTACAATTTATATTTATAGTATTTAGATAGTAACATAATTCTCTATTATGAAAAGTTGGCTAAGATTGTCACAATATAGCACTGGTGGTTTGTCACATATCACTTGTAAATCCTTGTAAACATTAACTTTGATTTCATATTAAACTTGATAAGAGATTAATATGAAGCATATTAAGCTAAATAAAGGACTTATTGATGTAGATAAATGACCAATATAAAACTAGAGATAACGTTTTATGTAAAATAAATTAATAGAAGTGGCCAATTTGACAAAGGGAAATATTTTTAAGGGGAGAAAAATGAATGTTTAATCATTAAAGTACCAATGTAAAACTAAAAAAAATAATTAAAGGGCCAAAAATACCATATTTAACAGAAATTAATAAAGATTGATTTTCATTCTTTTGGACACAATCAGAACAATTAGTTTAATGATATTAGACAGTTTAATGATATTAGATTAATCAAAATATGCTTAATGACATTGTGCTTATAACATCATTAATTTTAAAGCAAACCATAAATATTCATTCAAAATCAAAAGGACACGTTGTTTTGACAAGCTGAGGCCAAATAGAACAATATATGAACAACGCATGAACAGTGCATTTGAAATATTAAAATGCAGCATCAACAACTATTACAAATGACTACTAATGATAAAGTTTGTTTCGCTTGAATTCTTGTGGTTGTATTTGTTATTACTACTTGACCAAAAACATAGAGGCCTTGTTTACTTGAAAAGAAAAAAAATTGGACTCCTTGGTTTCTAAATATTACTAACAATGGAGCATATTGATCGATTATGTGACGTTAGATTAGAAATGAACCTAGTCGAATAAAAAATAAAATTAACAAAAATAATCATATTGTGCATTAATTTGTATTGTAGTAAAATTAAACATGTTAATGATTTAAATAAACAACAGTTGCATTGTCAGATCCGGTGTCTAGCTAATTCACTTTTTAAATTTTTTACGTATTAATTGCACAAATTTTAATAGAATGTTTTTATAGCATGTGTCTGTTTTCTAAAAGAACTTTTAGTGTAGAGACTACTCTTCAATCTTAAGGTGGTTCGAGACTCGAAACTATAAATTCAACAATTAGTCGTAGTTATAATATTGAGAGATTGACAACCCACCATTTTTATCTTTCAGTGTGTAGTTTTAAGGTAGACTCCGACTATTTGGAGGTTCTATTCAAAAAGAGACATTTTTTATAAAGCATAAAAGACAAAAAATAATTATCATTATAAACAATATAAAAAAGAGACATATACTAATCAATGATTTAATTTGCTGCAAAGATTGAATTTAGTAGTTTTAATGTGATTTGAAATGACTAACTAGAACTAAAATTATGCAACAAAAAAAAAGAAAAGACAAGGTTAACATTTGAACCGATGACCTTGCACACACACAAATAACACACAAGGAGATTACTTAGCATTATAAAAAAAAAATAGATTACTTAATATATTTTTTTATTGACATCTCTTATTGTTTTTTTCAGGATGATCAAAGATGATCAAGCAGTGGTAATTGACTGCAGAGCGTCACGGCAGTCATCGCCCTCATTGGCAGATTCGGCAAGCACACTCCTAAAATTTCACAAGCAACTGCTCATTGAATCTGATGAAAAGTTTGCTAGAGAGCTCCAACACACCGAGTATCAAAATACTTTCTGGTACAATTTATATTTATAGTATTTAGATAGTAACATAATTCTCTATTATGAAAAGTTGGCTAAGATTGTCACAATATAGCACTGGTGGTTTGTCACATATCACTTGTAAATGCTTGTAAACATTAACTTTGATTTCATATTAAACTTGATAAGAGATTAATATGAAGCATATTAAGCTAAATAAAGGACTTAAATGAAATTTATTGATGTAGATAAATGACCAATATAAAACTAGAGATAACGTTTTATGTAAAATAAATTAATAGAAGTGGCCAATTTGACAAAGGGAAATATTTTTAAGGGGATAAAAATGAATGTTTAATCATTAAAGTACCAATGTAAAACTAAAAAAAATAATTAAAGGACCAAAACTACCATATTTAACAGAAATTAACAAAGATTGATTTTCATTCTTTTGGGCACAATCAGAACAATTAGTTTAATGATATTAGACAGTTTAATGATATTAGATTAATCAAAATATGCTTAATGACATTGTGCTTATAACATCATTAATTTTAAAGCAAACCATGAATATTCATTCAAAATCAAAAGGACACGTTGTTTTGACAAGCTCAGGCCAAATAGAACAATATATGAATAACGCATGAACAGTGCATTTGAAATATTAAAAAGCAGCATCAACAACTATTACAAATGACTACTAATGATAAAGTTTGTTTCGCTTGAATTCTTGTGGTTGTATTTGTTATTACTACTTGACCAAAAACATAGAGGCCTTGTTTACTTGAAAAGAAAAAAAATTGGACTCCTTGGTTTCTAAATATTACTAACAATGGAGCATATTGATCGATTATGTGACGTTAGATTAGAAATGAATCTAGTCGAATAAAAAATAAAATTAACAAAAATAATCATATTGTGCATTAATTTGTATTGTAGTAAAATTAAACATGTTAATGATTTAAATAAACAACAGTTGCATTGTCAGATCTGGTGTCTAGCTAATTCACTTTTTAAATTTTTTACGTATTAATTGCACAAATTTTAATAGAATGTTTTTATAGCATGTGTCTGTTTTCTAAAAGAACTTTTAGTGTAGAGACTACTCTTCAATCTTAAGGTGGTTCGAGACTCGAAACTATAAATTCAACAATTAGTCGTAGTTATAATATTGAGAGATTGACAACCCACCATTTTTATCTTTCAGTGTGTAGTTTTAAGGGAGACTCCGACTATTTGGAGGTTCTATTCAAAAAGAGACATTATTTATAAAGCATAAAAGACAAAAAAATAATTATCATTATAAACAATATAAAAAAGAGACATATACTAATCAATGATTAAATTTGCTGCAAAGATTGAATTTAGTAGTTTTAATGTGATTTGAAATGACTAACTAGAACTAAAATTATGCAACAAAAAAAAAAAAAGACAAGGTTAACATTTGAACCGATGACCTTGCACACACACAAATAACACACAAGGAGATTACTTAGCATTATAAAAAAAAATAGATTACTTAGTAAAATGTTTCTATCCCATGTTATCTTATCAATTTTAGATTATTGTCAGGTATTAGTATATTTTCATGTAACTGATGAAAGTTTGTTTGGTTGGTAAGAAATTTATTCATTTTCTACAAAGACGTTATGCTATAAAGGTAAACACAGTGTTTCTTGTACAATATTTAATCTATCATAAGAATGCAAAGAATGTAGTCAAAAAACTAAAAGTTTGAAAGAAGAAAAAAAAAATAGTGACAACCAAACATAAAAATCTCGGTCTATTCACAATGTGACAAACTTAAGTTCGAGTCTTGTCATGAGATAATTAAATTCATTTTTCATAGGTTTTTGCGTGTAAATAGTTTATTGTCATGTCTATTATTTTAAATATAATACTTAAGAAAAATTAATATTTATTAAATAAAAATATTTATTTTTCATAGTTAATTTTAACTTGTAAAGCGTTTATTCCCGTGTCGAATATTTTTAATATTATATATTAAGAAATATTAATATTTCTTAAATAAAAATATGTTAATGTTTTAATTAAATATTCATTCATTTGTCCATAAGTATAGTTCAAACGATAACTAGTATCATGGACATTATTGGAGTGGTCGGGGTTCGAACTCCGATTTCACGTTTCTACACATTTAAATGTGGGAGTCTTGTCATCAAGCTACTTGACCACAAAAAATAAAAATATTCATTCATTTAAAATGTTTATCCCCATGTGTCTATATTAATATTACTTATAACATTAATTTTTTTAAAAGAATAAATATTTTAATGTAATATTTTTACTATATTAATTCATATTCGTTAAAATAATAATTTTATTTTATAAAATTTATAGTTTTAACAAGGAGACATTGCTTAAAAAAAAAAAAAGGAGTCACATATTCTGTCAAAAAAAAGAAAATATACATATTGAGTGTGTTACTTAAAAAGAAAACCAAGTATAAATACTCGCTTCAATTCCACTTTCCACTTCCCGCTTCTATTCAAAATCCTCTTCTTCGCTCTCTTCACAGGTTCTTCTTCGCTGAATCTTAATCTCTCTCTCTGTTCATGTTTCCATTTTCTCATTGTGTGTGAATCTGTGATATCCTTTCAGATATTTGAAGGATTGAAGTTCGTTTTGCTAATTGTTCAAAGGTGGTTTGTAACGGATAAATAGGGTTCATCCCTAATCTCTCGTAATTTCAATTTTACAGTGTGAATTTCGACCTAATTTTCTTAATTCCGTAATGATAGAGGATTTTCTTTGAATTTGAAGTGGAATTGTTTTCTTTTAGGGATGGATCGCGATCCTCGAAAAGGAAAGACGCCCTTACACACATGGTCCAAAGCGGAATTACGTAGGAAGCTTCAAATCGAACATGATGAGAAATATGCTAGGGAACTCCAAGATGGGTATATTCTTCAATCTTTCTTATAACAAATTATCCTAAAATCATGTTAAACTGACATGTACAAATAATACATGATTATGACATTAAACTGAATCAAGCAAATCATGGGATTGGGATTGAAATGTTTGACTAACATTAATTAGCATATCATCAGTATTTCCTTCTATTACTCCCCCTCAAGTCGGAGAGTGAGGATTGTGAACTCCCAACTTGTTTTGCAAGTCATGAAACCTTTTCCCTCCTAAGGACTTGGTGAAGATGTCAGCCTGTTGTTGTTTTGTTGGTATATATATGCAGTGGAAATGGCTTTGGACTGTATGTGTTCTCAAATGAAATGACAATCCACTTCTATGTGCTTTGTTCTCTCATGGTAAACTGGATTGGCAGCTAGATGTAATGTAGATGAATCACACTGATTGTTAGATAAGTAAGTCTCCCAACTAGTTTTCTGTACTTTGATGGATCAGAAAAGGAAGGTCATGTAGCTAGTGCTAACCTATGATTTTGCACCATTGGAAAAGTTTAGGGTTTGCTGGCTAGCATCCCACATTCATCTAGGATGTCCAAGGTTGTTGACACATGAACATGTCGGATGATCCGCGAGCTAATTCTAGACCTAAAAAATACTAGAGTACGCCAAGGTCTTTCATGTGAAAACAACTACTCAAGTATTCTTTAAATTTGGCGCAAGCAACAGAGTCATTCCCAG
The DNA here is from genome assembly GCA_951799995.1 of Trifolium subterraneum. Classification (NCBI taxonomy): domain Eukaryota; kingdom Viridiplantae; phylum Streptophyta; class Magnoliopsida; order Fabales; family Fabaceae; genus Trifolium; species Trifolium subterraneum. The sequence continues at coordinate 21,379,623 of OX637462.1, read as the reverse complement.
CAATTACCAGATCATCAACGTACACTAAAATGGCGAGAAAAACTGAACCATCTCCATACGTGAAGAGACTGTGATCTGCTTGACACTCCTTGAAACCATATGCCAAAAGGGCTTGGGAGAGCTTGAAATACCAGTTTCGTGATGCTTGTTTCAACCCATATAAAGATTTATTTAAACGACAAACTAGCCCCTCCTTCAATACTTTGTAACCTTGTGGGATATTCATGTATACCTCCGCATCTAGCTCTCCACGTAGGAAAGCATTGCTTATGTCCATTTGATGAAGCTGCCACCCTCTTGCTACTGCAACTGTTAGTAAGCAACAAATGGTAGTCATCTTTGCCACTGGTGCGAAAGTTTCACCATAGTCCTCACCTTCTACTTGTGTGAAACCCTTTGCTACTAAACACGCCTTGTACTACTCAATTTCCCCGGTGGCTTTATACTTGATTTTGTATACCCATTTGCATCCCACGACCTTTCTTCCCTTCGGCAAGGTAGTCAACTCCCAAGTCTCATTTTCTTCCAAGGCTTTAAGTTCTTTGGCCATGGCCTCTCTCCATTCATGGTGCTTCATAGCTTGAGAATATGATGTTGGCTCTTCATTAGTAGTTAATGCTGCAAGATAAGCAAGATGCTTTTGTGAATAATGATTAAAACTATTAAAATTAGAGATGGGATATACCTTACCTAAATCATGGGATTGGGATTGGAATGTTTGACTAACATTAATTAGCATATCATCAATATTTTTTTCTATTAACATCTCTTATTGTTTTTTTCAGGATGATCAAAGATGATCAAGCAGTGGTAATTGACTGCAGAGCGTCACGGCAGTCATCGCCCTCATTGGCAGATTCGGCAAGCACACTCCTAAAATTTCACAAGCAACTGCTCATTGAATCTGATGAAAAGTTTGCTAGAGAGCTCCAACACACCGAGTATCAAAATACTTTCGGGTACAATTTATATTTATAGTATTTAGATAGTAACATAATTCTCTATTATGAAAAGTTGGCTAAGATTGTCACAATATAGCACTGGTGGTTTGTCACATATCACTTGTAAATCCTTGTAAACATTAACTTTGATTTCATATTAAACTTGATAAGAGATTAATATGAAGCATATTAAGCTAAATAAAGGGCTTATTGATGTAGATAAAATGACCAATATAAAACTAGAGATAACGTTTTATGTAAAATAAATTAATAGAAGTGGCCAATTTGACAAAGGGAAATATTTTTAAGGGGTCAAAAATGAATGTATAATCATTAAAGTACCAATGTAAAACTAAAAAAAATAATTAAAGGACCAAAAATACCATATTTAACAGAAATTAACAAAGATTGATTTTCATTCTTTTGGACACAATCAGAACAATTAGTTTAATGATATTAGACAGTTTAATGATATTAGATTAATCAAAATATGCTTAATGACATTGTGTTTATAACATCATTAATTTTAAAGCAAACCATGAATATTCATTCAAAATCAAAAGGATTATGGTTTGATCGGGTGACAGTTTGCATTAAGTGGGTTTATCGAGTGTAAATTCAAGCCAATAAATTATGAATGGGTCAAACAATACATCATTAAATATAAAGAAAGAGTGCACCCAAAAAAATATAGATTTGAAGAAAAAGGAAATCGGAAAGAAGCTATGAAGGATAAAACAACAAATTAAAACAAAAAATAATATAATATAAAGAGATCTAAAACCAACACAAAAATGGTAGTTATGGAGTGATGAGGTGTGAGACTACATTTTTTTGGATTATTGAGAAAATAAATTCAAGTACTCTAAAATTACACCGACAAGTGAATAGTGTAGAAACAACTCTTTGAAAACATAAATGCAAGTGAAAAGAGAAATTCTCATCAATTTTTGATCAAATTTACACTTGTGAACTACTAGTAGCTACTAGTGTGTATATTGGTTTTATAATTCAGACTGTGCAATGTTGAGTCAAATGTTGGAACATCTGTCCTTCAGATGCTCTAACAGTCAGAGACTCTAGCTCTCAGATGTTCTATACAATGTTGTAACATTGTTCTGTGTAGACAGTTAGCTGTTAGTTACTAGCTGGCATGTACAGTTGTATTTCAGTTAGTTAGTTTTGTTTGTTTTAGGTAGTTATGCAGTTGCTTGTATTTTAAGCAACCACCTATTGTATATAAACAAAATAAGGCCCTTTGTGGAAGAATAAGATTTTTTACTTTCCCTTTATCATTTTCTAATTCTTTTCATAGTTTTCATCTCTCTCATAATTCATCTCCCTCAATCTTTGTTCAAAGGGTTAAAGTGAATAACCCAACAAAGTGGTATCTAAGAGCAAGTACGATCCAAGGATTTTTTATTCAATCTTGAGGATAGAATCTGTGATTGTGAATCAATCATGGCAGGGAAGAGCAACTTCCACGCAAATCTTCCAATTCTTGATGGAAAGAACTGGGATACATGGGTCAAACAGATGAAGGTGATATTCATTGTTCAAGAAGCTGATGAACAAGTGAATACAGTTCTTGATCCATTGCCAGCCAATGCAACAGAGCAGCAAAGAACCACATTCAGAGAGGCACAAAAGAAGGATAGCAAGGCTCTATTTCTCATTCATCAATGTGTGGATTCAAAGGTGTTTGAGAAAATTGCAGATGCTACAACCTCTAAGGATGCTTGGGACATTTTGCAGAAGAGTTATGGAGGTGATGCAAAGGTCAAAAAAGTAAAATTGCAAGCCTTAAAGAGGCAATTTGAACTGTTGGAGATGAAGAATGATGAAGTAGTTGCAGAATACTTCACAAGGGTGGAAACTCTCACAAATCAGATGAAGAATTGTGGAAGCACACTCAGTGAAGAAGAAATGGTGGAAAAGGTACTAAGAACTTTAACTCATAAATTTGATCACATTGTGGTGACAATTGAACAAACTAAGGACTTGAGTGAAATAAAGATGGAGGATCTGCAAAGCACTCTTGAGGCTCATGAATTGAAGCATGGTGAGAGAAATCATGGCAAAGAAGATGAGCAAGCTCTATTTGTGAAGTTCAAAAGGTATCAAGATGAAAAGAAGAAGTGGCATAACAAGAAAGGTTCCAAGAAAGGGAAAGAAAGTGTTGAAGACAAGCCTGAATCTTCAAAGAAAGAAGGAGGGCAAAAGACAAAGAAAGATAAGAGTATCATTCAGTGTTACAATTGTAACAAGTATGGTCATTATGCAAGTGAGTGTAAGGCTCCAAAGAAGAAGAAAAGTCAGGATACTGAAGAAGAGGCAAATGTTGCACAAGATGGTTCAACATCAGAAAATGATGTGAGTTTCATGGTTACAATTAATGATGAAACAGCTGAGTCTATGGTTTGGTACTTTGATACAAGGTGCTCAAATCATATGACAGGGAGCAAGAGTTTTTTGACTGATTTCAACAAGTGTCTTAACACAAGGATCAAACTGGCCAATGGTAATTTCATTGCAGCTGAAGGCATGGGAAATGTGGTGATTCAGAGGAGCAATGGAAAGAAGGTAGTTATTGAGAAGGTCCTATATGTGCCAGGGATGAAGTGTAATCTGATGAGTGTAGGTCAATTGCTTGAGAAAGGTTTCAAAGCAGTGTTGGAAGGTGAAACACTGAAGCTCTTTGATTCAAAGCAGAGATTGATCTTGAAAACAGCTCAAAGTCAAAACAGAACCTTCAAGACACAGGTTAAGACAATTGAAGTTGAATGCTTAGCTACATCTACTGAAGATAAAGACAGTGACTTATGGCATATAAGGTATGGTCATTTGAATTTCAAAAGCTTGTCAATGCTTAATTCAAAGAACATGGTGTTAGGACTGCCTAGTGTTATAGCTCCAGTAGATACTTGCACTACATGTTTGTTAGGGAAACATCCTAGATCATCATTCAAAAGTAACTTGCCTATGAGATCTAGTGAAGTGTTAAATGTTGTGCATTCAGACATTTGTGGACCAATTGATGTGTTATCAACTAGTGGAAACAAATATTTCATCACATTTGTGGATGAGTACTCAAGGATGATATGGCTGTATCACATAAAAAGCTAAGAGTGAAGCTTTTGAAGTGTTTAAGAGATTTAAAACACTGGTTGAGAAACAAAGTGATAAGTCAATCTAGGTACTTAGAACAGATGGTGGAGGAGAGTACACATCAAAGGAATTTGAGAATTATTGCAAAGGTCAAGGCATAATTCATGAGGTTACAGCACCATACACTCCTCAACATAATGGTCTTGCTGAGAGGAGAAATAGGAGTATCCTAGACATGGCAAGGAGTATGGTAAAGCAGAAGGGGTGAAGCTGTGTCTACAGTTGTGTACATCCTAAACAGAAGTCCAACAAAGAGGTTGATAGACAAGGTACCTGAAGAGGTGTGGTCTAAGTGCAAACCAAGTGTGACTCACTTCAAAGTGTTTGGTTCCTTGAGTTACAAGCATGTACCTGATGCTAGAAGGAAGAAGTTGGATGACAAGAGTGAACCTATGGTCTTTGTTGGATATCATAGAACTGGTGCATATAGATTGTATAATCCCACATCAGACAAGATAGAGATCAATAGAGATGTGAAGGTCTTGGAAAATGAAAGCTGGGATTGGAAACAGAAATCCACATCTAAGAAAACTTGTGAAGTGGACTTAGATGTTGGAACATCAGGAGAATCACAATGAGGAAGATGCCTCAAGTGATGAGGATAATGGAAGACACCTACCAGTAAGGACTCACAGAACTACTCAAATCCTAAGAAGGTTAGCAGATTGTGACATGGTTCCAGACAATGTTGTAGACAATGAGGGGAACATTGTGCACTATGCTATGCTAGCAGACACTGAACCTCTAGATGTCAAGAGTGCACTAAAGAGTAAAGTGTGGCTAGAAGCAATGATTGATGAGTTAAAATCAATTGAGAAGAACAGGACATGGGACATGTGCAAGCTACCTTCAGATAAAAGAGCAATTGATGTGAAATGGGTGTATAAGCTGAAGCAAAATCCTGAAGGTCAAGTGATCAAGCATAAGGCAAGGCTTGTGGCCAAAGGGTTTCTGCAAAATCAAGGATTAGACAATGATGAAGTCTTCTCTCCTGTGGCTAGACATGAGACTATAAGGTTAGTGATAGCACTAGCTTGTAGCAGAAGATGGCCTATGTTCCACTTGGATGTGAAGTCAGCATTTCTAAATGGTCCATTGGAGGAAGATGTATATGTGAAGCAACCACCTGGCTTTGAGTTGAAAGGCAAGGAAGATAGAGTGCTGAAACTGAACAAAGCTTTGTATGGCTTGAAGCAAGCCCCAAGAGCATGGAACAAGAGAATTGATCAATTTCTTGTTATGCAAGGTTTTGTGAAATGTAGTGTTGAATATGGTGTTTATGTGAAACACAATGATGACAAGCATATGTTAATCATATGTTTGTATGTTGATGATCTGTTAGTGACTGGTAGTTCACCAACAGAAATTGAGAATTTCAAATCACAGATGCAAAGTGAATTTGAAATGACAGATATGGGAAAATTGACTTACTTCCTAGGAATGGAGCTCTTGGCAACTCCAAAAGGAATGATATTGCATCAAGCAAAATATGCTACTGAGATCTTGAAGAAGTTTGAGATGCTTGATTGCAATTCAACAGTGATACCAGCAGACACAAGACTAAAACTTGAAGTAGAAGAAAACAGTGAGACTGTGGACTCTACTATGTTCAGACAATTGATAGGTTCCCTAAGATACTTGTGTCAAACTAGGCTTGACATTAGCTATGCAGTAGGCTATGTTAGTAGATTTATGAGCAAGCCACTAAAGTCTCACCTCTTAGCAGTAAAGAGGATACTCAGATGCATCAATGGCACAATACACTATGGTGTGTTATTTCCATATTCAAGGGATAGCTCCAAACTTGAATTGAATGGATTTTCTGATGCTGACTGGTGTGGAGACAAGGTAGACAGGAGGAGCACAAGTGGCCATGTGTTTAAGTTCCAAAATGCCCCAGTTTCATGGTGTTCTAAGAAGCAATCAGTGATTGCTTTATCTAGCTGTGAAGCAGAGTATGTTGCAGGCTCTCTAGCTGCTTGTCAAGCTAATTGGCTGCAATCACTTCTCAGTGAAATGAAGATTACTGACAACATCACAGTAATGCTGAAGATTGACAACAAATCAACAATTAACTTGGCAAAGAACCCTGTCAGCCATGGCAAGAGTAAGCACATTGAGACAAGGTTTCACTTTCTTATGGACCAAGTTAACAAAGGCAAACTCAGCCTGGAGTATTGCTCAACTAATGATCAACAGGCTGATATACTGACTAAGGCTGTGAAGAGATATCAGTTCCTGAAGCTAAGAAGGGAGATGGGGATAGTCATCTTTGACAGTCTGAATTAAGGAGGAGTATTGGTTTTATAATTCAGACTGTGCAATGTTGAGTCAAATGTTGGAACATCTGTCCTTCAGATGCTCTAGCAGTCAGAGACTCTTGCTCTCAGATGTTCTATACAACGTTGTAACATTGTTCTGTGTAGACAGTTAGCTATTAGTTACTAGCTGGCATGTACAGTTGTATTTCAGTTAGTTAGTTTTGTTTGTTTTAGATAGTTATGCAGTTGCTTGTATTTTAAGCAACCACCTATTGTATATAAACAAAATAAGGCCCTTTGTGGAATAATAAGATTTTTTACTTTCCCTTTATCATTTTCTAATTCTTTTCATAGTTTTCATCTCTCTCATAATTCATCTCCCTCAATCTTTGTTCAAAGGGTTAAAGTGAATAACCCAACAGTGTATACCCGTGCGCCGGGGAAAAGCTTTTTAAAATTAAACTTTTAAGTTATTTTAAATTTAACATAAAATTTAAAAATATACCGCAAATACGAACAAAGAACACATAAAATTAAGAGAATTTTAAACTTCCATGTTATATATATATAGGTTGTAACAATATTTATAGAATTTTGTAAAAATAAAAAAATTCAATTTAAAAAACTCATTTAGAATGAGAATTAGACATGTGTCTAAAATAAGACATTCTACACCCAATTTTTAAAAAATTAAAATAAAAAAAAAAAAAAAAAACTATTTCACTTTGCTCATTTACAACACAATATTATTGATGAAAAAAATACATATTTTTCAACCGTTAAATCTTGATCCAAAGATTTAACCCAAAGAATATTGATGTACATTTATCAAAAAAAAAAAATATTGATGTACGGAATGCGTGTTTAGTCTTACGGTCGAGAATCTAATTTCTATTAATTACATTGCATTATTAATTATTAATAAGTATAAAAAAAAAAGTTCAAACCGTTTTATAAGTATACAAAAAAAATATGCTTAACATAAATTATTTTTCTAATAAGAAAAAATAAATAGACTTAGGCTCCGTTTGCCCCGGCTTATTTTTCACTTTTCTATTTCTCTTTAAATGAAATAGATAAGTAAAAAATTATGTTTAACCTTATTTCTCCTTGCTTTTGACTTCTTTACTTTATTTCTCTATTAATTTTATGTAGAAATAGGGTCAAAAACAATTTTTTACTTCCCTAATTTTTTTAAAAAGAACTAGAAAAGTAGAAAATAAGTCTGGCCAAACGGAGCCTTAATCGTATATTTGTTCTCATACTTTTAAATTAGAAGAAGTGGTAATCCACTGAAATTAAACTCACAAATAATTATGAGATCCGGGTTCGAACCCGGATTACGACGTTCGGCCTAACAATTTCGGTATTTTTAGTCAATTGAACTAGGACTTAAGGGACTGCTTTAAATTTTTTATTCAAGTAATCATATATCATTTGTGCATAAACGGTCTTTTCAATTTGGTCGATTATAATTCTGATATGCAAATGTAAGTGAAACTTCAAATGTGAACACCCACAAGTCCACAACAGTATAGGAAACTACAAACACTATGAGTAGAAACTATCAAATGTTTCCTTCTAAAAAATTGACAAAAATGTAAAAAAAACAACAATAGAAAATCTAAATCAACAATAAAATTTATAAATGACTTCTAGAAATCCCTCAAAAGTTTGTAGGACGTTGATGAAAAATGCACATGTTTATGCTATGCTGCTACTTCTTCCATGTTCAAACAATATCAGCATAAAGTACTCTCTTTTCTTGCAAGTTTATCTTAATCAAATATAAAATTCTAATGGTTGCATCATTATTGACCTTGTTGAAGAGAAATCAAGTCACATGACATAGTCCACTTATCTTTCAATCTTTTCCACGTCTAATAACTTAAGAGCATTTTGTGGAAACTTTCAAGTACTTTAAATTGAATCTCGTATTTTGACTTAGAGCAAGCAAGATGCATGATAGGGAGCTTCTCAAATACCTAGTTTCGATAAGGAACATAAGCAACATAATCAAAACAAATAAAAAAAACACAACTTTCAAACTCACCTATCATCCATAAAGAAAAGATATAAAACATACACTATTTTTATGAAGAAAAATCAAGTGAGCAGCATGTCCCAATTAAAAAATTACCTCAGAAAATTCACTTTGGATAACAGAAAATCCCACTCATTACAGAGCAATAAACGAATTTTGGAAGAAAAAAAGTGTGATTCAAAATTTATGAAATGTATCCCTATTTCTATAGGTGAAACACATAACAAAGACGATGAATCAAAGATTAATTGTTTGTGTTTTTCAAATGCCAAATGAATCAAAGAGTTTGCCTTGAGAGAAGACATGACTGCACCGGTTGTGGATGTATCTCACGCGTGTGCTCTGCCGTTTCATTTTTCATTGTTTAAGAGAAAGTGTCCTCTGCCATAAAAAAAGCATTGAAAACACGTGACAAAACTACCTCTGTGTGAGAGGAAAAGTAAGAAATACATATATGGAAATGCATGTAAGTTTTGTCCGAAAACACGCCTAGTCTGCTTCTCCCAAAATAACAAATATCACCGCTATTTAAATTTAAGTTAATAATTAAAAAATAGGGTAAGTTAATTAACAAATTAAAAATTAAATAGAAGATAGATAAGGAAATATTACTATTAATAGTAGTTTTTAAAATAGCAAGCATTCTCATTAGATGACAAATGGTAAATTTGTCAAAGAACTCGTCTTGCTTTATTATATTTTATGATACTATGCAGTTAGAAAAGTTACTCATTAGTCAAATTCAAATTTCGTTGACCTGAAAATCCAATCTGAGTCTGTTTGTCTCAGTCCATTCAAACCTAATTTTGTTCACCCTGTTTAACCCGTGACCCGGTCCACTACCACCCAACATTCAATTTTTTATCGGTTTTGTTGGATTCAGATCAGTTTGGGAAATGTTATCCACCCCTAATACTAATAGTCTCTAACTTCGTTCCATTTCTCTCTCCTTTTGTCCCGTTGTCTCTTAATTGTTTTTTTTTCCCGTGAAAGAGAGGGCAAAAAGGCCAAAAAAGAAAAATTACAAAGCAATTAGCCTAGGGGCAGTAATTCTATACTATCATGAGTAACAATCTCACTAATAGACAAATATACTATGGATCATGCTAAACAGTGTCATGGGACATTTGTTAAGCATACCAAAAATATAAATAAAAGATAAAGTTAATAACCCTCTGGTGGGCACTATTTAGCATTTTTCATATATTATTTGTGTGCCTTTTTCATTTTTTAAACAATATCGCTTTTTGTGCACATTTTTTTTTTAGTTTATAACCCTATGGTTCCTAGGAGAATGGGGCCCTAATAATCCAGAGTTCGGCCGCGGGATAAGTAAAGTCTGGCTAAGAAATTGTTCCACCCAGAAATCGAATTCGGTTTCTCTCGAACGATTCATCCTTTAACATTCTATCTCAAATACTTGTCGGATAATTTGTATTCAAATAGCATGCCCAATTAATTATGCATTAACTAATAAAGATTTACAACTAAAGTCTGGTTTAATTAACAATGTCATCTATATTGTTATTATACTGAACATTTTCATCCAGGTTTAAATTTGGAATTTCACAATATATAAGTTTGAAGTTGTATTTATCATTTTGTCTATGGGGAAAAAATAATTCACGACAATTAATATATAGTTAATTGATAGCTAGCCTCACAGCAAACCATAAGAATGATGGTGGTTTATGTATTATGTTGCCATTCAAAAGTTGTGTACAAAAAGTTAGAATTGAAATATTTTTGCTTGTTTGCATCAAGTAACAGAAGGATTTGAAGAAAGTTAGGCCTCTTATGTTATTTGCTATCAATTAGTGGGTAGGATTTGCAGTAGCTGAAAGTTTGCAGATTTTTTTAGATAGACGAATTGAAATGATAAGCTATTGAACACCCATATACATAAAATTGATGGATCGGGGTTCGAACTCCGAACACTAACAATTTCAATATTTCTACTAGTTAATCTATGATTTATGGACGACATAAAAACAATTATGAATCTAACATTTAATAAAAGTCGATTAATCAACTCAAAATAATTGGCTTATTTACAAAATGAAATTTTGGAATGTCTGATTAATTTCAATTTTCAATATAATTTTTATTATTTTTCAATTGTATCATCTAAATACTATATGTAGTTGTATAATTTCTAAATGAAGTATATTTTACTTTGTATTTATGGGAAAGGTGAATATTAATTTTTTTTTAAGCAAGGTAAAAGTGAATACTCCAATACACATGTTTCATTTATATATATTTTTTAATAGGTATAAATTTGTCAACTGAATTAGAGCAGCTTCATTGGGTGTCTTCATATGAGTCCGCCATGTAATGTGAAATGATAAGTATTTTGAAAAACATAAAAGTCTTGTTACCGTTAATATGTGTAACTTTTTTTCCTTCTTGACTGTAATAATATGCCTTGTTACCCCTTATATATATATATATATATATATAAAGGTCGTGTTACCGTTAAACAATGAGAGCAAATAAATGATGTATCATCACTATTGTTTAAACTTTGAAGTTTTTTGTAAATTCTTCTACTAAAACTTGTGGTCTTTTAAAAATATTACATTTAATTTTATCCTCACAATTTCATTTCTTTACTCTTAATTTGACCCTCAATTCTACTCTCAAAATTTTAATTTCACGATTTCATCTCTTTGGTGTTTGTTTGACAATTATTTCACTTTACTATTTTAACTTCTCTCATTCTTCTCGCACTTTAGTGGATCCAAATAATTTAAATGACCTCAAGATAAGTTAAGTCTTATCAAGAATTATTCCCACCATGAATTGAACTTGAGTTCTCTCAAACAATTTATCTTAGAGGGGTTTATTAACCACTTGAGTCCAATGATCTTGGTTCAATGTGACCGTAGGTTAAATAAAGTCTGGCCAATAAAATATGTTAAATTAATGAAATGAAATTGTTGATATGTTGATTTAATTCACTAGGAAACTAATTCGAATGAGACTCCAAAAGGTAGAATGAATGTGTACAAGACCAGTGTGGATGATATTTTAATGTTGGGGTCCCAACAATTTTATTTTTTTAAATTAAAGGTATCATCCGCACGCAATTGCAAAGATTAATTCTCTCGAGATAATTGAGATCTATTTAAAGAGTTTACATCTCCCAATAAATGCTTCTTCATATGTACTAGTTGGAGATTGAACCCAAGACCATATAATTAAGGAATTTAAGTATCTATCACTACAAGAAACCTGACATATAGTGACGACAAAATTCTGTTGGTAAAGGTCGAAAATCTGTGGGTATAGGCTGTAAAATCTATACCCAAGGCCATTTTGTTCCGTCTACTTTATCTCGTTGTATCAACGGTAATTTGCCGTCGCTATAGCCTATACCTATGGCATTTTTTGGCGTTGGAAAAACCTGAGAGCTATACCCACGGATATTGCAAACTATTGCAAATCGATTTACCCACACATTTGTCCGTTGGTATAGGTTTCGATATTTTTTTTTTTTACATTTCTTTTTTACAGATTGTACATTTTTAAAAAATAATAATAATTTGTCAATATGCATGTTTTCTACACACCAAGTCACCTATAATTATAAAAGAGAATTTCCATTATATTGATTAAAAAATCTAATAAATCTTACAAACTAACGAAGCACATTAAAACACCAAAACAATGTCATCTGGCTATATCTCCCAAAATTGAAATTACACCAAATAACTTAAAAGAACCACTAGTTACTTCTAATCAAATCCATCCCAAAATTACAACTCTAAAAAACTATCAACCACAAAAACATACATATGTATGATATCCCTACCAAGCAATAAACTCCAACGACTTACCACCCACAACATAGTATACATGACATTCCTACCAAGCAATAAACAACAACGTTTATATTGTTTACTTCTAATTTCTCTCTTCAATCTTCGTCAGTGTATGGACTTTGAGAATCCGTTTGGTCGGGGCACTAGAAGCATCTGTAACCTATGGAAAATAAAATAGATCAAATTACAAACTTAATTTAATTGATGTTTTCATAATATTCGAAATATGAATACGGAGAGTAAAAAAAAATATAACTGTGTTGCAGCTCATAAAATGTCATTCACATATTCTCCAGCAAATCATTAATGACAACATATTTGCCAACATCGTGCAACTCTTGATTAACAACTATGATAATGTTTTTTGACGGTCAATGAGGCATCCAAATACTATTAATAATTTATATAATAAATTATAGTCATTGATTCTTTCCGGGTCATTGATGCATCCAATAATCCATCTCTTATATTATGAAAGAATCAAATTCAATTCATATCAATATCACATCAAAGTCATCAAGCAAATTTTACATTATGAGTAGAGTTCATAGTGTTTTTTGACACTCAACGAGACATCCAAATACTATCAACAATTTATATAACAAATAATATTCATTGATTCCTTTCGGGTCATTGAGGCATCAAATAATTCATCCCTTATATTATGAACGAATCAAATTCAATTCATATCAATATCACTTCGAAGGCATCAAATAACTTTTACATTATGAGTAAAATGTTCATAATGTTTTTTTACGGTCAAAGAAGCATCCAAATACTAGCAACAATTTATATAACAAATAATATTATTTGATTCCTTTTGGGTCATCGAGGCATCCAATAATCCATCTCCATATATTATGAATGGATAAAATTTAATTCATATCGATATCACATCGAAGACATCAAGAAACTTTTACATTATGAGTAAAGAGTTCATAATGTTTTTTACGGTCAATATACTAGCAACAATTTATATATCAAACAATATTTATCGATTACTTTCTTGTGACCCGAGGCAGCCGATAGTCTCAAAATTTAGGCTCATATTTTATCTCCCGGTATTGAATTGCATTCAAGTCATAAAAGCTCAATAGATACCTTCCTTGAATTATCACCACTCATAAAATTGAAACACTTTACAATATCGTCTTCATAACATCTTGACTTATCACTAAAATCAATCTCACACCCATTCTGATTTCATGAAATCACCATTATCATCAAACAATAGAAGCACACACATAGCAGAGAAAACCCCCCAACAAAATTGGAGAAGAAAAGTGTGGAATAGAAACCTACCCAAAATCAAACGTAGAGCTTAGAATAAAGTGAGTTTTTTAAATCCTACTTAAAGCTTGGAATAGAAACCCTACCTTGAATTTTTTTTATTTGTTATATAAAGTATTTTTTGTTTTGAATAAAGTGAGTGTTCTTTTAAATCACAAAAAAAAAATAATCACCAAAAAAAAAAGTTAGTGTCCTTTTCTTTCTCCATAAGTTCATTAATTTTTGGTTATATATATTACTAAAAAAAAGTATTAATATTGATTTTATTAATAAAAAAAAAAGTAATAAGATTGATTAAAGACACTTGGTTTGATCTCGTAGTGAGGGATATGCATGAGGTCTTTAGTTCAATCATGATTGCCAACATTGTAAACAAAACAAAAAATTGATTACCACCAAATTTATTAATAAAAAAGTATAAAAAAAAGATTGAAAAAATATAGAAAAAATATAATGAATCTTTGCATAAAAATAGAAGAAAAAAAATGAATCGGTGCATAAAAGTAGGAACAAATCTATACCCACAATTAAAAAAAAAATGAATCTATGCATAAAAGTATAAACTTATCGCTTTCTAATTTTTAATTTTCAATTTTTTTTAATAAAACATATCTATACCCACAATTAATAATTTTTTCGTGGGTATAGGCCTGCTATACCTACGGCATATGCGGTTGTCACTAGAAACCTCCGTTGATAAATGACAATTTTCTTGTAGTGTATCACTTGTGTCACGCTAAGTTAGTACAATATTAATATATGGATATCACTTTTTCTTCAATATAAATATCAACTCATTTTGCTAAGTATGGGTCCGGATTCTAAGTTTATTTCATACAAATGGACAAATATGCCGGTACTAAATTAGGTAGTACTGTATTAACTATCATTGGTGCATTATTACGGAAATGGATTATATGCTGTAGAATTTAACACAGTTTTCACACTGTTTTAGATCAGAGTCATCCAATCTAAATCATACGATCATGATTGTTTTATGTGATTTTAGGACAGAATGAATCTGAACCGTCTGATTTGTAATCAATGGCTCAGATCTGAAACAGTGTGAAAACTGTGTGATTTGTAAATGTATGTAGCAAATCTAAATCCCATTATTACGCCGAAAAAAAAAATATCATTGGTGCATTATCTTCACTCTTACGGTACATACCTAGATTTTAAAACAAGTTTTAGATTAGATATCCCCAATCAATTTTACCCACGTGTCACAATTATGATTGCTGGTCCAATACTCCACTTGTATACTCATAGCCTTTCCTAAAACCATATATACTTTCTTCTTCGAATCCAAAATCCAACCACCTCAAATCCCAAGCAACACGTCCACTACCCAAACAGCAAAAATCAACACAAGCAAAACCAACACCATCACACAGCTCAAATCACAAAACTCAAAACTAGTTAAACTATCAATGGAAAAAACATGGCGCAAAATCCAAGGCGAAGATAATTGGGTTGGGCTTCTCGAACCAATGGACCCAACAATGAGATCCGAGCTAATCCGCACCGGTGAAATGGCCCAAAAGCTTGTTATGACTCATTTGATTTCAACCCATATTCAAAATATTGTGGTAGTTGTAGACACCCACACCACGGATTTTTTCCATTGTCGGATCTTCCCCACATAGGGTACACCGTGGCACACTATCTCTACGCCACAATGAATATTAACATCCCATTTTTCTTCAAAAAATCTTGATTGTCAGATAAATACTGGAGCGAACACGCGAATTGGATGGGATATGTTGATGTTTCAGATGATGAAACAACAAAACGCGTAGGTCGGAGAGACATCGTTATCGCTTGGCGAGGAACTGTTACTCATGTCGAATGGGTAGCGAATCATCAAAATTATCTCAAACATATTTACGAAGATATTCCTTGTCCCGACAATGATGTTAGAGTAGAAGCAGGTTTTCTTGATATGTACACCGATCAAAAAAACAAAGATGGTTATTGTAAATACTCTGCAAGAGAACAAGTTTTAGGTGAATTGAAAAGGTTGTTAGTAAAATACTCAAATGAGGAGGTTAGTGTTACCCTAACCGGACACAATTTAGGAAGTGCAATGGCAATGTTAAGTGCGTTTGATATAGCGGAAACAAGGTTAAATGTTTGAGAAAATGGGAAAAAGATTTATGTTTCGGACGATAGTTTTTATTTTTTTTAAACAATCCTCTGAAATTTTAGAATATATATGTAAATAAATTATAATTTATTCTTTTTTTAAATTATAATTTAATCTTTACATTTAAACATTTCATAACAAATTATTTAATGAAATAGTTTGTCTAACATGTGCAACATTGCACATCTTAAAGTAGCCAAAAGTGGTAACTTTTTATTGAAAAATAATAATAATTTATTAAAAACTTATATATTTAATACAAAATGCACGAATTCCAATACAAGATTACTCCCTCCGGCCTTATTTATAAGCAAATATCACTTTTTAGATACATTGAATAACTAATGTATCTAGTCCACTTTTTAGACTAGATACATTAGTTATTCAATGTATCTAAAAAGTGATATTTGCTTATAATTAAGGCCGGAAGGAGTACTATTTTAAATTTCTTAACATGTGCAAGTTTGCACATGATAGAAAAATCCTTAATGAAATAATTACTTTTCATGCATGATGAGCAAATACCATGGGAGAAACCGTGAAAGTCAACGACTAATAGGGACCTTTGCTTTGGTGAATAAGAGATGTGACTTTCTAAAAGATGAGCACTCTGTAGCACCAAATTGGAAGGTACATTTTTACAGGAACATGGTGAAGAATGAAGATGGAAGGTGGGTGTTGGCTCATCGCCCACAAGTCATTGATAGTAGCCATCATGAAGATATTGAACCTTATCTCATGCAAATAGGCATCAATTTACCTAATAAATAAAATAGGGTTTTTTAAATAAAAAATCGTCTTCTCGGTGCGGCATAGTTTGATGTCTTGTTTTAGTGTTCTGTTCGTTTGATTTTCGTTGTGTTGTGGTGTTCGTTTGGTTCAGATTGATATATCAACTTCGATCAACTATTGATTCAACTAGTAACTAGGTCATCATATGCAAATCTGAAGCAATATGTATTATGATTTTATCACATTACTTGTACAAGTGAGTATGTTGTTTTATGTTTTTAACTTAATTGTTGTGAGTTTGTTCATAAATTTAACCTTTTAAATTTTAGCAATGTTAAATTTGTATTTGTAATTAATGTACTATACCAATTTGAATAAAATGAATATCTTTCTATTATAGTCCAAAAATAGTAAATATATCATAGTATACCTTCCATGCACTACTACTCTCTGTCCCAATATATAAGAACTCTTACACAAAAATACAAGAATAAAAAAAGTAGATTTTGTATTGAATTTATCAATAATATATTTTCTTTTTCTAAAATTATCCTTCAATTATTAAGAGGGAAAAATATTGATCTTTTACTTTACTTTATTTAATTAGGGGTATTTTTGTGAAAATTTAATTAATGCACATTGAACTTTGAGTGTCTTATAAAATGGGACAACAAAATTTCGCAAAAAAAATCTTATATATTTGGACCGAGATAGTATAAACAAAAAATAAAATACATATCTATTTAAACTATAATATAGATTAAATACATTAATTATTTAATTAATCTAAAAAAAAAATTTATTATAATTCCCGAGGGTGTACTTATCCAAGTTGTGCATGTTGTTCCAAATGAGGGTCGGCGCAACTGATGAAGAATTGTTGATGACAATGCTTGAGAGGGAACAACAATCTGGAAATTCAGCCCGACCCAAACAAAAAAGGAAAGTGATTGATTGAAGCCGTGAAGAAGGACACAATCGATTGTTCAATGACTCTTCTCTGAAAATTCAGTGTAGACAAATGATCAATTATGACGAAGGTTTCAAATGAATAGACATGTGTTTCTTCAAATTGTAACCGCTCTTGGAAATCATGACGAGTATTTCCAAATGAGAGTTGGCGCAACTGGTAAGTTGGGTCTTTTACCATTGCAAAAATTCACTACTGCTATTCATATGTTGGCATATGAATCTCCTGCTAGCATTGTAGACGAGTATGTTCGAATTGGTGAAAGCACTTCAATTGAGTGCTTAGAGAGATTCGTAAGGGACAAACAAGGTGTTTGGAACTGAGTTCTGAGAAGATCCAACAACAATGCTATTGATCACCTATTACAAATGGGAGAGACACGTGGCTTGCCAGATATGCTAGGTTCCATTGATTGTATGCATTGCAAATGAAAAATTTGTCTAGTTGCGTGGAAAGGCTAAATTTGTTGATGTGATCATGGTAAACCCACGATCATGCTTGAAGTTGTGACATCATAAGACTTGTGGGTTCGGCATGCACTTTTTTAGCATTGCAAGCTCATGACAACTTATGACTAAGAAATTTAGTTTCATCTAAACATAAGTCAATTTATCTAATTTATGAGTCGATTCAATTAGAAAAATCTAAAAACATGTTTTTCTGATTCTAAAATGATTTCTAAGAATAAACACATTGAATCCAAAATTTCACCCAAAACTATCATAATTCTTCGACTCATCATTTATGAGTGGACTCATGATAGCTTATGGTTAAGAAATTTGGTTCTATCTAAACATAAATCAATTATCTAATGAGTTGATTCAATTAGGAAAATCTAAAAACATATTTTTCTCATTCTAAAATGATTTATAAGCCAATCTAATGTGTCCTACACTTTCATCCTTATTCCAAATCATCAAACACATCATAAAACAAGAAGAAGCTACGATATTCGGGGAGCTATAGTGGAAGCATATCCATACAGATTAATGTACTAATACACAATATGGGTGCGTTTGGTTTGGATTTTTCTAAGAAGAAATCTATTTTCTTAAACAAAATCACTCATATCATTTTAGTAGCGTTTGTTATTTTCTTAAACAAAATCACTTTAAACTGAATAGCTTTTCTAAAATCTATTTTTTTAAAAACCAAATAACTTAGGTGTATGACCTTCAAATTCTTAAAAAAAAAAAAGATTTTTATGATAGTATACAAATTATAAGCAGCTTTAAATTTTTTAAAAATCTCTAGTCTCTAGATTTTTTCAAAACAAAATATTTTTTTAAGGTGAATTCTTTGGCACCTCAACTTACATTATTGGGATACCAGTACAACTAGGCAAAATCCATTAAAATTTGAATTTTTTAAATATAAAGTAATATAAAAATTAAGATAACATTAAATTTTGCCTAGGACGCACCGGTACCAAACACACCGTGAACAAATGACACATCCTTGTCACTTTAATTTCTTTTAGAATCCAAGAAAAAAATGAGAAATAAAATCAACATCAACAGGAAACACAAAGACACCCAATAATGTAAAGCAAAGACCCCAAAGATTAACAAAAGAAAAGCAAAGAAAAGAAAAGGAAGAAAAGACCGGATAATAATGATAATGTAAAATTGCAGGTTATGACTACAACAATCCAGAGAATCTACAGTAATTATATCACTAACACAAAATATATCGAGGACTGTTGCATGCAACTAAACACTACTGCTGCTTGCAATCAGGAGAGCACTCGGCTGATCTTTACCAAGTTGGGACATGCTACCACACTTTGCTCTTGATCTTCCCTTCGCCATGTTCATCTACTCCGTAGAGCTTCTCCCGTGAACCATGACAAAGCATGAGGAATAATTTTTTCTCGGATTGTAGAACTGCAAAAGCACACAAACATAAATACATCTCAAAACACAAAATAGTAGGAAAAAAAGCACGAGTTGTCTTCCTGTGACATCAATCATCACCGGATTCCATAAATGCATAAATTTTCTTCTAAACCTTTGCTATTTGATCAGATAACAAGCATGTCACACAACAATTATAGCATGAGTGACTAGAATTAATAATCTATGCACTATAAGAAGTTTTGCACTCAACATGTCAAACAACATTTCAACAAATACTTTTGAGTGGAAAGTAAATTAAGTAAATGCAAATCCATCAAATATATAATAGAACATAACAACAGAAGTCTTTCCCTAATAAAACAAAGTAAATTCACCAAGAGGCTTTACCACTCGGATCAAAGGAATAAGATATATCATCACTCTCAAGTATTCACTAGTGACATACCCAATTTCATAATCATGTTGCATCAAATTCTGAAGCTCTTCAACCTATCCATGCAAGCAACAAAGGCAATGGTCAATAACAATAATTTTAGTACTATTTTTTTAAAAAGGATAATGGATAGATATAAATTAGAAATGTACAACATCGTCATCAATATTATCATCATCCTCAGGAATCTGGGGAGTGTTGAAAATGTTGAAGAAACTTTCACGTTTTACTGTTTTTATGATCAGTTTGGAATTTTTTGATCCTTTCTTTGGCTTCTTCTTCAGAACCTTTTGTGCCAAGCACTTTCCTGGATGCCACATAATTTCCGTTCTACAATGTTCAAAACAAAATTTAACATATACAGCAAACAGAAATATGAATATAAACCCTAAGAGTAAACACATTGCTTACCCTGTTGATTTCTCTACTATAGGGTCATTATCTTTAAGTATGTGATATGTTTTTGTAAGCACGGAATTTTGGAAATAAGGATTGGAATCAAAATAGAACTCCAGCTTGAAACCGTAAGGATTGTCAAGTTTACACCACTTGATATCTTTGAGATACTTGAGGGCCTCCTCGTCATGTTCAGTGATCTATCACATAAAAAGAAAGAGGTAACCTACATGCAATCATTAAAAGATGGAAGCTATGCAACACATATACAAAAATTGTAATACCTCTTCACCCAGTGTTTCATTAGTCTTCATTGCAGTTAGCCAAAAGCTAGGCACTCCTTTCTCTGAATTAAAAGGTAGATCCAGAATAGTATCAAAATAGAACATACATGGCTAAAGCCTACGCTGTTGAACAAAACTGAAATAACGTACCTTCAGAAGCTTTGTCCTCTTCCCCCAGTGCAGCTTCATTTGTAATTCCTTCAACGTCAATAACACCGTTGACAATCTCATACCTCTATAACCATAAGAAAACAATGAAGGAAAAAAATTGCAACCATTGTGAAACAGAAAGTAATTCTTTTAAAAAGCTAGATATTAAATCATTACCAATGAGTAACACACACACACACCTTTATGTAAAGCGGTTCATAAAGCTTCAGGTATTTAGCTTCCAACTGAGCTCGCTCCTCTAAAAACTTAGTCTCCAATTTGTCATATTCATTCTGCAAATTGAAAAACCAAATAAAATTTTCATTTCGTCCCCTCATTAATGTAAACAAGGCTACTCAATTAAACACCGACATAGACACCAAACACGGCACTGACTCAAACACTTTGACACTGGTAATAATTTGAGAAAATGTCACATGTTGAATTGGACATCGGACACGCCTTCGGTCAGAAATGTCGTTGCTACAAAGGTGCTACTCATTATCAAACACCTTTATAAGTAGATTAAAGTTAAGATTAATTTGTTAAAACTAAGCAACCCTGATTATATGTATGACCGAAGAAAAAAAGTAATTCCAACTATAACACAGCCACATACATGAAAACATGAGAAACAAAGACAAATCAGGAGGAGTGGAGGATCATCAAACCTGCAAATATTTGAGAACCTCAATGCGTTGCCTGATATTGGGTGAAAGTATTTTCATGAGATCCACATGACCCCCAGCCACGCGCTGAAGGTTATCAAACACAAGGATATATATATATATATATATATATATATATATATATATATATATATATATATATATATATATATATAAGTACACGACCAGCATAAGTAGATTAAAGTTAATATTAGTTTGTTAAAACTAGGCAACCATGATTATCTGTATCACTGAAGAAAAAAAGTAATTATGACTATCACTCAGTCACACAAATGGAAACATGAGAGACAGAGAGATATTAGTAGGAATGGAGGATCATCAAACCTTCAAATATTTAATAACCTCAACGATGCATTGCCTGACATTGGGTGAAAGTGTTTCCATGACATCCGCATGCTCCCGAACTACGAGCTGAAGGTTATCAAATAGAACCACGAGCTGAAGGTTATCATACAAAAGGATATGTGTGTGTGTGTGTGCGCGCGCGCACTACCAGCATAAGTAGACTAAAGTTAACATTAACTTGACAAAATAAGTAACCCGAATTATCTGTATCACTGAAGCAAAAAATAGAAGTAATTACGACTATTACATAACCAAAGACAAGAAAACATAAGAAACAAAGAGATATCATTAGGAATGGAGAATCATCAAACCTGCAAATATTTGAGAAACCTAAAGCATTGCCTGACATTGGGTGGACGTTTTTCCATGACATCCACATTCTCCTCCTCAACCAACATCTGAAGGTTATCAAACACAAGGATGTATATAAGTACACTACCGCATAAGTAGACTATAGTTAACATTAATTTGTTAAAACTAAGCAACCTTGATTATCTGTATGACTGAAGAAGAAAAAAAGGAATTAGGACTATCACACAGCCACAGACATGAAAACATGAGAAACAAAGGGATATCAGGAGAAGGGAGGATCATCAAACCTGCATAAATTTGAAAACCTCAATACGTTGCTTGACATTGGGTGAAAGTGTTTCCAGGTCATGCATAAGCTCAGCCGAGAGCTGAAGGTTATCCAGCATAAAACATTAGACATTAACAAACAATTCCACAAACAGAAAAAGAAAAACACATTGCAAACTCACGAAATTAATACGTCCGTCATAATAATACTATATAGTTTTGCAATGTTGATTGAGAAACCAATGATTCCGATTTTAACATTTTGTAGCAGGTTCACCACCACATACATATTTTAAAAAAATAAAATACAGCAATATAATTAAATTTCTGATTACTAAGATAAATTAAATTAGAAACTTACTTTCGATGAATTGAAGACTAGATTTTCAGCACTACGAGCTACATGAAAAACAAACACAAGAATTTAGACATAGGTTTTTAATCAATTGATAATTATTTTGAATGCTATAAATACTAATTCACGAAGTTACAGTGGTTTAAAAATTTGAAGTGACGATAAGATAGATAAGAATGAATTGTCGAGAAATGGAAATCAAGCGAAGAAATTACAACCGGCGAAGGGTGGATCTACGGCGTGATCGGACATGTTGAGTGAAGCAGGGTTTTTAAGAGGAGCGAATGGAAAAGAAAAACGGTGAAAAGATTACGACTCTCTCTATATATATATGTAGCAATGTTTTAAGAACCGGACCTACGGTCCAACCATTGTAACTTCCGGTTCACGGGTTAATCGGTCGGACCGGTTTCAACATATATTGAACCAATTGAACCGGATACTATATATATATATATATATAATTAATAATTGTAAAATATATAATTACTAAAAAAATAAAAATATTTTATATGTATTCATAGATATAAAAATTAATCAATATATATTCATTACGTCAAAAAAAAAAAAAAAAAACATGTATTCAAAGAAAATAACAAAGAAAAACAAAAAAATTTAGTCAAGTCAATTTTTTTTATTAAAAAAGCATGTATTTCATATATGTTTTCAATGTTTTGGGCCTTGACACTTTTTCAATAAAAAAAAAACAGTTTATGGCCCAATCCTATTTATATAAATTATGTGATACACTAGTAATCCTAAAAGTTAAACCTATTACTACTCAATGAAAATAGCAGCCGTCTACCTCTCTCTCAAACACTTCCCTATTCATCTCTACAAACTTCTTCTTCATTTTCTTTTTCTGCATAAACTCCTTCATCTCTACAAGCTTCTCTTTCAAAAAAAATTATAGAAATTTTTTCTTCATCTCTACTACATGTTTTTTTCTTTTCCATTCTCGTCCCTTTCAATGTTATCTATTTAAATCAACTTCTTCATATTTGGAGTGAAAGTAATGTTACTTATGGTCCTTGTTTGAATAAGGAAAAGAAAGAGGAAAAGTGTATGTGAAAGTATCAGGAAGTGAAAACAGGACAACATTTCAAAATAATAATAATAACAAATTTTTTAAATTAATAAAGGGAAAAAAATTTGAGCTTTTTATAAAAAAAACTGGACCGGCCGGTTTTTTGAAACCGGGACCAGTTCACCGGTTTTTTCGGTTCTGACCGGTTCCACCGGTTTTTCCCCGGTTCTGCAGACTAACGGTTTGGTGAGGCTCACCGGACAGGTGACTGGTCCGGTTCACCGTTGAACCGGTCAAACGGCCGGTCCGGTCCGATTTTAAAAACATTGATATATACACACACATATAGTGCAAGATTTTATGGTTGTTTGGTTGTCAAGACTCAAAAGAAAGTGGGATGAGATAAATAAGTGAGGAGAGTCTGAGAAGAGCAATTTTGAGAAGAGCAATTTGGATTTGATGTCGTAGATAAAACACATAGTTTGGTGTCTCGGTCGTTTAATCAAGATCGAACGTTTGAGATTAAATACAATAAAAATAACATCAAATTCGATTTTGATCGGACGATTGAGATACACAGAAACATCAAACTGTGTTATTTGACTACAACATCAAATCTAAACTGTGTGATTAAGATTTTTAATTTGAATTTCAATGAATTTTTATGGTAACATTTTATAGGATTTGGAAGACGGTATGAATTTTTAAAAAGACATTGGATTTTGAATTGAATGAAGTAATTTTGTTTTAAAAAATCCAAAAATTTTCTTTTTTTTTTGTTATTTGTAGTCATTTTTCACCAAAGGTATTATTGCTCAAAGATGAAGTCATAGAGGTTCTTTTTTGATACTCTTAGTTTTGACGTGGAAGGCATAAACATTTCACAATACGTATTTAATAGATTTCTTTTATTGATGATTGAAATATCAAAATAAATGTGACACTATCAAGGGTGGCAGGGCAAACAGGAAGAGGAAGCGTGAAAGAGATGTAGAGCAATAGATTATAAAAAACATGAGATAATCACATAACATGAAATAGAAAACGACAGAAGGAGAAAGAGAGAAGAAAGATGTAAAACCATAAAATAAAATAAAAATGAGAATCCGGAAATATCTCATGACATGAGGAAACACTTTTGTAGCTCTAAATTCACTAAAAAAGTCCATCAAAATTCCTTAAAATCCCATTTTTTAAACAATCTATCGAAATTACATTTGAATATCACAAGACTTTTTGTAAGTTGTAAAAAGTCTTGATTGAATATCACTATATTTTCATACTTTGTTTTAAATATCTAGAAAATCCTAATTGAATACTACTAAACTTTTTTAAATTAAACAAAAGTCTTGATTGAATATCACAATCTTTTAGCACCATAATTTTTTTTAAAAATCCTAATTGAATACACGAAGTGTATTGGATTCAGATTTCAAAGGATTTTAAGAGTCTGTTTGTTATAAATTAAAAAAGGTTAAATATGTTTTTAGTCCCTACATTTTGCGAAATTGTTAAGAATGATCCATACATTTTAAAAATTGTAAAAAAAAATTCCATAAAATTTTTCGTTATAAAAGATTAATCAAATCTGTCAAAAAATTTCAATGTCACTGACAGAAAGCTTTTGTGGCATGAAATATAGGGATCGTTCTTGACATTTCGCAAAATGTAGGGACTAAAATTCTTTAAGGTTAAATTGATTTTAAAAAAATGTTTAGGGTTAAATATGTTTTTAATCCATACATTTTGAAAATTTTCCGCGTCATATAAAAAAATAGAGTAAAATGAGGTAACGTGTCGGAAAACATAGTTGCGATTACAGTGATACTGCATATATCTTTTTCAAGTAAAATGTCAAATACCCCCCAGAAATTTCTGAATTTGTCAAATACCCCCTGAAATTTGAAAATAGGCAAATACCCCCTGAAATTGTAAAATGTCAATCAAATTGTCCCTTGCTCCGCTTACTCCGTCTAGTTTGATGACATGGTTGTTAACTACATACGTGTCACGTCACATGAGGGGGGTAATTGATCGGGATACACGTCACAATAGGGTAATTGACCACTTAAAATTTGCAAACTTAGGACGCTCATTGACGGAAATTAGAGCAATTTGTCCACTGATTTTGCAAATTTTCCGCGTCAAATTTTAGTCAGTTATCTCATGTGACGTGTATCCTAATCAATTACACATGTACGCGACACCACGTTGGCAGGTGCACATATGCCTTTAACAGTCACGTCATCAAAATAGATGGAGTAAACGGACCAGGGGGCAATTTGACTGACGTTTTACAATTTCATGGGGTATTTTCCTATTTCCAAATTTCATGGGTGTATTTGACGAATTTTGAAATTTCAAAGGGGTATTTGACATATCACTCTATCTTTTTCCAATTTTTAGTGGTCCATCTGAATATTTATTTTTTGGCCCATTACTATATACATATATGGGTCATGATCAAACGATGTTAATGTGTCAAACTAAAAAATATGACAGCTCCGATAATTCTGTACCGGATAATCGTATCACAAAATTAACTGTTGGATTGAACTATATTATATCATAGATCATGTCTATAATTATATTAATCGGAAATCATTTGATATGTCAATGATATATCAAAATTAATGTCTTATGAAGATTCAAAAAATGAGTTAATTTACTATTATCATGTGATACGTTCCCTATATATATAGGGTTTGATAACTTATATCCACCTAAAATCAATTATCACTAGTCAAACATGTTATAAATAGAATGTGTCAATTAATTAATTATAGAAAATAATTAATTGAATTGGGAAAGTTATGTGTCTTTTATTTGTTCGATATATCAAGGGTGCGTTTGATTTGCAAAACAGTAGTCAGTAGGTACTGGACAGGACAAAACAATACAATACAGGACAAAACAAGATAATACAGGACAAGACAAAACTGCATTGGAGAAATAAAGAGATAATATTTTTTATATTTGAAAATAAAATGGGTATTTTTCGTACTCCCTCCGGTCTCATATATAAGAAACAAAAAAAAATTTTACAAAGTCTTAAATATAAGAAAAAGTTACTACAATCATTACATTTATTTTGAATATTCTAATTTTATCCTTTGTTTTACTTTTCCCCATAATAAATAATAATTTAGTTTAAACAAAAAGTAAGGGTAAAAGTGGAAATGACATGTTTTTCCTAATCATTTACTCCACTTTCTTAAAGGGTGTGCCTTTTTTTTTCTTTCTTATATATGAGACCGGAGGGAGTATTTTTTTATAGTTGTATTGTGGACAAAAAGTTGTGCTGTGGTTTAGTGGGGGACAAAAAATCTTGTTTTTGTCCTGTCCCTTACTACCTATTTGTCCGGTCCCATAAAAAGTTTATGAATCAAACAGAATACAAAAAAAGTTGTCCAGTCAAGTCCTATGTTTTTTAACAGATCAAACACACCCATGTTAAGTCATGTTAAGTCATTGATCAATTTTTAAAATAAAGTGGGCGTAAATTAGCAAAGTTGGTGCAAATTAAAGAACATTTTAAATGAAAGTTACAAAAGTATCCCTCAAATCATTAGTTTTAATTTTTAAATAATGAATATGAATGATTTTTTTGCTAACTTAGACTTTATATTTTTATGTGGGTCTAAGTTAAGTAGCAAACTATATATATATGGCTAATGCTACGGTGGACCACCTTCACAAATGGTCCACCGTGGACAAGTGATTTACCGAATATGAATTTTACAAAACTCATTGTTGGATTGAAAGTTTATATTGTATAGATCATCCATAATTTTTTAAATTTTTTTGAAAACCATTTAATATGTTATTGAGACCCATCAAGGTGGATATAAACTTTCAATCCAAAAGGTGAATTTTGTAAAATTCGTATTCGTTAGTGTTATTTGTGACTGGTCCACCATGGTGGAGCATTTGATGAAGTGGTCCATATTAGAATTTACCATATATATATATATATATATATATATATAAATCTTAATGTGTCTCAATAACATATCAAATGATTTTCAAAAAAAATTATGGAAGATCTATACGATATAAAGTTTCAATCCAACAATGAATTTTGTAGAATTCATGTACGGTAGATCACTTCGATCACCGAACCGTCAGTCTTAACTCCTCTTCCGAGAGAGTCCCATAAGTTCGTGTAGTAGTTTTTACTTCCCTATCCTAATATTGATGGCGGCTTTTCTTTTTTGACTCGCCCCCGGTCTCCTTTGGACCCAAAGCCCGCATTCCAGCAAACTAGCCCCGGGTTTTTCGATAAAAGGTCCCATCCTTCAATATCATGATTGGGTCAACCAGGCGAGATCATGAGTGAATAGAAAATCTAAAACGTACATTGCTGTTCCAGTTCACGGTGGGCCACTCACCGTAGCATTATCTATATATATATATATATATATATATATATATATATATATATAGTTACGTTAATAATCTGTTAATTTCATTCTTTCCTACCCTCGCCACCTTAAAACCCTGCTGCCTCCATACCATGTCAGATCACGCTGTCGATCTACCTGCCGCCGACGGTAATTTAATTGCTTATTTACGCCAATTTTCCATTTCTCAACAACTCATTCTTATCTATTGTAACTTTGTGAATTAGTATCTATCTATTACCCAAAATAATCATCAATTGATTAAAACCTAGGTCTAAATTCTTGTGTTTGTTTTTCCATGTAGCTAGTAGTTCTAGTTCTGGTCTCGTCAATGTACCAAAAGTAAGTTTCTAACCAACGCCTATTATCATGCTGAATTTATCTCTTAGTAGTCACAAATTTTATTATTTTGTTTCCTGATTATGTGTATGTGGTGGTGGTGGTGGTGACCCTATTTCAAAATGTCTAAATCAGAACGAGTTTGCAATGTGTTTTTTCTTTATCTTTTTGTCGAATTGTTATGTAGGATAAACGGCAGATCTTTGCTCGGCTCCGCAGGAAACTCTTTGAGGCTATCAATTGTTTGAAGGTTTGATCATCCTACATTCCTCCTGATATCTCTTTGTTTTTCATGTTTTCATGTGTGTCTGTGTGATTGTCGTAATCTATTTATGCTCGTAGTGTACTTATATATAGCCCTGTGTTTGATAACTTCAGCTCTTGACTGAAAACCATGAGGATATGGAAACACTTTCACCCAATGTCAGGAAACACGTTAAGGCTCTCAAATATTTGCAGGTTCGATGATCCTCCATTCCTCCTAATATCTTGTTGTTTCTTATGTTTTTATGTGTGTAGCTGTGTGATAATCGTAATTACTTTTTTTCTTTCTGTCTTCAGTAGTACATATATCAGGGTTGCTTTGTTTTAACAAATTAATCTTAACTTTAATCTACTTATGTTGGTAGTGTACTTACATATAGCCCTGTGTTTGATAACTTCAGCTCTTGACTGAGGATATGGAAACACTTTCACCCAATGTCAGGAAACGCGTTAAGGTTCTCAAATATTTGCAGGTTTGGTAATCCTCCAATCCTCCTAATATCTTTTTGTTTCTTATGTTTTTATGTGTGTGGCTGTGTGATAATCGCAATTACTTTTTTTTCTCTCTCTTCAGTAGTACATATATCAGGGTTGCTTTGTTTTAACAAACTAATCTTAATTATTAACTTTAATCTACTTATGCTGGTAGTGTGTATGTGTTTGTGTGTGTGTGTCATAATTAATTTTCTCAAATCATTACTGGTGTTTAGGTGTTACTGTCAGTGTCGTGTTCAGTGTTAGTTATGGTGCTTAATTGAGTAGAACTTGTGTTAATTTATGTTGTGGAAAGTATATTAGATTGTAGCTTTGTACTAAAAGTTTCACTTTTACACTTATAGAACGAATATAAAAAATTGGTGACTAAGTTTTTTGAGGAGGCACGTCAGTTGGAAGTTAAATACCTGAAGCTATATGAACCACTTTACACAAAGGTGTGTGTTACTCATTGGTTATGATATAATATCTAGTTTTTTAAAAAGAATTACTTGCTGTTTCACAATGGTTACCATTTTTTTCTTCATTGTTTTCCTATGGTTATAGAGGTATGAGATTGTCAATGGTGTTATTGACGTTGAAGGAAATACTAATGAAGCTGCAGTGGGAGAAGAGGACAAAGTTGCTGACGGTAAGTTATTTTAGTTTTGTTTAACAGTGTAGGATTTAGCCATGTACGTTCTCTTTTGATACTATTCTGGTTCTTCCTTCAAATTCAGAGAATGGAGTGCCTAGCTTTTGGCTAACTGCAATGAAAACCAATAAAACACTGGCTGAAGAGGTAATACAATTTACATATATCTCGTATAACTGCATATAGTTACCACTTTCTTTTTATGTGATAGATAACTGAACGTGATGAGGAGGCCCTCAAGTATCTCAAAGATATCAAGTGGTGTGAACATGACAAGCCTTACAATTTTAAGCTGGATTTTTACTTTGATTCTAATCCTTATTTCCAAAATTCTGTGCTAACAAAAACATATTACGTGTGTATATATGATGTCCGTATATTTTGGAAATCAAATGGGTAAGCAATATCTTTTTCTTTCTTTGGGTTTATATTCATATTTTTGTTTTCTATATATGTTAAAATTTGTTTTGAACATTGTAGAACGGAAATTGAGTGGCATCCAGGAAAGTGCTTGACACATACGTTTCTGAAGAAGCCAAAGAAAAGATCAAGAAATGCCAAAGGGATCATAAATACCGAAAAATGTGAAAGTTTCTTCAATTTTTTCAACCCTCCCCAGATTCCTGAGGATGATGATATTGATGACAATGCTGTATGTTTCTAATTTATATTTGTCCATTAAAAAGTCGTAAAATGATTGTTATTGACCATTGACTTTGTTGCTTGCATGGATAGGTTGAAGAGCTTTACAATTTGATTAAACATGATAATGAAATTGGGTATGTTACTAGTGAATACTTGAGTGATGATATATCTAATTACTTTGATCTGAATGGTAAAGCGTAGGGGTGGAAATGAACCGAACCAACTCGAATAAAGTTCGAGACTCGATTCGACAATTGATTCGTTGAACTTGGTTCATGAACCAAATGAGCCGAACTTGAACTAAATATTAAGTTCGTTAATTAAATGAACCGAACTTGAGCTATATATAGTTCGGCTCGTTTGGTTCACGAGCTGACTCGATTATATATATAACACTTCAAAATATATTTTTAAATAACACTTCAAGAATATATATATATCTTCAAAAAAAAAAATTACAAAATTAAAGACACTAGCAATATTTCTCTTTGTAATCATAAGTGATACTTGTTTCTTTGATATTTCACAATTTATGCACTAACACTAAATCTCACATCGGTTAAGTTATCTAGCATTGAGAGAAAACTTTGTTATAAATAGGTGATATACTACATGTCTTGTAAGCACAACAAAATGTTTATGGTGGGTTTGTTATTGTTTCACATTTTCCTAAGTGTGATAATACTCCCAAATACGGCTGACAATGAACCGAACCAACTCGAAAATAGTTCGAGACTTGATTCGACTCGATAATTAACTCGTTGAACTTGGTTCATGAACCAAACGAGCCGAACTTGAGTTGAAAATTAAGCTCGTTAAATAAATGAGTCGAGTCGAGCTTAAGCGAGTTCGACTCGACTCGACTCATTTCCAGCCCTAGTAAAGCGTCTTGGTGAATTTACTCTGTTTTATTCAGGAAAGACTTCTGGTTTTCTTTTCTATCATTTGTCTGGTGGATTTGCATTTATTTATTTATTTATTTAGTTTTCACTCAAAAAGTATTTGTTGAAAGGTTGTTTGACATGATATAATTGCTTTGTGTGCCATTCTTGTTATCTGATCAAGTAGAAAAGGTTTAGAAGAGTTTTTATTAACTTAGGAAGAAAATATTGGTATTTATGAAATCTGGTGATGTAGATTTCACGGGAAGACAACTCGTGCTTTTATTTTCCTACTACTATTTTGTGTTTTAAAATGTATATATGTTGGCGTTCCTTTGCAGATCTACAATAAAAAAGAAAATTATTCCTTATGCTTTGTCATATTTCACAGAAGCTGTACAAAAAGGATCTTCACCCAATGTCAGCCAACGCGTTGAGGTTCTCAAATATTTGCAGGTTTGATGATTCTCCATTCCTCCTGATATCTCTTTGTTTCTCATTTTTTTCATGTGTGTGGCTGTGTGATAGTTGTAATTACTGTTTTTCTTCTTTAGTGATACAGATAATGAGGGTTGCTTTGTTTTAACAAATTAATCTTAGCTTTAATCTACTTATATGCTGGCAGTGTACTCTATGTACATCCTTGTGTTCGATAATGAGTAGGACTTTTGTAGCATTGACATTTTTTACCCAAGGCGTGTCCGATGCCCAATACAACATGTGTCGGTGTCTGACATGGTCACATGTGATTACATTCAATAAATTTATTTTCTCAAATTATTATCGTTGTCTAGGTGTTAGTGCCGTGTTTAGTGTCGGTTTTTTTTTTTTTTAAAATGGAAAAATATATTAGAATTGGATCAAAGTACAAGTTGTACTAAACGCAACAAATAGGACTAAGTACAGGTGGTACTTACCACATAGTCACAAGAAGAAAACGAAACAAAACTGCTCCTACCTATGGATAGAATCAATAGTTCACATTCCATTGATAAAATAAACAAGATGCTGTAGACTTTTTGCCAGAAGCCATTGCCAAGAGATGCTTTTAATGGAGTCGACCACTTCTTCCACAATGGGTTGAATACCTGAAAACACAAGATCATTCTGCGCCTTCAAGTTAGCCACATTACCTTATGCCAGACCAACAACAACAACCCCTTTACCAACTTCTTATCTTCACTGTAAAACAGCAACTCTCAAGTTACTCGATTGAGTAGAACTTATGTTAATATATGTTGTGGAAAGTATACTCGATTGTAACTTTGTACTAAAAGTTTCACTTTTACCTTAACAAGGGGAATAGATGAAAATTTGATTTTGTTTTTCAACTGACAGAACGAATATGACAAATTGGAGACTGAGGCTTTTGAGGAGGAAGTTCAGTTGGACGCTAAATACAATAATCTTTATGAACCACTTTACAAAAAGGTGTGTGTTTTATTCATTGGTTATAATATAATATCTAGTTTTTTTTATTTTTTATAAAAGAATTACTTGCTGTTTCACAATGATTACAATTTTTTTTCTTCATTGTTTTCTTATGGTTATAGAGGTATGAGATTGTCAATGGTGTTATTGACGTTGAAGGAATCACAAACGAAGCTGCTGAAGGTAAGTTAATTTAGATTTGCTCAATTGTGTGGGCTTTAGCCATGTACGCTCGATCTCTTTTGATACTATTCTGGATCTTCCTTCATATTCAGAGAAAGGAGTGCCTAGATTTTGGCTAACTGCAATGAAGAATAATAAAGCACTGGCTGAAGAGGTAATACAATTTATTTATATCTATTAATGTATAGCTTACATCTGTTATTGATTGCATATAATTACCCCTTTCTCTTTCTGTGATAGATCACTGAACGTGATAAGGAGGCCCTCAAGTATCTCAAAGATATCAAGTGGTGTAGACTTCGCCATTCTTGCATTTTCAAGCTGGAGTTTTATTTTGACACTAATCCTTATTTCCAAAATTCCGTGCTAACAAAAACATATCACAGTATTGAAAGTAACCCTATAGTTATGAAATCAACAGGGTAACCAATATATTTTACATTCTCAGGGTTTATATTCGTATTTCTTTTTGTTGTATATTTTAAATTTTGTTTTGAACATTGTAGAACGGAAATTGAGTGGCATCCAGGAAAGTGCTTGACACATAATTTTTTGAAGAAGCCAAAGAAAAGATCAAGAAATGCCAAAGGGATCATAAATACTGAAAAATGTGAAAGTTTCTTCAACTTTTTCAACCCTCCCCAGATTCCTGAGGATGATGATGATATCGATTATGATGTACATTTCTAATTTATATCTATCTATTAAAAAGCTATTAAAAAGTCGTAAACTGATTGTTATTGACCATTGCCTTTGTTGCTTGAATGGATAGGTTGAAGAGCTCCGGTTTTTGATGGAACGTGATTATGAAATTTGGTAAAGCCTCTTGGTGAATTTACTCTCTGTTTTATTAGGGAAAGACTTCTGTTCTGTTTTGTTTTATTATTTGTTTTATGGATTTTCATTTATTTTTAATTTGTTTGATGGATATGGTCGATGTCAATGGATATCCATGGGGGTGGATAGTATGATATCCATGTCCACCCCGTTAGTTAAATATAATAAATATGCGGGTACATATTTTTTTTGCCATCCCTAGATATGGATTTGCATTAATTTACTTTCCACTCAAAAGTTTTTGTTAAAAGGTTGTTTTGACATGTTGAGTTCAAAACTGCTTATAGTGCAGATATTATTAATTCTAGTTACTCATGCTATAATTGTTGTGTATCATTTGTTTTGAGATGTATTTATGTTGGTGTGCATTTGCAGTTGTATATTCCGATGTCAAATTATTCCCGAGGCCGTGTCATGGTTCACGGGAAAAGCTGGCAAAGGGAAGAGCAAGAGAAAGAGGAGGAAACAGATTCCATAATTTGGCTCAAATCTTATTGTCGATAATGTTCTTTTGTATACTAACTATCTTCTAAATTATGGGTAACTTGTATTATTAATATATGATGTTTTGTTCGTCTTAACTGCAAAGTGGTAGAATGTCCCAACCTATGCTGACAAAGTGCTCTCTCGATTGGAAGCAGCAGTAGTGTTTAGTTGTGTGCAATAGATGTTAGTGATATAAATACTGTATATTCTGTTATTTTAGTCATAAGCTGCAATTTTACATTATTATTATTGTCCAAGAAACAACTTTTGATGAGTTTCTGCACTTGAGACCAAAACATTATATCACCATTAGCGTTCCATAATTGCCATGATCATTAGCAGAAACACTTTTTCATTTTTATTTGTTAATAATAAATGACTTTTACTTTTGCCACCTTAATGATTCTCGGGTGCCCCTATGAATTTATCAAAATACCCTCGTCCGCTACTTAAGTAGTAGACACCCCAAAAACACCTTACATTTATAACGTCTGCTACTTAAGTAGCGGATGTTATAAAAATGAGAATTTCTAAAATATAACATCCACTACTTAAGTAGCAGAAGGGTAAAAGGGGAAAGATGTAGGGCGCGCGAGTAACCTGTAGGGTGGCAAAAGTAATTTTTTTTATAATAAATAGCCACTACAGACTTGCACCCACGACCATAATATATTATAGGGTCATGGATAGAGTTTTAGGTTTGTTCCTTTTATCCCAATCGTTAAAATCATTTCTGCCACATGTCAAGAAACAATGCAATCAAATGGGGTAAAACGAGCAAATCTAAATGGAGGAAAGTTGCACTCGAACAAACACTAAACCTTTAATATTTGACAGTTAATAGTATATAACATTAAACACTTGCAACTTTGCAAATATATTTTGAAATTTTCTTCGACAACTTTTCACCA
Organism: Trifolium subterraneum; assembly: GCA_951799995.1. NCBI lineage: Eukaryota > Viridiplantae > Streptophyta > Magnoliopsida > Fabales > Fabaceae > Trifolium > Trifolium subterraneum. The sequence continues at coordinate 21,344,615 of OX637462.1, read as the reverse complement.
TTTTTAAAAGAGTAATGTTTAGCTTGAGTAATGTTTTAACTTCACGAGAGCTTATCACGATAGCATCATGAGCGAGACTTCAAGAAACATTTTTGAAAGGCTAAAAGAAATTTCACCTATTTCCTACCGTGATTTTCGCTCAACAGCGAGTTTTGATTGGTTAAATTGAATTTTGTAGGTTATATGTGAAGAAAATTGGCTATCAATAGCACTCTTTCTAAGGTATATCTAAATTCTTTATTCTAGAATTTTTATGGTTTTAATAAAGGTACTTATATGATCTGAACAATTATTTTTCTAAAGTTGGTAGAACAATTTTCTAACTAATTATTCATTAGAATAAGTGTGCGTAATTCACATGAAATTTTAGTACAATTGGTCGAACTATAAAGTGACACATTTAATAAGATCTCGTGTCTCATCCTTCTATTGATAATTCAAGAGTCAAACCCTTTAAATCTACAAAGCAGTTCCATAGAATTTTTATATAGGTCAAGTACTATATAAAAAATGCTCTGGTAAGAGGAAAATTTCATCCTACTAGTTATATTCTAATAAGATCCAAGTAGTTTTACGCCTTGGGATATGCTATTGTCAAATACTTCAACCACTTTAATAGTATACTTTAATCATTTAACTCAAGACTTGAACTTACCTAAGTATGAGCTGAGTTTTCACTATTGATAAATTAGAGCTTAACGGGTCGAAAGCATACACAAAAGACAACACAAGGAAAAGTCTCATGTGTTGTAATTTTTGCTTGGGGCGAAATTGCCCGCTGGAGCGAAAATGACAGTGTTGTCAGCCCCAAATTACCAGGCTTGGGTGCCCGGGGCGAAAAAGGCTGTGTTGGCCTACTAAATTTTGCAGGTTTTTAACCTTCAAAGGCCAATTTATAGTACAAGTTTTTTTTTTTTTTTTTTGGAAACAAGTTAAAACTATCAATTCCAGACCATTTTGACACCTAACTAAGGTCTAAATTCATATCTAGCATGGATTTGATCAATGATTAGGTTCTAACATTTTCTTACCACTAATTCAAATCTAAAACGCTTAACCAAAAAGAAATCCTGTGCACTTGGACTATGGTTGCCAAACTAACTAAGGAAAACCCTGGAATGATGAACAAGATGATGAGGCTGAACTTTAAGCTTTGTGTTATAACTCCAACCCTTCTACTAAACCCATGACATGTCCTTGCTCGTTTCTTCAACTCCTTTAAGCTCCTCATCTCCCATCAACTCCTTGAACTTTCAGTTCGAAAACAATTACCCGGAGCCTCTTGAATCCATAGAATTTCACATGCAAAGCACAAGGAAAAGTAGTTGAAACTATGGGGCTTCTAAGATTGAAGGAATGGAACGAATAGATTAAGAGGAAGAGGAAAGGTTTGATTTCCTCACCTTGATTTCTAGTAACTTGGATTGGTGAATAAGGGTAGCATTGATTGCATGCAAGTTAGGGAAGAAGACTTAATATCTCATATTTATGACTCGTGAGATCACTCTACTCACATAATAGTCTATATATTTTACTGGATGGGAGGGGTAGCACAATTGATTGCACTAGTGGTGCTAAGATTAAAGGAGTTGAAGGTCAAAGACTCAAGTCTTGGCAAAGAGATTCTCACATATAAACTGTTATCATATAATGTAGACACCGACACATTTTAGATTAATATATCAGTTCACATATAATGTAATATACTATAACAACTAACAATTTGCCATTAAAAAAAAAAGTTTTCATTAGACAGACTAGCTATTCTTGGGACTTTTGAAACAAACATACTAAATAAACGCCTTATATATATATATATATATATAGTTTAATTATTGTGCATCGTTGGTGTAAAACTTTTTTGCACATACATCCAATGATGTGTTGTCATATCATTTAATGAATGTGACACATCATGCATTTTCAATTACCATACATGATGTGTCGATATATTATTTGACGTATGTGTAAAATAACTTTACACTGACGGTGCATATAAATTAATTTCAAATATATATATATATATATACACACACACAGACACACATAGTCAAAAAAAATACACACACTAGTTTAAAGACTCGTGCATTCGCACGAGTTATTGACTTTTATTCGATATTTAAGTTTGTAATTATATTATGGTAGTAGAAAATTTATTTAGAATAAAATATCTAAAAAAGTGTTATATAATATTGTTAAAATATAAGTGAAACTATAGTGCTACTTTTTGTAAAAATTATTAAATAAACTAATTTGATTATAATTATCAATGACAAAATATCCAATTTTTTATGTATCTGTCACAAATAATGGTCTCATATATATATTTTTTAATAAAAAAATAGAAATTTGATTAGAAATATTTAGAATAATCTAGTAAGTTTAATAGTAATTAACTTTACTGTATTATTATTGTATTATTATTATTAATAGTTCGTAGTATATTGTTTTTTTTTTTTTTTTTTATGAAAAATATTGTTTATGTTTCTATTTTTATATGCCTATTTTTATGCGTATTAATCTTATTATTTCTATAAAAAAATTATTGACTATTTTATTGTCTTCTTTTTTTGATAGAATTGACTATTTTATTCTTATTTCTATATTTCATATGATCTATTTTATTCTTATTTTAAGCATATAATCTTTTTATGGTATTTATCTTATGTTCTTTTTATATTTTTTTAATAAACAATTTAGTGAAATTGTTGAGTTGATCGTATTCATCTCTTTTGTTGCTATATTTATGCTATAGATTGTTCTATTTTGTTCTTATCTATGATATGTTTTATTCCTACTTTTAACCACGTCATCTTTTTTATTATTGTATTTATCTTATATTCTTTCAATATCTTTTGTAGTAAAATTACAATGAAGGATATAAAACTTAGAATATGATTAAAACTAAACAAGTTAAATTAGTAAATTTGGTAGTAATCAATTTTATTATATTAGAATTAGATAGATAGATATATTGAATATATAAATCAAGCAACTAGGTTTGGTCTAGTGGTGACGGGTTTGAGTAATATGCTAGAGTTCATGGATTCAATCCTTAGGTCCTTTCTATCAAAATAGATTATTTTTTAGGGCTTGTTCCAACACATATTATTATATAACAATATAAATATAAATAAAATAAATATATATTTATATTATTGTCCGTACTTAAAATGCGGGTTTTTATCTAATCTATTATGGATATTTTTTGCCACTAGCATGAGTCCAATCGTCATCTTTACATTCATTAGATTTAGGAGATGGGTGCTAGTTTTGCTGGTATCTTCTTTGATTAACACTCTTTCTATTCTATGAGTTAAGAAACATTCAGAGGGACATAGTTTTGCTGGTTTTTGAGAACTAAAATATTGCAAATAAAAGTGATTGAGATCAACATTATGGCCCACAAAATATAGTTTTTATTTTTTTTATTAAAAATAAAGGATATTCATTCATTCAAACCGATAGAGTACATCAATGTAATACAAATTCAAATTTGCTAAAAACAAAAAGGATTAATTTGCAAACAAACTCACAGCATCCATGTTAATAGCATAAAACAGAAAATTACATAAGCCTACAAATATGACTATATTGAAGTGTCTGGAATGTCCATGCCTCGAAATCTGTAGCGTTGATGACACAAAAGTCGACATTGGATAAATTTGCACTTGATCGGATTTAATCCTTCAACCTGAAACAAATGAACACCGCACAAAGACGGGAAAAAACAAAATACACCGCACAGAGACAGCACAACAGAATACACCGCACAAGGATGAGACAACAAATAACACAAAACCAAACAAATATGTGAAAAATCACGCTTATTTAATAACAAGAAAGAAAAAACAATTTGTGAAGTAGCAAAGTTTTTCACAAAAAATGGGGGTTTGAATTGTGAACCTTTAAAATATTGTCTATAAAAATTATCACAAACAATATACTCAAAGAGTATTCTTAGATTGTTAGTTAAATCAAATATTCAAAATATGTTGCAAACTGGAGAACGTTCTCCCAAAACTCTTTGACAGTATATAAAAATGATATCTTGTGATTTGTGTGATGAGTGATTGCGTAAAGTAAATCAGAGTAAAGAGAAGAGAAAACACACAAATAATTTATCCTGGTTCACCCAAAAACTTGGGCTAGTCCAGTCCCCACACTCCTTGTGAGATTGTCCACTAAGAGATGTTAATGATATCAAGTTACACTTCCTTTGATCTAGATCCAAGACCAACAATTCTTCTAAGCCTTACAGACTTAATCTACCTAAGTCACACTGACTATGAAGGTGTCACTCAATTAGTAGTTACGTACTAACTTGAGCCAATGTTACAATGATGGAAGATTTGGTAATCAAAGCCTATTCACTCAATACACTCTTGAGAAGCTTTAAAGATGGATGAAAACTCTCATTACACTCAATGAATATTCTGATCCTAGATAATTAAATTACAGATCTGAGTGAGAGAGATAAAGAACAACTTTTGATAAAACTTGTATCACAAAGACAAGTGTTGAAATGTTGTAGTGAAAACTCTTGCTCTTCAATGTTGGCAAAGACCTCTATTTATAGTTGAATGATGATCAGGGAGTCTTGGCCACGAAGTATGTCCGTTAGAAGCTTGAAAATAATGGCTAGTAGCTCTGCATTTTGACAGCTCATGATATTTGAAGAAAACTGATCACTCTGAGATTGATCTCCAAAGTTTCTTCTTCTGACTTTTGAAAGAGGAGCGTATGATGAGCTGTTGTTGAGTTGTAGTGTTGTTGTATGTTGCTTAACAAACAAGTAAGACCGTTGTGCAACTTTTGGATAAGCTTTAAACAGCTGTATGTGAGCTAGTGTCTCTCCAAGTGAGTATTTTCTCTTTCCAGCATTGGTCTGAGATTGTTCTCCAAATTCTGGGCGTGAATGAACTTCTTCCTTTTGATGCAAAGAAGCTGGAGCAAGTAATAACCAGCTGTAATGGATAATAACAGCAGTTGGACGTTGTACTTGATGTTCCATAAAGTATTGTTGCAAGTACAAACTTCATTGGAGAAGGTGAAATACTTTGGAGATTGTTCTTTCTTTATTCATTTAAAGTACAAGTCAACTCAATAATATGTTGCGCTGTCTAAATCTCCATGGTTCATAAAAGATCAGTTCCACCAAATATGTGGGAATGTTTCTTTGGACATTTGATCATGTGCATATGCTTGAACCTTGAATTTGGCAAATGTGGTAACTTCACTAGTCATCCAAATATTCCATGCCTTAAATGAGCTCTTGAACTGTAGAGATCTTGTGAGTTAAGCACAAGATAAAAGTGTTTATTTGTCTTGTACATAGTTGACTTATCCATAAGTGTTTTTGCATTGATTGTGTAGAAAGATGTTTGCGCAGGTTTCAGAGAGCGATCTAAGACTGATGCTGAAGCTTTTTGTTTTTATCAAAATAAAAACGTGATATTTGATCTAATAGCTCAATTGTTCCTAGCTTAATTAAAACACTCAAGAGTACTTGTTAGATACCAAAAAGATTAGAATTACACTTAAAAATAATTAAGAGGTTTGTTATCTTTAAAACATCAAATTGGGATTTTGCCTCAACAATCTCTCCCTTTTTGATGATGACAAACTTCTTGAATTATGTTTTGAGATGGAATTCTAATTTCAATCAAAATTCAAAAGTGCTTGAAATAAATTGTCTTGTGTTTTTAATTTGTAAGCTCCCCCCCAATTCAAGCATTCAATTTTCAAAATGATCATGCTTATGACATAAAAGAATTGAGTAACACAAATTGGATTTGAATCAAGCAACTTAGCATTAATCAACACTCTCACATATGTGAGTATACATGATTAATTCAAAATGATTCAAACATTCATCAAAAGCAAATTAAAACATCAAATCCTAGTTTAGACAATTAGTACATAGTAGGAGAAGTTTAACATAGTACCAAAAGAAACTTCTCAAAATATCTATCACTAAACAGGATGATTAAAAACTGAGTTCATAAAATAAAAAAAAACATGATTATCAAATATCTAGAGCATGCATCAGACAACCTTTCATTCCAAAACATCATTGAACTCCCCCTTAATTTATCAATTCATTCTCCCCCTTTGTCATCATTGAAAAGGGTAGATGCAGGAGCATTAAAAGACCAGCAAAGTTTATTCATTTGCTCCATCAGGAGCAGGTGAAGTATCAGGATAATCATCATCATCATCAGATTTGTCATTTTGAGCAGGAAATGGATCAAATTGTGGTGTTTCAATTTCAGGAGGTGGATTGATGTGAAGCTGAGGGCAAACAACATTGGCAAACCAATCTCTCAAAGTCTTGGATTCCAAAATCAAGTGGTTCATCATAGAGTGTTGTACAGTCATTCCTTTAATAACATTGTCCAGATCTTTTCTCATCTGTTCCATATCAGTTTAAATTCTTGAGCGGTTTGGCAGGCCTTGAAGGGCCAAGAAAATCAAAATTGAAGTTTCTCTCAAACACCAATTGTTTGGTTCCAGCATTAGCAGCATTAACTGATGAACATAATGAATCAAAAGTAGCAAATGAAGATGGGATTGATGGGAGAGTGCTCTCAGTGGGATTTGGTATTGGCAAAGTTGAAATATCAGGAGTGTCAGAGCTAAGGATGTTCCTTTTAAATTCAGAGGTGCAAAAGGAAGAGAGACTTCCTTGGCTTGAGGTCATTAATGGTGATAACATGGTGGTACCAGGTGGAACAGTCACATGATTCAAATTTTGAAGAGTAGTAGCAGTAGTGGTTATAGTTTCTCACTATCAGTGGTGGGATTAGCATCACCACTGATTTGAGTATTTCCATCAGTCTGGAGAGCGTTGTCCAAACGGTCTCCAGAAGCATCAGCAACAAATATTTCAAGTTCCTTCTTCATGTGACTCACATTTTTCAGATTAAAAGTGTGGTAATGATTATCATAAGGTGTATCATTCATATCAGCATAATATAACCTAAAAACCCTTGTTAAAATCATTCCATATGGTAAGGCTATTTTCTTAAAACCAGAGGTAGCAGCATGAATCATATGATGAAGAATAATGTAGGGCAGGTTAAGCTTGATTCCTTTGGCCATATGATACATTAAAAGAAGGTCAAGATCAGTTACCTTATCCTTACTTCCAGTTCTGGGAAAGAAAGAGTGTTGACACATATTGTGCAGGAGTTTAAATTCCTTCTTCAGCATGGATGATGGAGGTTTGCTCAGTTTTGCACCTTCTTCAACAAACATTTCTCTCTTGAGATCTTCCTTGTTGACTTTGACTTGATCATACCAGTCATTACCATAAACTTACAGTCCTTCACTCTTGATCCCAATTAAATCTCCAATGACAAATGGATCAACAACCAATTCAACATCCTTAATGTTTGATGTGAGCAAATCTCTGTTAGGATGAACTTTAGCATTATAGTAGAAAGCTTGAACAAGCAAGGGAAAAACAGTTTCTTTGATGTGAAAGAAACTTTTCCATCCAAATGGTTCAACAAATTTCACCAGATCAACTCCTTCTTTCCAGCTCCAGACATGATCCTAGATGATCTTCTAATTTTAGAAGAGTCAAAAGACTTGGATTTCTTATATTTGACCAAAGGAGGTGGTGTGTCTTTTGGACTGGGTACAGTAGCACTTGAAGGTGGAGAAACTTCAATGTTTGTTGGATTCAGAGATTGTTGGGGTGATTCAACAGGTGATGGACTTTGTGGTTGACTTTGTGTGAGATGAATGGGTGAGTTTTCCGGGGATTCAGATTGAGATGGATTGAAAACAGTGTTCGGAGAGTTTGGGGGATTTTCATCATTTGTTTGCATGTTGGTAGTGATAGGTGTGGATTGAATTTCTGGTGATGCTTCACGCTCAGAGAATGATTTCAATGCTTCTGAGACAGTTTCAAAAGAGGATGATGATGATGATTTTGGGGTTGGAGGTTTGGGAGGTGATGGAGAACGTGGTGGTGATGATGAAACATAAGGGTTTTTGGTTCTAGGAACCTTTCTTCCACCAACATTTTTGGTTCGTGCCATTTGAGTAGATCTGAGTTTAAGTTTGGTTGATGGAAGTTGAGAGAGTTTTGAGAGATTATAAAAAGAAAACTGCAAACTTGGGGAAGAGGGAGAAGATAGAGTAGGTACTTTGTGAATAGTGGAGAAATATACTTTGGTTTTGACAAAAGCGTGGGAAGGAGAGAGAGAATCATAACCGTTCACCAATGAGGGAGGAGAGAGAAAAACCCAAATCAGTTTTTCCATAAAAGCCTTGTCCATTAGCCCATTTAAAGCAAAAAACAGTTATTTGTTTTGTCAAGCTTCAGCGCAAAATTCAAAGAACGTTCTCTGAACGGTCTCTCAGATACACATGTAGGCACAAATCAAGTAGGATTGGGATTTTTGATGATTTTCAATTTTTCTTTGATAAAATTAAAACGATCCTCAACCAATGGTTTAGTAAAAATGTCAGCAAGCTGATTTTCAGTATCAACAAAAACTAATTCCACATCCGTTTTGTTAACATGATCTCTAATAAAATGATGCTTGATTTCAATATGTTTTGATCTTGAATGCTGAATAGGGTTTTTAGACAAATTAATAGCACTAGTATTATCACATAAAATTTTGATACATGTGTACCTTAGTGAGAAATCCTCAAGTTGATTTTTGATCCAAATGACTTGAGAGCAACAATTTGATGCAACAACATACTCTGCTTCAGTGGTTGATAGAGCAATGATGTTTTGTTTTCTACAACATCAACTTACCAATGCCTCTCCAAGGAATTGATATGCTCCACTAGTGCTCTTTCTTTCATTTTATCCCCAGCATAGTCAGCATCACAGTATGCTTGTAAATCAAAGTGTGATCCCTTTTTGTACCATAATCCTATATCAGGTGTTCCAACCAAGTATCTAAAAATTCTTTTGACTGCAATCAAGTGTGATTCTTTTGGAGATGTTTGAAATCTAGCACAAAGACCAACTGCAAACACAATGTCAGGTATGCTTGCAATTAAATAGAGGAGAGATCCAATCATTCCTCTATACTCTTTTTCAGATACATCTTTTCCTTTTTCATCTTTGTCCAAACTTGTAGATGGATGCATTGGAGTTGACATGATCTTGGCTTCATTTATCTTGTATTTATTGAGAAGATCATTTATATATTTTTCTTGACTGATAAAAATTCCATCTTCTTGTTGCTTGATTTGCAAGCCAAGAAAGAAACCAAGTTCTCCCATCATGCTCATCTCAAACTCACTTTGCATAAGGTTAGAAAAATCTTCACACATTTTTTCATTAGTAGCACCAAAAATAATATCATCAACATACACTTATACAATAAGTAAATTATGCTTTTCATTTTTTGTAAAAAGTGTGCAGTATTAATTTTTCCTCTAGAAAAACCATTTTCAAGTAAGAAAGTGCTTAATCTATCATACCAAGCTCTCGGGGCTTGTTTAAGTCCATAAAAGGCATTGGTATGTTTATAAACATGATTTGGTTTATGCTTATCAACAAAACCAAGAGGTTGATGCACATAAACTTCCTCATTTAAAAATCCATTTAAAAAAGCACTTTTTACATCCATTTGAAAAAGTTTGATACATTTATGTGATGCATATGCAAGCAAGATTCTAATAGCTTCTAACTTGGCTACAGGAGCAAAGGTTTCATCATAATCAATCCCTTCTTGTTGATTATAACCTTGTGCTACAAGTCTTGCCTTATTTCTGACAACCTTACCATTTTCATCAAGTTTGTTTCTAAAGACCCATCTTGTTCCAATGATTGAATGATCTTTTGGAAGTGGTACTAAATTCCAAACTTCATTCTTCTCAAATTGATGTAGTTCTTCTTTCATAGCATCAATCCAGGATTCATCAATTATTGCTTCATTTATGGATCTTGGCTCAATTTGGGAGATCATTCCCATATTGTTCTCCACATCCTGCAAAGCTTTTCTGGTTCTTACACCATCTTCAGTATTACCAATTATTTGATCAGGAGGATGATAGCCAACAATTCTCCAGGTCTTTGGTGGTCCTTGAGATGTAAGGTTCTCATATGAATCATGATTTTGTGCAATGATTGGCTCATCTTCTTCATCATCAGTGGCATGCACAATTGGTTGATCTTCAAATTCATCAAATTTCACATGCATGCTTTCCTCCAAAACTTGAGTTCTCAGATTGTAAATTCTATATGCTTTTGATGTCAGAGAGTATCCTAAGAATATTCCCTTGTCTGACTTTGAATCAAACTTACCCAAGTTGTCTTTGATATTCAAAATGTAACAAAAGCATCCAAATATATGAAAGTAAGAAATACTAGGTTTTCTGCCTTTCCAAAGTTCATAAGGTGTTTTTTTTAAAACTTTTCTAATGGTGACTTTGTTTAAAATATAGCAAGAGGTATTAATGGCCTCAGCCCAAAAATATTTTTCAACATTTGATTCATGAATCATTGTTCTTGCCATTTCTTGCAAAGTTCTATTTTTCCTTTCAACAACTCCATTTTGTTGGGGAGTTCTTGGACAAGAAAAATTATGAGAGATTCCATTATTATCAAGGAATGATTCAAAGAGAGTTTTCAAATTCTCCTCCATGATCACTTTTTATAGAGATAATATTGATATTTTTCTCATTTTGAACTCTTAAGCAAAAGGTTTTAAAAGCTTCCAAAGAGTCATCTTTATGTTTTAAAAATAGCACCCAAGTGAACCTTGAAAACTCATCTACAATGACAAAGCCATAATTTTTGCCACCAAGACTTGTAGTTTTGTCAGGTCCAAATAAGTCTATGTGAAGTAACTCAAGAGGTCTTTTTGTGGAAATAAATTCTTTTGGTTTAAAACTACTTTTAACTTGTTTCCCTCTTGTGCATGATTCACATACTTTATCTAGATCAAAACTAATCTTAGGTAAACTGATCAGTGCATTTTAATGCACTTTTTAATCACTCTGTGCTATGGCAATTTTATGACTTCTCCTGCTAATTTGGTATTTTTATCATGTTTTGTGTTCAGAGTCTAGTTTTGCTATTATTTATGTTTTGCTATTTATTTTCGTAATAAACAGTAATTTGACACCTTCTGATTGTGCAGACCCTAACTTGAGCTACGAATATCGGATTGAGGCGCGGGAAAATGCGTTGGAAAGCTAAGAGAAAGAACTACAACTTTCATGTTGAAGCCGAAAGACAATTTGGAGCGCAAATAAGTCAAATAATTACGTTTATGTCCCAGACGTGATTTAAAATTACCAATTTCCAGCATAACTATATTTTTCGGCCCAATTGTTTTGTGGCCCGTTTTGCTTGCTTATAAAAACCCAAAATTCTGACCTAGGGCAGCTCTTACTCTTCATTCACGAAATTGTATGAACCCTAGAGCAGCCACCATTTGAATGGAGAACTAATTCCTTTTATCAATCCGTTGGTTTAAGAAACTTTGATTCATTATCTTGAGGTTTGATTCTAATGCAATCCCAATTCATGTTTCTATTTCTTTCTCTGTAAATTTCTACTTTATAACTTGCAATTCGTTTATCATTTGATGCTTAATTATATGTAATTCGGTTTGCAAGTTTACGAGATTATTCGAATTAAGTTACCGCTTGTTAAATTTAATTCGGTTAGGAATTTACAGAGTCTATACACTTGTTATAGGATTGATTTGAATTCACGTTTTTATTTTATATTATTGATCGTGATTCTGTGACGCTTGTTTGCTTTATCATAGTCAATTGAACGTTCTGTTATAAGCTTTTCAACAGTTCGAATTCATATAAAACTAATTGACGCTTGATTAGTTAGTTTTATGATCAATCAAGGATAGAACTGAAACGAATTTATTCTTTTGCCATGAACCTAGGATAGATAATGAACGAAGTTAGACGAAACCAACGGATTGATTGCTTGCTACTTATTAATTTTCACGAATCTTTATATTCTGTTTCAACCAAACAAAACCCCCATAATTTACAGTTTTGAATTGTTTCTAATATAGTTAAACTGATTGTGAGTCTTTGGGAAACGACCAAGGTTAACTACCTTGTACTACTTTTCTTAAAACATTATTTGACCACGAAACGACCGTGATCACAAACCTCTAACTAGATCAAGTTTGGAAAGTTTTGACATAGTTTTCATACTTACATGACCAGCCCTTTTGTGCCAAATCCATTTGTCTTTTTCAAGAGAGACAAAACATGATTCAGGAGGCAATTCATCTAAGTATAAAACATAAACAATCTTTATCCTTGATCCATTAAATAAGACTTTGTTAGATGAAGATTGTTTTATTTCACATGAATCAGATTTAAAACCAACTTCAAAACCATTGTCACACAATTGACTTATGCTTATTAAGTTATGTTTTAAACCATCCATATAATGAACATTTTCAATCTTTGTAGAGTTAGACTTACCAATAGTACCTATACCTTTGATGCTAGCTTTCTCATTATTTCCAAAGGTGACTGATCCACCTTCTCTTGTTTCAAATGATAGAAAGCTGTTTCTATCTCCTGTCATATGTCTTGAGCATCCACTGTCCAAGTACCAAGGCCTTCTTGACGGCTAGAAGGCATTCCTACATTTGAGTTTAATAAATTTTTAGGTACCCACAGTTTCTTGCACTAGTGCAAAAAACACATTTTAAATCGGTTCTGGAGAGCTTTTTAAATCGGTTCTACGCCCGATTTAATAGCGGTCGATTTAGTAAGTTTTTCGTTTTTAAATCGGATGTTTGGCCGATTTAAAATATTTTCTTAAATCGGTTCATTCGATTTATTATCGTTTTATTAAATCGGTTGACCCCATTTAAAAGATATTTCAATTTTTACCCTAGATTGGCCCGATTTAAAATCTTACATTTTAAACCAGTTTAGCCGATTTAAAAGCAATTTATTATTAAAAAAAAATGTTTTTTTAATTGTTTTTTGTTATTTCTCACATTATACATGATCACAACAAAACAGAATTTAATGCAAAATATAATCATAGAACCATAATTCAAGCTGACTTATAAATAAAATCATAGCTACAAAATTATTCATTAATACTACAAGATTACAACTTTATTAAATATTTAAGTTGTGTAATAAAAAACACAATATCCAGCTTTATAATACAATGGGAGGACAACAATAAATTAACCAATCCACTTGATGTGCACCATACCACTTGATTTTCACATTTAGTGCTTCTGTATATGACCATAGAGTTTGCTTGATATTTTCACTGCACTGGTCATTGAAGCCAAAAGTCATTCATACCATAACTAATAAGAAAATCATTTAATTGCAAGTAATTAAGGGGCACTTGAAGCATAAAATTAGTTGAAATGAAAGCATGTAAATGCTTAGGTTCAAGCTTCAACTGTGATGGAATAAGGGGGAATATAGAAACTAATGAATGAGGAGAAAATGCATTTTCACAGGTGCAGCCTTGGCCTTCAGCTGTGATTTTTGTAACCAGAAGGAGAAAATGTCTAAAATCAATATTCAATCTGAAATCCAGTTGTTCTTAATTTATGACATTTGCAAGAAATGGGTAGGACTCAGAACCAACAAGTCATGCTAGAAATCATGTAATTTCAAGTAATTGAGTCAAATACTACCTGGTCACTAGTATCTTGGCCTTCCGAATGAAAGAGGATCGGCCTACACCACTTGTCCTCATTCATTAAGCTTGAATTCTGAAAATGTATCACAAGTGCAGCCTTTCCTTGAATTTGTGCATATGCCAGTGAAGCAACTTTTTCGCTATTAAACTTCTCCCATTTCTTCCTGTTAAAGTCCTGCATAAATTTTTACGACAGTGCTTAAAATGCAATCATACATATTACATACTTCTCCATACCAGAACAAGTTCAATACTATAAGGAATTTACCAGAAACTACCATTGAAAATAATTTTTCAAACTTTACTAATCGACTTTAGGAACAACAATAGTCAAAATAACTCCATACAGAAATTTATCCATGTGACACAATTTCACATTTAGAAATCCTTACATTACAAACTATGTACATGAAAATTAATTATAGATAGAGCAATATAACCTCAGGCAAGCAAAGGTATAGAATTTAAACCTTATAGAAGGCAACAATGTGTGAAGGAGAGACCATATTGATGAAAGCATAACCCACATTACACTTATTCTGCATGCAAAAGCAGTCATTAATAAAGAAGTCTTCCCGTAATCAGATCCAAAACCATAAATCTCTAATTGAAAAGATATATAAGATGTGCATACTTTAATGTCAATTGGCAAGTAGAGGAAATCATAAGTCCGCTAGTGATTCTCATCAATTGCAGAAAGCAGCATCTTCGAAGTGTACCTGCATCTTTCGCTAGTGTCGCCGAAGTAAAGGTAAACAGTCTTAGGCTACTACGTACCAAAACACGCTTGAGCAAACTAAAACTAAACGATCTTAAGCTACCACCAAAAGAGGAAAACAAGAAAGTCAAATAACTCGTGTGACCTCTAGCTTCACCAGAAGGTCTAGCCATAACAGAAGAATTAGAATAGCAAAACACATTATCCCTATATAAGCATTGCCACACGCATATACATACAAACAAAAAGATAGAATCCACCAAAAGCTGGGTAGAAGTAAATAAACTTGCACTTAAGTAGTTCACCAAAAATATTACTTCCAATTCCTAGAACCAAATATAACGTGATACAATGAAAACAACAGTGCTATCAATAGCATATTGCGAAAAATCTGCTATGTGAAATGGTATTGTGGGCAAATAGAGAAAGCCGCATAGCAGTTTATGTTGGTGTAAGCCCTAGAGGCCAATTAATTATTGAATAATTTACTCATCAAATAAAAGGCTTTTTCTTTATTATGTTTATGTGTTAAAATAATAAAAGTCCCTAGAATAGTTGATTCGTTAATGGAACGTTAAGTATGACTTAAACGTGAGAATCCATTAAATATAAGAACACTATTCTTAAACGTATCTGTAGTCAAGCTTTATTGTGAAATGAGATAACATTAAAGCATAGAGACTATTATGTTGGTAGACTGATGATCACGTCTCACTGATCATAGATAATGAGTTATCAAGTCTTCACATAGATATAAATGTTAAAGGTAACTTTATATCGGATTGACCCACCATGAGAATACTACATAGAATGTTATGAAATGTCATAAGTTATTCTCATAGTGATAAAAGGTGCATTCCACCCTTCGACCTGAAACCACTGTGTACCCTAGATGTAGGAGTGTAATACCTTGTTGTCATTCAAACGTTATCCGTAACTGGATAACTATAAATTTGATTGATGGGTATCCCACGAATCATGCTGAGGGACATGAGTGACCTAGATGGAATTTGTCCCTCCTACATAACGGGAGATATGTCTATGGGCCCAATATTGAACTAGACAAGGATGACATACTATGCCTTGTGTTCAATATAGACATGAGGACAAAAGGGTAATTATGCACAAGATATTTATCACAGAAAGGTTAGTCAGATCACATGACATTCTTATAACTTAGGTAACATTGATGTGTTGCTAGATACCGCTCACTGTTTATAATATTAAGATAAATATTATTGCCAACATTATAAGAACCTACAGGGTCACACATATAAGGACAGTTAAAACGGGAAAAATAAGTAAGACTTATTGCGGGGGTGCAATTAGTGAAAAACGAATATTGAGCTTAAGAAGTCCAAATTCGTGTGAACTGAAGCCCACATAAGAAACTCTATAAATAGAGCCTTATGAAGTTCAGTCACTGATACTTTTGGAGAAATTCTGAATTTCTCTAAACCCTAATTCGTATTTGAGAAATTCTGAATTTCTCTAAACCCTAATCCGCTCAAGTTCCCTCATTCTTCATCCAAGAACGGCTAGCACCGAAGGTTGAAGGTTCTTGTTCGTGTGGACTAAGTGGAGGCGCTGCAATTGTGGTGCTCGTGATCGATTGAAGGTTCTTGTTCGTGATCATACGGTGTTTCTTGTTCGTGATCGAAAGACAGTTCGGGTTCGTGATCGTAAGCAGTTTCTGTTCGTGATCGAAAGCTCCTTGTTCGCGAAAGAAAGCATCAGTTCTTCAAAGGTAACAATATATTCTTGATCATGATCTTTCACATGCATCCATTGAAGGAAAATAAAATTTTAAAATCCGCTGCGTTTTATCTTTGATAAACAGTTACATTTTCCTTCAGTGGTATCAGAGCCACTTGTGAAACCATGGATCGGTTTTGATATTTGTTACCGTTTATTAATATGATATGATTATGAATCTATATTAATAATAATAAGAACAAGAATTAATAAGATGTGATTGATTAATCTTAATTTATATATGTGATATATAATTCTAATACGACGTTGGTATGTGTGATATACCGATTATATTGTTCATCAGAATATTTTGTGATTGGCGTGAATAATGGGTGATTGTGAGCATGTGCTTCGGAATCCGATACTGGTGAAGCATTCATGAGTCAATCATCTATAATGAACAACAATCTTGAAACGTTTTGATGAATGATTGTTGTATTAGGATTCATAAATAATACAAGTGTTGTATTATTATGGAAACAAAATCGGTTAGGGTTTCAAAATTGTGTCAAACGTTGATGCAATTAGGGTTTCGTTAATGAACCGTTCATTACGATTTAAGGTGATCAATCATGGAACCACCGTCGGCTAACCGGGTAGCGGAACCCCCGACCGACTCTGCGTAAGGTGATCAATCATGGTATTTTATTAATTGGGCTAATTTAATAATAATAATGATTATGTGTTTATTGTTATTGTATTTGCATGATGCATGGTTATGGCCTTAGTCTTTGAATTTTTTGTTTTGGTTTTGAAATACGGCCTGCGTGTCGTGCCTCTCTTATATCATCTCATAATGTAATTCACTCGTATGTAACACGAGTATTCTTGTAGTCATGTAATATAGGAGAAATAAACAAGAAAAGAAGGACATCCATGAAGATCTAGACTTGGAGAAGTATAGGTCGTTCTTAGTATAACATAGAATCTCTCATTGTTTTGAGGGAGCAATTACGCTAGGGGCCATAACCATGTCAATTTATTATATTGTGTATGTATGATGCATGTTATGATTGGAGTGACGTTATTGCATGTAAGCCGTGGTAAGGTGAGATCTAATAAATTAACAAAACCCCTCAAAAGAATATATTAAGTTTTATGCTTTCCAAAGAATAGCACCCTTCAAGATCAATATCGATTAATGTAGGTTTTGCCAACGTAAAGTGCATTGTCTATATTGATAAGTTGCGGTGAGATAACCAGTTTATCCGAGGGTTATTCTTTGGGTTAACTTAACTAAATAAATATAATATGATTATATGATTTTAGAAGCAAGCGTTGGGTTATTCCATATTGTCATACCCCATTTTTTGACCGATCGCTTTTATGCGTCTTTTTAGGACGGTTTTTTTCCTTTGTCATTTCTAACGAAATTTCGGCAGAGAGGTATTTTAAAATACCTCATTTTTGTGTTCATTTATTATTTATATTATTATTATTATTTTGTTTTTCCAATTTTTATTATTTTTATTTACTTATTTATTTTATTTCCACTTTCTGTTTTTTAATCTATTTTCGTTTTTTTATATATTTAATTAATTTAAATTATTTTATTTTTATTATTTTACATTGTCCTTTTGTCCTTTTTTTTTCTGATTAAAAAAAATCAGGAAAAATTGAAAAGTCAACTTCTTTTTCTCCCACACAGCACAGGGAACACACAGTACAGGGAACATTTTTTCTGTCTAAAACAGTGTCCTTCATTGTCCAAATTCAGATCCTGGTTCCCCATCTTAGGACCCAATTGGTGTATATAGTGAACAACAAAAATCAGATCTGGACAAGAAAAAAAACTCAGCCGCAGCAACACCAACTATCAATTTTTTCTTCCTTTTTCCAGATCAAAAATCCAAAACAGAACCAAAGAAATCAAAAATAATTAAACAAAAAAACAGAATCCATCATCACCGAAAATTCATCAGTAATCAAAAAACAAAAATACATCTTCATCATCATTTATCCTTCATCAAACCAAAACCAAATCAAAGAGCAAACCACCAAACCATCCAAATCGAAAAACCCATAAACGAAACCGAAATCACATAAAACCATCAAACCCAGATCGAAACAAAAAGAAGAAAAACAGAGATGGAGTGAACCGCAAAGCCAAATCCAGAAACGGAACCAAATCCGAAAGAAAACATAAGGGTGATTTGTTTCTTCACTCTTCGATCCATTCTTTTTCCTCTGATCCGAACTGTCTTTTTCATTTATTTTGATTTGGGTTCGGGTTAAAGTTTTATTTGATGTGTGGTTTTGTTAAAATGAGAGGTTTGGGTTTTAGAGAAAGTTTGAGAGGAGACTGAAATCGTGAGAGAAGAAGGAGGTAAGGTTACCAATGGAGTTTGTTTGTTTGGTTTGTTTTAAAAAAAAACTGGAAAAAATGAGAGAGAAGAGAGGAAGAAGAAGATTGAGCCGCGGCGGCCAAGGGAGAGGAAGAGAAAGTTTATGAAATTTTTTTTAGGGTTTTCTATTTATACCCACTCTCAATCCAGTGCGCGCAGGTGCACAGCCTTACGGTGCACCTGCGCGCCTATGGCTTCCTGATCTCAATCTAACGCCACAGATCTACTTTCCTTTTAAATTTAGATCAGGGCCGTCTGATCCATCAGACGGCCAGATTAAATCCTGTTTTTTTTTGTTTGTTTTTTACACAGATGGGCCTCAAGGGCTGGGCCTTTACTGTTTCACTGCTATTCACACCCCCCTGATATTTCGTTTCATGATTCACACCCCCCTGTCTTAATTTTATTTTTATTTTTTTTTAGCTTATGAGATAAGTGCTTTTGGCATAAGTTTTTTAAGCTTTTATTTTAGCCAATCAAGCATGATGTCGAGGCTTATTTATTTATTTGATATTTAGATATTGGTAATATTATTTCATGCTTTATTTTGTTAATTAATTTTTTAAAGCTTATGAGATAAGTGCTTTTGGCATAAGCTATTTTAGCTTTGTAAAGCATGATGTCGAGGTTTATTTTCATTGTCTTATTTTCGTATTTATTTACTTATGCTATTCATCCATTACATATCATATTTATTTCGTTACATCGATTTATTCATCATTTTTTTTATCTTTTATTTTATTATCGTAACATTGAGTATTTATCGCTCATTAATTGCCATTTACTTTTGTTTTTGAATTTAGGATGTAAATAGGCCAAGTGTAAATTCTAAATAAAAGTGCATAGCATACCCCGTCTCTTGCATCATTTCATATTTATTTTCTCGCAAAGATTTTAGAGTGTGATTAGGCCAATGTACCCTAAATGAAAAATTGCATCCCATGCATATTTATTTTTTTATCGCTTTCCGCCAATATGTGTAACGTTAATTTCCGAGGGAAAAGACACCGTTTTGATCAAAATATCATTACGGACCGTCTTCGCGCTTAATTTGCTTATTGCGACGTTATTTTTTCTTTAGCGCTACCTTTTAAATTTTAGATCCAACATTCCCCTTTTAAATAGTTAGTCATTTTCTTCTCAAAAAAAATGAGGTCAAAACCTCTTTCAAAAAATACATAATTATTTTATTTTCAAAATATCACAAAAACACAAAAATTTTCATCAAACATTTCTATCAAAAAAACCTTGGAATTCAAACCAAGTGTTCTTTTATCGCAAAAACCTTGGAATTCAAACCAAGTGTCTTTTATCACTTCAAACATTTTTCTCAACAAACCTTGGATTTTAAACCAAGTGTCCGCGTCTTATTTCATAATCAAATCTCAATCAATTTAACCATTTAGACTTTCTTCACAAATTAACATCAATCAACTTCACATTTTTGCCACTTTTGGCTTTTGGTCTTTAAAACCATTTTCAAAAACTTTAAAATTAAACAAACAAATTTACTCGTCTTTTTACCCCGAACTACGGTGGTTTGATCCTTCGGGTACGTAGGCATGAGACTTGTCTCTCCGATCAATAAAATCAACAAAAACATTTTTTCTACTTTTTCATCCTTTAAGCATTTTTATCATCACTTTAATTTCCCACTTATACATTTTTTTACAAGTAATTAAAATAAAGCGCATAGATAGAATAAAAACAAGAGGTTCCTATAGAGTACTATAGATACTTAGGGTGCTAATACCTTCCCTTCGTATAACCAACCCCCGAACCTTGTTCTCTAAAAAATAGGGTTTTTTTCGAACTTTTTCCCTTTCCCTCGGATAAATTAAAGATCGGTGGTGGAATATTAAATTGCGATTCGAAGTTAATTAATAACTCGATATCCAAAAATCACCGCGACAGAAATGGCGACTCTGCTGGGGACAACCAAGCGGGTTGAACCTAACTTGTTTTAATCTTTGTTTTGCGCTATTATTGCTTATTTGTTTATATGTGTATATATATTTTCTTGGGATCTCTTGAGTGGTGAGATAAGTCCTAACCCGGGCTTGAGCGACACAATAAGATAGGATGGGATGAAATCATAGTGACATGTCTTTAGATTATGAAGCACATGTGATATGATCCCGCTCGGTGGAGGCCTCGCGACGGTAGTACTCGTCGTCATGATAAGTCATGATGGTGTTATTACTTTCAATGTGAGTGTCCGGAGAAGCCGAGGACCTTTAGATTACCTTTAACCCATCTTGGCCTTTTTAGGGCGTAGTGCGGTGACTAATCAAGAGTAAGTCTTGAATTTAGTTGTCACGCGAGACTACACTCAAACGAGATCATTTTGTGAATATTGTTGGAACGAGAGTAGTCACGTAATCCAATGATGTTCATAAGGCGGTTGATGACTTTGGGAACTTTGTAGAACCCGTCATGCAGGTACAAATAACCATAGTACTTATCATATGGGAGGGCTTTTACCCTTAAGCTCCATCATTATGTATCCCAACCTTCAAGCTATGTTGTGAATCATTGTAACATAATCATGCATCCATGCATTCATTTCATCATAAGGAAAAAATCTTTTTCGAAGGACCTAAGAGAATTATTTTGTAAACATCGCAGATTATGGACCTAAAGAAAAGGAACACTAAGAAGTACAGTTTCAAGGAACCGGACCTTTCCCGACTAAGAGAGCTAGGATCTCTAGTCCCTTTCCCCGAAGATTTCCAAAAGCAATATGGGAAGCTTTTGAGCATCCTCAATACAAATGTCGAAGAAGGGGCTCTTAACACACTTGTCCAGTTCTACGACCCAATTTATCATTGCTTCACTTTTGTTGACTATCAGTTGGTTCCTACTCTAGAGGAATATTCTTATTGGGTTGGTTTGCCGATCTCGGAAAAAGTACCTTATACCGGCTTGGAAGAATTTCCCGCGCCTTCAGCTATTGCACAAGCTCTCCATTTGAATAGTTCTGACATAGCCTCTAATATCACTAAAAAGGGGGGATCTCAAGGATTGACTGCCAATTTCTTATTCGGAAGGGCATTCATGTTTGCTGAAAAGGGGAGTGTGGACGCTTTCGAAGCTATCCTCGCTCTACTCATCTATGGGTTGGTGTTATTCCCCAACGTCGACTACTTTGTTGATAGTAGTGCCATCCAAATCTTTTTGGGAGGAAGCCCTGTTCCTACCCTACTTGCGGATGCCTACCATTCCATTCACCATAGAACTCAAAAGGGTAACGGACTTATTATTTGTTGTGCACCATTACTATATAGGTGGTTTATTTCGCACCTACCTCAGACTAGTCGCTTCAAAGAGAATCCAGAAAAGCTCCGGTGGTCCCAAAGGATTATGCCTCTTACCTCGGCCGATATAGTTTGGTATAATGCCGCTTCTGATATAAGCGCAATCATTGATAGTTGTGGAGATTTCCCCAATGTGCCTCTTCTTGGCATACGAGGAGGAATCAGTTATAACCCTACTCTTGCTAGACGACAGTTCGGATATCCCATGAGGGATCGGCCTGAGAGTGTCCTCTTGACCGGCATATTTTATTCCAATGAAGAAGGGAGCCAATACATGAAGAAAGAGTTTGCTCGGGCTTGGTACAATGTCCATAGGGAAGGAAAGAATCAATTAGGAAGGAAGCTTGGTATTGTCTCCGAAGAATACACAAAGTGGGTAATAAGTAGAGCTATAGAACGCGGGATGCCTTATAGTTTTTCATCTTCTGCCGATGCATCTTCTCCTACCACACCACCTTCAGTTATCCCATTCGAGACTATAGATGAGTTCCAGGAACTTTTGACTAAATTGAAACTTGAGAAAGAAGCGTGGGAGGGAAGGTTCCGAGAGTCTGAGATTGAGAACAAAGAGTTGAAGGAGAAGTTGAAAGAACAAGAGAAGATGCTCTCTCTACAAAGTGGTCTGTTGGCCGAGAAGGAAGATATGATTAAGGTCAAGGATGCCTTATTGAGACAAGATAGCAAGAGGAAGAAGAGGCAAGGGGATTTATTTTCCTCTGGCCTCGATTCACATTTTGATGGCTAGTTGGCTTCATGGAAATTGAATTTAGTTTTATTTTATGTTTTTATTTTTTGAAAAAATGGTTGTAACCTTTGAATTATTAATGCAATTTTTATTTACTTTTCCTTTTCTTAAAAATGTTTACAAAATTATTGTCTTAAAGTCCTTCGAAAAAAATCTTGCATATTTTAACATAACATATTCATGCATCATATCACATTCATAAGTTTCAAAAAAAATCGAGTCTCATATTCTTTCTCTCCTCTCTGTCCCAGTTAAAGTGGCCCGACGACCACGCCCACAGCCATCTCGCACGTACAACACTCGAGCAAACAGGAGAAAGAGAATGGACCAAGTTGAACAAGAGAATGTTGAGCTCCATGGGGAAGTAACAACGCTCCGGGCTGAAGTAGAGAAGCTAACCGCCATGGTGACATCGTTGGTGGCTGCGCAGAATCGGCCACTAACCCCTCCTCCTCAAGCTACAGTCATCTCTGAAATTGTCACCGCCCCGGTTCCAGTGGTACCCGTCAACGCACATCAGCACGTCATGCCCGAAGGTTATCCTTGGGGCATGCCTATGAATTTTAATGAAGGGCTTCGACCCCAAGTTCCCGAGGTCCCCACTCCTACTTTGCCGCATGCTACTGTTGTTCCCCAACCTGGGATGATTCTTCCTCAAGTCACTATGTGTGTCCCTCAGTCAACAATGACCATTCCAGCTTCCGTAGCTCACACCGTTCCTTATGTGAGCGAACCAGTCTATCATGCGGAGGATCCAGAGACTTATGGCCGTATGGATAATCTTCAAGATCAGTTTGATAAGATGCAGCTCGAGATTAAGGCCCTTCGTGGGAAGGATTTGTTCGGAAAAAACGCCCATGACCTTTGTTTGGTACCAAACGTTAGGATCCCACCTAAGTTTAAGGTCCCCGAGTTTGAGAAGTACAAAGGAAATTCTTGCCCTCAGAGCCATCTGGTAATGTACGCCCGAAAGATGTCTACTCAAACAGACAACCATCAGTTACTAGTCCACTACTTTCAGGATAGCTTGACAGGTGCCGCTTTGAAGTGGTACATGGGCTTAGATAGTGCCAAGATCCAAACGTTCAATGATTTGGGCGAAGCTTTTGTCCGTCAATACAAATACAATCTAGACATGGCTCCAGATAGAGATCAACTTCGAGGAATGTCTCAAAAAGACAAGGAGAGTTTCAAAGAATACGCCCAGCGATGGAGAGAGATTGCCGCTCAGATTTGTCCACCACTAGAAGAAAAAGAAATGACCAAGATTTTCCTAAATACTCTTGATTCATTTTACTATGAACGAATGATTGCTAGTGCACCTAGTGATTTCACTGAGATGGTAAACATGGGAATGCGACTTGAAGAAGGGGTCCGACAAGGACGTTTGGTCAGAGAAAGTGTTCCGGTCAACAGTGCGAAGAGGTTTGGAAGTAACTTTGCAAGGAGAAAGGAGTCAGAAGTAAGTATGGTGGCTCATGGACAGCATCAACGACCGTATATGGGCTACCAACACGTTGCAGCTGTCTCACCAGTGCCTCAAAACCCGCCTTACCAGCCACAAATGACCCAAAGACCACCTTCACACTATCCACCACTTTATCAACAAACATATCCTCAACAACCATACCCACAGCAACCACAAATTCGACCACAAACTCCCCAACAACCTTACAATTATCCCAATCGCACCCAGAGAAATCCATCATTTGACCCCATACCCATGAAATACGCTGACCTACTCCCCGCCCTACTCGCCAAAAATCTTGTCCAGACGAGACCACCTCCACCTGCGCCAGCAGTACTACCTACTTGGTACCGTAGTGACCTAACTTGTGCCTTCCATCAAGGGGCCCCTGGCCATGATGTAGAACGTTGCTACGCCTTCAAAAAAGCTGTTCAAGAATTAATCCATAATAAGGTGCTGTCCTTCAAAGATGAAAATCCCAACGTCCGAAACAATCCGCTGCCCAATCACGGGTCCTCTGTCCATTTTATCCAAAGTTGCCAAGAAACAAGCACCATTCTCAGTATAAAAGATATCAAAACCCCGTTGGTGCCCATTCATAGTAAAATGTGTGAAGCAAAGTTGTTTAGCCATGATCATGCAACTTGTGAGGAATGTTTGAAGGATCCTCGAGGTTGTTCCCAAGTTCAAGAAGACATACAAAGGTTGATGGATAAAGGAGAATTGATAGTTACAAAGAAGAGCGAGGATGTTTGCGTCATAGTACCAGAATTCAATGTCTCTGACCGTCTCGAGATGATATATAATAGTGGAGAGCCCACAGTTACCCCGCTGGTGATCTGCGTGCCAGGGCCTATGCCATATACGTCCCTGAGAGCTGTGCCGTATAGATATGATGCCACCATGTTGCAGGATGGGGTGGAAACACCTATTCCTCCTTTGATATCCGTGGACAATATTGCAGATAATAGCAAAATACTGAGGAGTGGGCGTATTCTTCCGGGAGTGGTTCAAGAAAAGACCGGTAGTCCTGTTGAAAAAACACAAATTCCTGACTCTAGCGGGACTGTTGAAAGGGTGTATGAAGACTCAGATGAAATTTTGAAAATGATCAAGAGAAGTGAGTATAAGATCGTGGATCAATTACTACAAACCCCTTCCAAGATTTCAATTTTATCACTCTTGTTGAATTCTGATGCGCACATAGATGCACTAATGAAGGTCTTGGACCAGGCATATGTCGACCATGACGTAACCTTGGGCCAATTTGGTAGCATAGTGGGGAATGTCACAGCCTGCAATAACTTGAGTTTCAGCGACGAGGAACTCCCTGAAAAAGGAAAGGATCATAACTTAGCATTACATATCTCGGTAATTTGTAAATCTGATGCCTTATCAAATGTGTTGGTGGATACCGGGTCATCTTTGAATGTAATGTCCAAGTTTACTCTCGACAAGCTCGCATACTGTGGTGCGCCTTTGAAGCCGAGTGCGTTAATCGTGAAAGCCTTCGATGGGTCAAGAAAATCAGTAATCGGTGAAATAGACCTACCCATTTCAGTTGGTCCCTATGAGTTCCAAATTACCTTTCAAGTCATGGATATTCAAGCTTCTTATAGTTGTTTGTTGGGGCGACCATGGATTCACGAAGCGGGGGCGGTGACTTCCACACTTCACCAAAAGCTGAAATTTGTGCGGGAAGGAAAATTGGTGATTGTGAATGGAGAGGAAGCTTTATTGGTGAGTCATTTGTCGGCTTTTTCTTATATCAGTGCTGATGTTAGGGACGGTACGTCTTTCCAGGGGCTTTCTATTGAAGAGAAAAGGTCGAAAAAGGGGAAAACATTTATGTCTTCTGCAAAAGATGGGCAAAGGGAAGTACAACAAAGGTCACATCTGAAATGGGGGAAGTTATTACAAATGCCGAAAAGAAGACACATGGAGGGTCTGGGTTCTACTACGTCTACAACAAAGGTCAATCCAAATAAGGGTACTTTCGTCAGTGCTGAACCGATCTACACTCCACCAGAAACTAATGCTATCATTGAAGACAAAGTTGAAGAAGAGCAGCCTTCTTTCGTGATTCCAGGAGGAATTTGCCGCAATTGGGTCGTTGTTGATGTCCCCTCTGTCACTCCTCTATCTAAGTAATATGTTTGTCTATTCTTGTTTTCCAAAAAAAATTCTTTTGTCTTGCCCAAGGCAAAAGCGAACGCATGTGGGGCTTTGTTTTGAGCTTCAAGTATTTTAATGAAATTGTCGTTTTTATCATGACTTTTGTTTTTGTTTTCTTTTTATTTCTGGAAAATGGTAACACAAAAAAACCAAAGTACATATTTTATTTTCCTTCTATTTCCTAGCTTTTAATCATTTTCCAAAAAGGTTTGCATTCTTTTATTTAATAAAATCAATCATAAATCATATGCAGATTAAGCATCAATGAACCCGTTGAACACAATGTTCCTAGGCCCTCTCCCAACTTTGAGTTCCCTGTTTACGAGGCTGAAGAGGAAGAGGATGAAGGGATCCCTGATGAGATCAAACGACTATTAGATCAAGAGAAGAAAGTCATTCAGCCTCATGAGGAAGATGTGGAGTTAATTGATTTAAGTTCCGGCGAAGGAAAGAAAGAAATCAAGATTGGGGCATCCTTAGAAGCATCTGTCAAGGAAAGGGTGATCGTTTTACTCAGAGAATATGTTGACATCTTCGCCTGGTCATATCAGGATATGCCCGGTTTAGATCCCGAAATTGTGGAACACCATTTGCCTCTGAAGCCAGAATGTCCTCCGGTAAAGCAAAAGTTAAGAAGAACTCATCCGGATATGGCCCTCAAGATCAAAGAAGAAGTACAAAAACAAATTGACGCTGGTTTTCTCATTACATCAGAATACCCTCAGTGGTTGGCTAACATAGTACCGGTTCCGAAGAAGGACGGCAAAGTCAGGATGTGTGTTGATTACAGAGATTTGAACAAAGCCAGTCCGAAAGATGATTTTCCTTTGCCTCACATTGATGTATTGGTCGATAACACAGCTAAATCCAAGGTTTTCTCCTTCATGGATGGTTTCTCCGGGTACAATCAGATCAAGATGGCAGTTGAAGATAGAGAGAAGACCGCTTTCATTACACCTTGGGGCACTTTCTGTTACAAAGTAATGCCTTTTGGTCTAACGAATGCGGGTGCTACTTATCAAAGGGGCATGACCACCCTTTTCCATGACATGATGCACAAAGAGATCGAGGTATACGTAGATGATATGATTGTCAAGTCGGGCACCGAAGAAGAACACGTGGAGTATTTAGCGAAAATGTTTCAAAGGTTGAGGAAATATCGTCTCCGTTTAAATCCCAACAAATGCACTTTCGGTGTTAGATCCGGAAAGCTCCTGGGATTCATTGTTAGTCAAAAGGGTATCGAGGTAGATCCAGACAAAGTCAGGGCCATCAGAGAAATGCCAGCTCCACGAACAGAAAAACAAGTTAGAGGTTTCCTGGGTCGACTAAATTATATCTCTAGATTCATCTCCCATATGACTGCCACGTGTGGGCCGATATTCAAGTTGCTTCGCAAAAATCAAGGGATTGTTTGGACAGAGGACTGTCAGAAGGCTTTTGACAGTATCAAAGAGTATTTAATGGAACCTCCGATCCTTGTCCCTCCAGTTGAAGGAAGACCGCTCATCATGTATTTAACCGTGCTAGAGGAATCTATGGGTTGTGTGCTGGGGCAACAGGATGAAACCGGTAGAAAAGAGCACGCAATCTATTATTTGAGTAAGAAATTCACAGATTGTGAGTCTCGATACTCCATGCTTGAGAAGACTTGTTGTGCTTTGGCGTGGGCTGCCAAACGTCTCCGACATTACTTGATTAATCATACTACTTGGTTGATATCCAAAATGGATCCAATTAAGTACATTTTTGAGAAGGCAGCTCTAACCGGAAGAATTGCCCGTTGGCAGATGTTGTTATCCGAATACGATATTGAGTACCGTACCCAAAAGGCAATCAAGGGTAGTATTCTTGCTGACCATTTGGCTCACCAACCAGTTGAAGATTACCAGCCGATCAAGTTTGATTTTCCAGATGAAGAGATCATGTATTTGAAGATGAAGGATTGCGATGAACCGGTGTTTGGCGAGGGACCAGATCCTGAATCCCAGTGGGGTTTGATATTTGATGGGGCCGTTAACCTCTACGGTAGTGGAATTGGGGCAGTCATTGTTACCCCTAAAGGTGCTCACATTCCTTTCACTGCGAGATTACAATTTGAATGTACTAACAATATTGCAGAATATGAAGCTTGCATCATGGGCATTGAAGAAGCTATTGACTTAAGGATCAAAAACATCGACATTTATGGAGACTCAGCTCTTGTGATTAATCAGATCAAAGGAGAATGGGAGACTCGCCATGCTGGTTTGATTCCTTACAGAGATTATGCAAGACGGTTGTTAACTTTCTTCAATAAAGTGGAGCTACATCACATTCCTCGTGATGAGAATCAAATGGCCGATGCTTTAGCCACTCTATCTTCAATGTACCGAGTTAATCGCCGGAACGAGATACCAACCATCAGTATTCGGTGCCTTGAGAGACCAGCATATGTGTTTGCAACCGAGGAAGTGGTGGATGACAAACCTTGGTTTCATGATATCAAGATGTTCCTTCAGAAGCAAGAATATCCCCCTGGGGCATCTAGCAAAGACAAAAAGACTCTGAGAAGGCTGTCCAGTAGTTTCTTCCTGAATGATGAGGTGTTATACAAAAGGAATTTTGATATGGTCCTGCTGCGGTGTGTGGACAAACATGAGGCTGATCTATTGATGCATGAAGTACATGAAGGTTCATTCGGAACCCATCCTAATGGACACACAATGGCCAAGAAAATGCTAAGAGCTGGCTACTATTGGATGACAATGGAGTCTGATTGTTACAAACATGCCAGGAAATGCCATAAATGTCAGATTTATGCGGATAAGATACATCTACCGCCAACTTCTCTGAATGTTCTCTCTTCTCCTTGGCCGTTCTCCATGTGGGGTATCGACATGATTGGTCGGATTGAACCAAAGGCTTCCAACGGACATCGTTTCATCTTAGTGGCTATTGATTACTTCACCAAGTGGGTTGAGGCGGCGTCTTATGCCAATGTGACCAAGCAGGTGGTCGTACGTTTTATCAAGAACCATCTTATCTGCCGTTATGGTGTTCCTAACAAGATTATCACAGATAATGGGACAAATTTGAATAACAAAATGATGAAAGATCTGTGTGACGAGTTCAAGATTGAGCATCATAATTCATCTCCTTACCGGCCTCAGATGAATGGCGCAGTTGAAGCTGCAAATAAGAACATCAAGAAGATCGTGCAGAAAATGGTGGTCACTTACAAAGATTGGCATGAAATGTTACCTTTTGCTTTACATGGATACCGTACTTCAGTTCGTACTTCGACAGGGGCAACCCCTTTCTCTTTAGTATACGGCATGGAAGCAGTACTTCCCGTAGAGGTTGAAATCCCATCAATGAGAGTCTTAATGGAAACTGAGTTGGCCGAGGCCGAGTGGTGCCAAAATAGATATGACCAATTGAATTTAATTGAGGAGAAACGCATGGCGGCTTTATGTCATGGACAGTTATATCAGAGAAGAATGAAACAGGCTTTTGACAGGAAGGTTCGGCCTCGTGAGTTCCGTGAAGGTGACCTTGTGCTCAAAAAGATTTTGTCCTTTCAGCCGGATTCTAGGGGCAAGTGGACGCCGAATTATGAAGGCCCGTATGTTGTCAAAAGAGCTTTTTCTGGTGGTGCTATGACTCTTGCAACCATGGATGGTGATGAGCTCCCTCGTCCTGTGAATGCCGATGCAGTCAAGAAATACTTTGTCTAAAAAAAAAATAAAAGAACAGCTCGCTAAGTTGAAAACCCGAAAGGGCGGCTTAGGCAAAAATGAGCGTCTCGGTGGGCTGAAAACCCGAAAGGGCGGTCCAGGCAAAAATTAGAGACATAAACAGAAAGTAATATCCTGATAGGTCGAAAACCTGAAAAGGCGATCTATGCAAAAGTTAAGGAATAAGACAAGTAACTGCATCGGATCAGGCATCACTTGCTCAGAGTACCTCGATTGACAGAATATCTTTGGCTTACAACATTTTAGACTGCAAATTCAAAGTTGTTAGGGAGAATAGCGATCATTGTGTTTAACGTACCTTTCCCACCCAATTACCATTTTTCATTTTTGTAACGATCTGTGGGGTTGTGCTTTTCGCCAATCGCCACTCTTTTAATCAAATTCGAGCCTGTGCCCTCTATTTGGAATTCAAATTTATTTGCAATTTTGTTTCTCCCTCTTTCAATTTAAAGTACTTGAAGCAAAAACAAAAAAATAATTTAAAGTTTTTTAGTAGTTCCCTTTTTCAAAAAAATATACAAATGACAAACATATTTCTTAGATTCATGAGTCATACAAGCATATATCAACATTGTTCCGAAAGCAGACAGATTCAACAAGGCAAATACAGTCATTGCTAAAAAAAAAAACAAAAACAAAGCTCGATAAGTCGAAAACCTGAAGAGGCGGCTTAGGCAAAAATGAGCGTCCCGGTGGATTGAAAACCCGAAAGGGCGGTCCAGGCAAAAATTAGGGGCAAAATAAAAAAATATATATACTCCCGGTGGATTGAAAACCCGAAAGGGCGATCCAGGCAAAAGTTAGGGATTTCAAAAAAAAAAGCAAAAAAGCAAAAGCATGACTGTTGAAACAAGACCATGAGACAATATTCGGTTTCAGTGTACGAAATGGCGACTTCTACCGAACCTCTGACCGATGGGCTTTACCCCAAGAGGCAATCACTCTTAACATGGATTGACACACCAGACCGGGTTTTACCCCGAGGATCTGATTTATTTCACCTATAACGAGGGTGTCCCCAGCGGAGGACTACCGAGTGGTTGTACGGATACGTCGGCCCAATGTTCATCTTTTCTGATCAAGTTTTTGTCTCATCCAGTCGTGTACAAATATCATTCGATCATACAGATACAAGCTTCATAACAATCATTCATACATACATACATACATGCACACATACTTACAATCATTCACATGTCCATACATATATTCATATTCATATGCAACGTGCAAACAAAATCATTCATACATGCTGCATTGACCATCACGTGTCCTGCTTCAATACATCACAAAAAGAGTCATCCCCAGTGTATCTGGTCCAGAGATGTCCCCATCAATCATACATCACAAAAAAGTCATCCCCAGTGTATCTGGTCCAGAGATGTCTCCATCAATCGTACATCACAAAAAGAGTCATCCCCAGTGGGTCTGGTCCAGAGATGTCTCCATCAAGCATATTTCAAGTAGCAGGTTTTGCAAACAATCAACTGCAAACTTATGGTGGATTTCCCCAAAAGAAGTCATTTCCGGTGTGTCTGGTCCAGACAAATCCACATTCTTGTCATATCTCGCTCTCCCACAATGTCAGCAGACAATTTATTTCCTCGATGTGTCCTTACCATCCCACAATGTTGGTAGACACTGCCTTTACTTGTCCTTACCATCCCACAATGTTGGTGGACACTGTCTTTACTTCTGTCCGTACACAGGACTTTATTGCTTTCTGTATTTACTTCTGTCCGTACACAGGACTTTATCGCTTTCAGTCTTTACTTCTGTCCACACACAGGACTTTATCTGCTTATGTCCACACACAGGACTTTATTGCTTTCCGTCTTTACTTCTGTCCGTACACAGGACTTTATCGCTTTCAGTCTTTACTTCTGTCCGCACCAGGACTTTATCTGCTTCTGTCCATACACAGGACTTTATCGCTTTCAGTCTTTACTTCTGTCCGCACACAGGACTTTATCTGCTTATGTCCGCACACAGGACTTTATTGCTTTCCGTCTTTACTTCTGTCCGTACACAGGACTTTATCGCTTTCAGTCTTTACTTCTGTCCGCACACAGGACTTTATCTGCTTATGTCCACACACAGGACTTTATTGCTTTCCGTCTTTACTTCTGTCCGTACACAGGACTTTATCGCTTTCAGTCTTTACTTCTGTCCGCATACAGGACTTTACCGCTCGCTGTCTTCATTACTTTTGTAAAAAAAAGAAAAAATCTTCATTTCATTCAAACATTCATAAGCATAACATGCATAACATCACACTCCTAAGCATAACATTCATAACATCATATCATAGCATTTTA
Source organism: Trifolium subterraneum (assembly GCA_951799995.1). NCBI lineage: Eukaryota > Viridiplantae > Streptophyta > Magnoliopsida > Fabales > Fabaceae > Trifolium > Trifolium subterraneum. The sequence continues at coordinate 21,312,389 of OX637462.1, read as the reverse complement.
TAGTTCAATCCGGTCAAAAAATGGTGTGCTCTGTATTTAAGTCTCTGCCATCGTCGAACCAAAACAAAAATATCATCAAAAAAAAAATCATCTTTTTCTTTTTATCTCCGATGGAAGAAACTTAAATAGGGGCATCTGTCATACCCCATTTTTTGACCGATCGCTTTTATGCGTCTTTTTAGGACGGTTTTTTTCCTTTGTCATTTCTAACGAAATTTCGGCAGAGAGGTATTTTAAAATACCTCATTTTTGTGTTCATTTATTATTTATATTATTATTATTATTTTGTTTTTCCAATTTTTATTATTTTTATTTACTTATTTATTTTATTTCCACTTTCTGTTTTTTAATCTATTTTCGTTTTTTTATATATTTAATTAATTTAAATTATTTTATTTTTATTATTTTACATTGTCCTTTTGTCCTTTTTTTTTCTGATTAAAAAAAATCAGGAAAAATTGAAAAGTCAACTTCTTTTTCTCCCACACAGCACAGGGAACACACAGTACAGGGAACATTTTTTCTGTCTAAAACAGTGTCCTTCATTGTCCAAATTCAGATCCTGGTTCCCCATCTTAGGACCCAATTGGTGTATATAGTGAACAACAAAAATCAGATCTGGACAAGAAAAAAAACTCAGCCGCAGCAACACCAACTATCAATTTTTTCTTCCTTTTTCCAGATCAAAAATCCAAAACAGAACCAAAGAAATCAAAAATAATTAAACAAAAAAACAGAATCCATCATCACCGAAAATTCATCAGTAATCAAAAAACAAAAATACATCTTCATCATCATTTATCCTTCATCAAACCAAAACCAAATCAAAGAGCAAACCACCAAACCATCCAAATCGAAAAACCCATAAACGAAACCGAAATCACATAAAACCATCAAACCCAGATCGAAACAAAAAGAAGAAAAACAGAGATGGAGTGAACCGCAAAGCCAAATCCAGAAACGGAACCAAATCCGAAAGAAAACATAAGGGTGATTTGTTTCTTCACTCTTCGATCCATTCTTTTTCCTCTGATCCGAACTGTCTTTTTCATTTATTTTGATTTGGGTTCGGGTTAAAGTTTTATTTGATGTGTGGTTTTGTTAAAATGAGAGGTTTGGGTTTTAGAGAAAGTTTGAGAGGAGACTGAAATCGTGAGAGAAGAAGGAGGTAAGGTTACCAATGGAGTTTGTTTGTTTGGTTTGTTTTAAAAAAAAACTGGAAAAAATGAGAGAGAAGAGAGGAAGAAGAAGATTGAGCCGCGGCGGCCAAGGGAGAGGAAGAGAAAGTTTATGAAAATTTTTTTAGGGTTTTCTATTTATACCCACTCTCAATCCAGTGCGCGCAGGTGCACAGCCTTACGGTGCACCTGCGCGCCTATGGCTTCCTGATCTCAATCTAACGCCACAGATCTACTTTCCTTTTAAATTTAGATCAGGGCCGTCTGATCCATCAGACGGCCAGATTAAATCCTGTTTTTTTTTGTTTGTTTTTTACACAGATGGGCCTCAAGGGCTGGGCCTTTACTGTTTCACTGCTATTCACACCCCCCTGATATTTCGTTTCATGATTCACACCCCCCTGTCTTAATTTTATTTTTATTTTTTTTTAGCTTATGAGATAAGTGCTTTTGGCATAAGTTTTTTAAGCTTTTATTTTAGCCAATCAAGCATGATGTCGAGGCTTATTTATTTATTTGATATTTAGATATTGGTAATATTATTTCATGCTTTATTTTGTTAATTAATTTTTTAAAGCTTATGAGATAAGTGCTTTTGGCATAAGCTATTTTAGCTTTGTAAAGCATGATGTCGAGGTTTATTTTCATTGTCTTATTTTCGTATTTATTTACTTATGCTATTCATCCATTACATATCATATTTATTTCGTTACATCGATTTATTCATCATTTTTTTTATCTTTTATTTTATTATCGTAACATTGAGTATTTATCGCTCATTAATTGCCATTTACTTTTGTTTTTGAATTTAGGATGTAAATAGGCCAAGTGTAAATTCTAAATAAAAGTGCATAGCATACCCCGTCTCTTGCATCATTTCATATTTATTTTCTCGCAAAGATTTTAGAGTGTGATTAGGCCAATGTACCCTAAATGAAAAATTGCATCCCATGCATATTTATTTTTTTATCGCTTTCCGCCAATATGTGTAACGTTAATTTCCGAGGGAAAATACACCGTTTTGATCAAAATATCATTACGGACCGTCTTCGCGCTTAATTTGCTTATTGCGACGTTATTTTTTCTTTAGCGCTACCTTTTAAATTTTAGATCCAACATTCCCCTTTTAAATAGTTAGTCATTTTCTTCTCAAAAAAAATGAGGTCAAAACCTCTTTCAAAAAATACATAATTATTTTATTTTCAAAATATCACAAAAACACAAAAATTTTCATCAAACATTTCTATCAAAAAAACCTTGGAATTCAAACCAAGTGTTCTTTTATCGCAAAAACCTTGGAATTCAAACCAAGTGTCTTTTATCACTTCAAACATTTTTCTCAACAAACCTTGGATTTTAAACCAAGTGTCCGCGTCTTATTTCATAATCAAATCTCAATCAATTTAACCATTTAGACTTTCTTCACAAATTAACATCAATCAACTTCACATTTTTGCCACTTTTGGCTTTTGGTCTTTAAAACCATTTTCAAAAACTTTAAAATTAAACAAACAAATTTACTCGTCTTTTTACCCCGAACTACGGTGGTTTGATCCTTCGGGTACGTAGGCATGAGACTTGTCTCTCCGATCAATAAAATCAACAAAAACATTTTTTCTACTTTTTCATCCTTTAAGCATTTTTATCATCACTTTAATTTCCCACTTATACATTTTTTTACAAGTAATTAAAATAAAGCGCATAGATAGAATAAAAACAAGAGGTTCCTATAGAGTACTATAGATACTTAGGGTGCTAATACCTTCCCTTCGTATAACCAACCCCCGAACCTTGTTCTCTAAAAAATAGGGTTTTTTTCGAACTTTTTCCCTTTCCCTCGGATAAATTAAAGATCGGTGGTGGAATATTAAATTGCGATTCGAAGTTAATTAATAACTCGATATCCAAAAATCACCGCGACACATATGATGGACTAAAAATAAGTGTTATTTACCCAACGGAAATGATATGAGAGTTGTATGAGATACAATTGGAAAGGAGTTTCCTACCTAAATAAACTAAGTTTTGTGTAATCAGCCAAACGCTGACTTAAAACAAAGTGAAATACGGATCTCATTCTCACTAGAAAATCTTCCAACGGGATTTTCCGAATCAAATGTCGAGGGTCATTTGTTTTGAGTAAAATAGTGGGAGCACATGTTTAATTAAAGACCTAATTAAATATGTCTTGAAATTATTTAATACTTATATCTTCACTTTTATAATGTAGATCACCATGACAAACAATAACACCTCAAACAGTATTATGAGAAGCATTCTTGACAAAGAAAAATTGTCTGGGATAAATTTTCTTGATTGGCATCGTAACTTGAGGATTGTCCTCATGCACGAGAAAAAGTTGTATGCTATAGAGGAACCTCACCCTGACCCTGAGGATGAACCTGCTGCCAATGCTCCTAAGGCTCAAAGAGATGCTTATCAGAAGCGTGTCGATGATGCCTTAGATGCAAAATGTCTCATGCTAGCTACCATGACCTCTGAGCTTCAGAAGCAACATGAGGAAATGAATGCGTTCGATATGATCGAACATCTGAAAACGCTCTACCAAGAGCAAGCTAGAATTGAGAGATTTGATGTTTCCAGAGCCCTTTTCCAAGCCAAGCTATCTGAGGGATCTCCTGTAAGTCCACATGTACTCAAGATGATTGGGTACGTGGGGAACTTAGCAAGATTGGGATTTCCACTTGGGAATGAGCTTGCAACTGATCTGATCCTGCAATCGTTGCCGGAGAGTTTTAACCAGTTTGTTCTTAACTTCACCATGTCAAACATGGAGAAAACTCTGCCACAACTATTGGGCATGTTAAGACAAGCTGAACAAAACATGCGATCAAAAGGGAAGTCGAATCATGTCTTAATGATCGGCAATGGAAATCATAAGAAAGGCAACAAAGCAAAGGCAAGCAAAGGGAAGGGCAAGGAAGTTGTCAAACCCAAACCTGCAACTCTAGCTTTGAAGCCCACTGGTGGCATTGCAAAGGAGGGTAAGTGCTTCCACTGTAACAAGACTGGACATTGGAACAGGAACTGCCCAAAGTACCTGGAAGACAAGAAGAATGGAATAGAGAGTTCCAACTCAGCAGATATCTTTGTTATTGAAATTAATTATCTACTTCTTCTACATGGGTATTAGATACCGGATGTGGTTCTCACATTTGTACTAATGTGCAGGGGCTGCAAAGGAGTAGGGAATTGGCTAAAGGTGAAGTCGACCTACGAGTGGGAAATGGAGCAAGAGTTGCCATATTAGCCGTAGGAGTTTATAATTTGACTTTACCTAGTGGTTTAATAATACAGTTACAAAACTATTTTTATGTGCCTGCCATTAGCAGGAATATTATTTATGTTTCTTGTTTGGATAAACTTGGCTTTTCATTTCTAATAAAGAACAATTGTTGCTCCATTTATTTAAATGATATCTTTTATGCCAATGCACAAATGAGTAATGGTTTATATATTCTTGATCTTGAAATGCCAATTTATAACATTGATACTAAAAGGATGAAACCTAATGAGTTAAATCCTAAATACCTTTGGCACTGTCGTTTAGGCCATATAAATGAGAAACACATTTCCAAACTCCATACGGATGAACTCTTGGATTCATTTGATTATGAATCATTTGAAACATGTAGGTCTTGTTTATTGGGAAAAATGACAAAGACCCCATTCACTAGTAAAGGTGAAAGGGCAAGTGATCTTTTGACTCTCATACATACTGATGTATGTGGACCACTGAACACACCTGCTAGAGGAGGTTTTCAATAATTCATCACATTTACTGATGATTACAGTAGATATGGATATGTGTACCTAATGAAGCACAAATCTGAATCCTTTGAAAAATTCAAAGAATTTAAAAATGAAGTACAAAACCAACTAGGGAATAAAATCAAAACCCTTCGATCCGATCGAGGTGGTGAGTATTTAAGCCTAGAATTTGATGACCATCTAAAAGAGTGTGGGTTCCTATCCCAACTCACTCCTCCTGGAACACCACAATGGAATGGTGTGTCTGAGAGAAGAAACTGAACCTTGTTAGACATGATACGGTCTATGATGAGTCACGCTGATCTTCCAAACTCCTTTTGGGGTCATGCTCTATTAACAGCAGCATACACACTTAACCGCGTTACTTCTAAAACGGTTGACAAGACACCATATGAATTATGGAGTGGTAAGAAACCACATATGTCTTACTTGAAAATTTGGGGTTGTGAAGTTTATGTAAAACGTGAAATGTCTACTAAACTTGAACCCAAATCTGACAACTGTTACTTTGTGGGATATCCTAAAGAAACAAAAGGATATTACTTTTACAATCCTTCCGAGGGCAAAGTGTTTGTCGCTCGAACTGGAGTATTCCTAGAAAAGGACTTTGTGTCCAAGGGAATCAGTGGGAGGAAAGTAGATCTTGAAGAAATTCATGATCCACAAAGTAATAATACACCAATGGAGGAACAAGAGCAGGAAGCACAAAATGTTGTGACAGAGATTCCTACTCAAGTAACACAAGAACCACGTAGGTCTAGCAGGATACGTCTGGAACCTGAAAGATATGGATATCTCATATCAGAACAAGGTGATGTATTACTCATGGATCAAGATGAGCCTGCGACTTATGAAGAGGCCATTACAGGCCCCGAATCTGAGAAGTGGCTTGAATCCATGAAATATGAAATGGATTCCATGTACACAAACCAAGTTTGGAACTTGGTAAAAGCTCCTGATGGGGTCAAACCCATAGGATGCAAGTGGGTCTTCAAAAAGAAGACTGACATGGATGGAAAGGTGCAAACCTATAAAGCACGGTTGGTTGCTAAAGGTTTCAAACAAATTCATGGCGTAGACTATGATGAAACCTTTTCGCCAGTTGCAATGATTAAATCCATTCGGATCTTACTTGCCATCGCTGCATATCATGATTATGAAATATGGCAGATGGATGTGAAGACTGCCTTCCTTAATGGAAGTCTTCTTGAGGATGTGTACTGTCATACCCCATTTTTTGACCATCCTAAATTTTAATTTCTTATACCTTATATTATTTTTTATCATTTTTTTATACATTAAAATTAGAAAAAATATAAAAATTAGTATTTTATTCCATTTACGCTGCTTAACGCATTCAATTTTAGTTTAATGATTATTTGATTTTTTTTGCATTTATTTTTCCACCATTTATTTTAAAATTCCATTTTTTGACCAACATTTATTCATAAACATTTTTTATTTCCAATTTTACCCTTTCACTAAATAATACAAAAAAGTTTCTTTATTTGCAAGAAACCTCAAAATTTATCTTTTTTTTTTTTTACATAAAATTTGTTTTGTTTATACTCATTTGATATAAAGCCCAAAAAATTACTATTGTACCCCTTGTCCCCTATTATTTCATTTTTTACAATAATTCATTTTAATCATTTTTTATCCATTTTCATTACAAACCAAAATGACAAAAAAATCATTGACCAATTCCAATTACAATTGAGAATAGAAGGTTCTTTTTCACCACCTCATCACGAAAAATACTACACATGTGCAAAAAAATCACAAAAGATCTCATTTGCAAAATTCCAAATTGCCCTTCTTTGATCAACAAATTTCATACCACTTCAACCCTAATATTTCTCTATAAATAGAGACCTGATTTCACTTGAGAATGGTTCCAAACACTCAGAGAGAGCCTCAAAACCCGAAATTCCTCCATTTTCATCAAAAAAATCAAAATCTCAAAATAAAGCCAAGTTCTTAAATTTAAACCACCATATACCTTCTCTATACTTCCAGAAACGAGAATCAACTTTTAAACCAAAGTTTCAGTGCTTGAATTGGGTTATTTTTGAAGAAAAAATTTGAAGAAAACTTGAGATTTGAAAACACATTTTGTGTAGGTTCTGACTCCAATTAATACTCCATTTAACTTGTTCCTTAACCCAGGAAGCTTTTCCAACCATTTGTTTTTCATAATTCGTCTTAAAATGAGTTTTCAAAATTTTCGACTTCTCAAAGATTGAAACTTTTTTTGATAAATAGGCCTCCACTGTGAAATCTAGTTGTAGATTAATGACCAGCGAGAAAAATCGAGCAATATTGTGTATTCACTTTCAATTTTTGGTTGAGATTCGATGTTGTTGTTGTTTGGCCGTGAGCTTCACTTGAAGCTTTCATGGTGTTTTTCTTCATTCTTCATGAGGTTGAAGATGAAGGAGGTAGAAGACGATGACGTGGCAACACGTCATTGGCTCCCTCCAAGTTTAAAACGTGACCGTCAGATCTTGTTTAATGAAGATCTGACGGTGGTAAATCGTGAAGCCCAAATAGGCGCGTCACACTAGATTATTACGATTTTATTTTGTTTCTGTTGACTGGACTGGGCCTTAGGCCTGGTCTTCTTCTGTTTTTTTCTTTCTGCACCCCCCTTTATTTCGTTTTGCTTTATGAACCCCCTGCTTGTTTTTTTTTATTTTAATTTTTTTTAACCTATGATAAAAGTGTTTATGGAATGAGCTTCAATGAGCTATTTAATTCAAACTAAGTACTAATTTGAGGTTTTTTTGTTTTTGTTTGTTTGTTATTTTATTTATGCTCACTAACTTAACATTTTATTTATGCTCATTATTTTTTAATTATTGTTACTAACTCACTAACTTAACATTTTATTTATGCTCATTATTTTTTAATTATTGTTACTAACTCACTAACCTAACATCTTATCCATGCATATTAATTTTATTATCATTAATTCATCAACCTTCTCTAATCTAACATTTATTTATGTTTATTTACTTATTCTTATTATATCATCTCATCATATTCATTTATTATATTTATTTTTTGCACCATTATTATTATTGTTGTATTGGGTGTATTGTGCTTTCTTAATCACCATCTATTTTGTTTTTGGAATTAGAATGTAATTATGCCAAGTGTAATTAGAATGCATCCTCTCTCTTGCATCATTTCATGTTTATTTCTCGCAAATATTTTAGAATGTATCTTAGGATTTAATGTACACCATAAATGAAAACTTGCATCTCATGCATATTTATTTTTATCGCTTTCCGTAAAACGTTAGAATGTTTAAATTCAGAGGGAAAAGACATCGTTTTGATCAAAATACATTACGAATTGTCTTCGCGCTTAATTATTTGTTATAACGTTAGTATTATTTTTTTTCCGCGCGCAACCGTTATCCAATTCTTTTTTTATCAAAAAAATGAGGTCAACACCTCTTCAAAATATCAAAACAATTTATTCTCAAAAGCACAAAAATATTTTGTCATCAAACATTTTCAAAACCTTGGACTTTAACCCAAGTGTTCTTTTTTATCGCAAAACTTGGATTTTAAACCAAGTGCCTTGGATTTTAAACCAAAGGCCTCTTTTATCGTAAAAACCTTGGATTTTAACCCAAGAGTTCTTTTTATCGCAAAACTTGGATTTTAAACCAAGTGCCTTGGACTTTAAACCAAAGGCCTCCTTTATCATGAAAACCTTGGATTTTAACCCAAGAGTTCTTTTTATCGCAAAACTTGGATTTTAAACCAAATGCCTATGATTTTAAACCAAGTGCTCTTTTATCGCAAAAACGTTGGACTTTAAACCAAGTGTTCCTTTTTCGCGCGAAAAACCTTGGATTTTAAACCAAGTGCATTTTCTTCAATCCAATATTTTAATCATGCAAAAACCTTGGATTTTAAACCAAGTGTCTTTTATCACTCAAAATTTTTATCAATAAACCTTGGATTTCAAACCAAGTGTTCGCGTCTTTTTTTTCATAATCAAACTTCAATCAATTTAACCATATAGACTTACTTCACAAATTAACATCAATTAATCTCACATTTTGCCACTTTTGGCTTTTTGGTCTTTAAAACCATTTTCAAAACCTTAAAATTAAACAAACAAATTTACTCGTAATTTTTACCCCGAACTACGAGATTTTGATCCTTAGGGTACGTAGGCATGAGACTTGTCTTTGCGAATCAAATAAAATCAATAAAAAAATTTTTTCCTTTTTTTCATCACTTTAAACTTTTTTTTTATCATCACTTTAATTCCTATACTTATACATTTTTTTACAAGCAATTAAAAAATAAAGCGCAAAAGTTAGAATAAAAACAAGAGGTTCCTATAGAATACTATAGATACTTAGGGTGCTAGTACCTTCCCTTCGTATAATTAACCCCCGGACCTTGATCTCTAAAAAATAGGGTTTTTTCGAACTTTTTCCCTTTCCCTCGGATAAATTAAAGATCGGTGGTGGAATATTAAATTGCGATTCGAAGTTAATTAATAACTCGACATCCAAAAATCACCGCGACATGTACATGACACAACCTGAAGGTTTTTGCATTCCAGATGAAGCTAAAAAGATATGCAAGTTACAGCGATCAATCTACTGATTGAAGCAAGCTTCCAGAAGTTGGAATCTTCGTTTTGATGAAACTGTAAAACAGTTTGGATTCATTAAAAATGAAGATGAACCTTGTGTTTACAAGAAGGTTAGTGGGAGCATAGTCGTGTTCCTAGTGTTGTATGTAGATGACATACTACTTATAGAAAACGACATCCCTACCTTGTTACAAGTTAAAACTTGGCTAAGGAAATGCTTTTCTATGAAAGATCTGGGTGAAGCAGCCTATATATTAGGGATTAAGATCTATAGAGATAGATCACAGAAACTGCTTGGCTTAAGTCAGAGTACATACATAGACAAAGTGTTGAGACGCTTTAATATGCATGATTCCAAGAAAGGATTCATTCCTATGCAACATGGCTTGTGTCTTTCAAAAGCACAATCTCACTCGTCTAAAGAAGAGAGGGATCGCATGAATAAAATCCCATATGCATCAGCTATTGGATCCATCATGTATGCCATGATATGTACTCGCCCAGATGTATCATATGCCTTAAGTGCAACGAGTCGATACCAGTCTGATCCTGGTGAGGCTCATTGGGTTGCTGTCAAGAACATTCTTAAATACTTAAGAAGGACCAAAGATTCATTCCTAATCTATGGAGGTCAAGAAGAGCTAGATGTAATTGGTTACACTGATGCTAGCTTCCAGACAGATAGGGATGACTTTCGATCACAGTCCGGATATGTGTTTTGCATAAATGGTGGCGCTGTGAGCTGGAAAAGTTCAAAGCAAGATATAGTTGCCGATTCTACAACCGAAGCTGAGTACATTGCCACATCAAGTGCAGCAAAGGAAGCTGTTTGGATAAAGAAGTTCATCACTGAACTTGGCATTTTCCCTATCATTGTGGATCCCATTGATCTATTTTGTGATAACAATGGTGCCATCGCACAAGCTAAGGAACCTAGATCTCACCAAAAGTCCAAACATATACTCAGGCGCTTTAATCTCATTCGAGAAATAATTGATAGAGGAGAAGTGAAGATATGCAAAGTACCAACAGTTGACAATGTCGCTGACCCACTTACGAAACCTCTTGCTCAGCCGAAGCATGAGGCTCATACTAGAAACATAGGTATTAGGAGTATGCTTGATTGGCTCTAGTGCTAGTGGGAGATTGTTGGTGTAAGCCCTAGAGGCCAATTAATTATTGAATAATTTACTCATCAAATAAAAGGCTTTTTCTTTATTATGTTTATGTGTTAAAATAATAAAAGTCCCTAGAATAGTTGATTCATTAATGGAACGTTAGGTATGACTTAAACGTGAGAATCCATTAAATATAAGAACACTATTCTTAAACGTATCCGCAGTCAAGCTTTATTGTGAAATGGGATAACATTAAAACATAGAGACTATTATGTTGGTAGACTGATGATCACGTCTCACTGATCATAGATAATGAGTTATCAAGTCTTCACATAGATATAAATGTTAAGGGTAACTTTATATCGGATTGACCCACCATGAGAATACTACATAGAATGTTATGAAATGTCATAAGTTATTCTCATAGTGATAAAAGGTGCATTCCACCCTTCGACCTGAAACCACTGTGTACCCTAGATGTAGGAGTGTAATACCTTGTTGCCATTCAAACGTTATCCGTAACTGGATAACTATAAAGTTGGTTGATGGGTATCCCACGAATCATGCTGAGGGCATGAGTGACCTAGATGGAATTTGTCCCTCCTACATAACGGGAGATATGTCTATGGGCCCAATATTGAACTAGACAAGGATGACATACTATGCCTTGTGTTCAATATAGACATGAGGACAAAAGGGTAATTATGCACAAGATATTTATCACAGAAAGGTTAGTCAGATCACATGACATTCTTATAACTTGGGTAACAGTGATGTGTTGCTAGATACCGCTCACTGTTTATAATATTAAGATAAATATTATTGCCAACTTTATAAGAACCTACAGGGTCACACACATAAGGACAGTTAAAACGGGAAAATAAGTAAGACTTATTGCGGGGGTGCAATTAGTGAAAAACGAATATTGGGCTTAAGAAATCCAAATTCGTGTGAACTGAAGCCCACATAAGAAACTCTATAAATAGAGCTTTATGAAGTTCAGTCACTGACACTTTTGGAGAAATTCTGAATTTCTCTAAACCCTAATTTGTATTTGAGAAATTTTGAATTTCTCTAAACCCTAATCCGCTCAAGTTCCCTCATTCTTCATCCAAGAACGGCTAGCACCGAAGGTTGAAGGTTCTTGTTCGTGTGGACTAAGTGGAGGCGCTGCAATTGTGGTGCTCGTGATCGATTGAAGGTTCTTGTTCGTGATCATACGGTGTTTCTTGTTCGTGATCGAAAGACAGTTCGGGTTCGTGATCGTAAGCAGTTTCTGTTCGTGATCGAAAGCTCCTTGTTCGCGAAAGAAAGCATCAGTTCTTCAAAGGTAACAATATATTCTTGATCATGATCTTTCACATGGATCCATTGAAGGAAAATAAAATTTTAAAATCCGCCGCGTTTTATCTTTGATAAACAGTTACGTTTTCCTTCAGTTGGATGCTTATATCACCATGCTTCGATGATATACCGCAATTCTCTTGTATATGTTGAATTAGAGATCTCAATCAAACACATTATCTATTCACCTCATGTAATGCTAAGAGTTTTGCATGATTTGATAATGTTGTAGTTTCACAGATCCCTATGAAATCATTGTACCTCCACATGTAAACAAATAACCTGTTTGTGATCTAGCATTATGAGATCTGACAATTAAATAACTTGCATCAGCATAACCTGTTAATTCTAATGTTGGTACTTTTGAATAAAACAAACTCATATACATTGTACTTCTAAGGTAACAAAGTATATGCTTGACTTCGTTCCAATGTCTTCGTGTACGTGAAGAATTATATCTTGATAATAAATTGACAGAAAATAAAATATTAGGACGTGTATAATTAGCAAGGTAAATTAGTGCTCCAATTGCACTTAGACAAGGTACTTCATGACCAAGTATTTCTTCAAGAGAAAGTTGTTTTCAATATTATTTACTTCTTTTGACTGCATGGTCTATAAGTGAGTTATTTCAAGTATATGTATGAATCAGTATTACCTCAAGTCATGTTGTTAGAGCTTCGTGCTGATAACATGTTAGAAATAAACTTAGAGAGCTAGAGAGTAGAGATAGAGAATATGAAAGCTTTGTATTATTCTCTTCACATATGTGTATCTTTATACTATGACATGAGTCTTGTTTATAGGACGCAAATAAGTAAGTGAATGATAAAGGTAATTAAGGTCCACTTAGAAAGTCATTCACTAATGAGAGTTAAGGAACATGGAAGACTAAGATGGGCATCAAGTAACTTATAATTATTCATAACAACAATCGGTTTGTCTTCATTCTCGTATGTTAAATATGATTCTTAGAGTCAAGTATTTTAATCACCAAGAACATTACCCGATGACACCAACATATTATGAAGTTTAAATTAAGAAGATTAAATTTTAAATATTAATAAATCATATATCATAGATTTTCCATCATTCTCATACATTAAATGACTCTTAGATTCACACATGTCATGTGGTAATCTATACTATATATGTCAAAAATAGAAAATAATAGTATATTCAATGTCTTCAAAATTACGATTGTCATTTTTAATGCCAAATTTTTGTATTTTGTATGATTAATTAATATTTTGTTTCAAATTATTAGTGGTTTTGATATTTCAGCAAGTTAATAATTGTAATTAATTTTTTATAAAAGAAATTATGAGTGTTTTTACAAAATTATTCTTTATTAATAGTATGAGAAAGATAAATTAATGATTTTTTCTAATCACACCCTAAATAGTCCTGGTTACACCCCAAATTGGCCAAAATAACCTTAAAATAAATTAAATTTTCAATGTTATCTAAAAATCTGTTTCTCAATTTCTCTTCCATTCTCCTCGTTAAAATCCTCATCGCGGTTGCAATCGACCAAACCGTTATCGTCGATGTGGTCGTTCATCTCCGCCGCTTAAATCCTTGTCATGTTCCTCCATCTCTGTGACTTGTTTGCGTGCATGTAAACTCAATTTACACAACCTAATGTAAAATAAGTTTACATACCTTATGTAAACTGAGTTTACTTAAGTTCATGTAAACGGAATTAACGTGAGTTTGAACTGAGTTTAAGTGTGAACTAAGCTTACAGAAGATTTATGTAAACTGAGTTTACTTAAGTTCATGTAAACTGATTTAACGTGAACCTTTTAAACAGTGTAAGTGTGAACTAAGTTTATAGAAGGTTTATGTAAACTGAGTTATTTAAGTTCATGTAAGTGTGAACCTTTTAAACGTGAACTAATTTTACTGAAGATTATGTGAACTGAATTACATATAAATTGCATGAAAAAAGAACACCATAGAATTGAAAAATATAAATTTACTAACCTATGAATATAGTCTTTACGGAAGATCTTCGAAGTTCAATTTTTCATTGTGATTAATGATATATTAATGGAGTCTATGAGTATGTGAGATAACACTTTAATGAGGTTTGTGAGAGAGAGAAAACGTGAATCATGGCATAAAAAGATGAAAATAGTTTCTAAAAATTTATATAAAAAGGGCAATTTTGGTATTATGATTAAATTTTAATGAAAATTGGGTGTGACTAGAAATTTTCTAAATTAATTAATTAAAGAAGAAGATAATAAATAATTAAAAGTACAATAGAAAAAGTATTCAACGTTTCATTAGTATTATAAAGTGATTTATAATTTGAGACAATTTTTTAATTAAAACGACTTGTAATTTCGGATGGATGTGAGTTGGATCAAATATTTTTCATATTATTATTATTATTATTATTATTATTATTTTGTTATTTATTTTGTTTATATATATTAAAAATCAATAATGTGTTGTCTCTCTAAGATTAACTTAGTTGGTAGGGACATCGTATTATATATGCAGGAGTTATAGTGGACACTCCACTTCTTCATCTTAAAATATTAAAAACAAATTTAAATTTTAAAACATTGTTTAATAATTTTTTTTGACACATTGTTTAATAATATTAAGATAAGTGTTTTTTCCTTCCTTGGATTGCGATAGAGATGATCGTTTTCCATCAATTTGTAATTTAGAAAATACTATATTGAATTCGCATAAGGTCCACTTAGAAAGTCATTCACTAGTGGGAGTTAAGGAACATGGAAGATCAATATAGACATCCACTAACTTATCATTATTCATAACAACAATCGGTTTGTCTCCATTCTCGTGTATTAATCACCAAGAACACTATCTAACGTTACCAATATATTATGAAGTTTAAATTAAGAAATTAAATTTTAAATATAATAAATCATATATCATAGATTTTTTTCCTCATTCGCATGTATTACATTTAACGGTAAAAGTGAATAACCATAGTCAGTCACTTGACAAAAAAAAACCATAGTCAGTCACTTGGCAAAAGAACAAAAATCAGTCAGCCACAAAAAGAAACACTTGTTTAGTTAAATTACTACACTACCTAATAGCAACAGCTTAGAACACCATTAAACGGTTTATTAACAACAGACAAGTTTACTTTTATATCTCTCTAAATATTGACTAACATTCAAAGGATACAGAATAGTAACAATAAACAAGAAACTATTTCATAAACAAAAAAGAGGGCATGTGTATATTACTCTATTAAAAAAGAAAAAGAAAAAAAATAACATACGTTCTACTGCGGACATCCCACTCATGTTAATTAGTTTGCATGTTCAAGACCTGGTATGGATGTTGCCTGAAGATTTGATTTGGTGGGTAGACCGGAGGACTGCTTTTGAGGCTTGGGCTTTTCTACTCCCTGCAAAGAAGTCGGCTTCTCGGGACCACTATTTGTTCCTTCCAACTAAAGTTCTTGTTTTCTCTTCAGTTTCTTTATTAAGACGCCATCAACAACACGGACATCTTTCGGGGAATTGCTTGAACTTCCCTTTGTTTTTTCTTGTTTTAAACCATTAATAGGACTGAGGACCTGGGCAGCTGTGCTCGTATTAGAAACAGACTTGTTCTTTGACGTAAAAGCAAGACTGCCAGATTTTGTAGCCAATTTCTCTTGTTGGTTATACTGTGATGTAATTATGCATGAGCCAGGATCAAGTCGAATGCTATCCTCTTGCCTCGATGCCAACAACTTCTCCCTCTAAATTTTTTTGTTGATCCTAATAATAACACAAGTAAACCAATGAGATCAACCAAAAAACAATTTTTTCCTGACAAATATCATCATATCCTGGTTATCAACCGAGGAATAAAAAGAATCAAATGTTATTCTTTCATTATCAATTACATAATATTGGTCCGTTAATGTTTTCCCACTATCATATCGACAAAGCTAATATTAAAATAAAATTTCTATATTCAAAACCCAAGATAATTTATTAAAATATTTTTCATATCATTATTATTGTAATAATTTTGTTATTTATTTTGTTTATATATATTAAAAATCAATAATATGTTATCTTTGTAAGATTAACTTAGTTGTTACTTGTTTGCGACATCATATTATATAGGCTTAATTACACATTGTTGGAACAAAATGAGTTTTATTTATAAAACACCATAAGTTTTGATGATAACAAAGTATTAAATGGACAATTGGAATTACTAATTATTGATCTAGTGTGCAGGAACAAAGTAAAAATTTAATCACTAAGATCATCATTTTTTAGCCTCTGAAGAACACATCCTGACCGCTAGAGACTCTGAACGTTGAAACCTTCAGAGCCTCTGAAAGAAGTCTTTCAGATGCCAAAAGTTTACATGTCCTGAAGCTTGCGTATTTCATTCAGAAGATATCGAAACGTCATTACAAGCTTCCCGTGACACTCTCTGAAGATTGACAGCTCATGGTTATTGAAATAGTACATCAAGCTTATCTTCAAATGGAGCGTGTAGTACTCTGTACTATTGATTACTCAAAATACTAAAGCGCCATTTGAAAAAGACGAAGTAGTGGAATTGGTTTACTTCTTTTGGAAGGCACGATCAATTTCTTATCAGCAAAAGTAGAGTGAACTAACAACGGTCTTATCTCAACGTCTCAATCCTTTGAAGTATAAATAGAAGACTATCAGCTTGAGAGAAAAAAAGACTGAAACATAGAGCAATTGAACTCTAAGAGCAATTTTGAATTTCAAGCCATTGAACTGTTCTTTCTTTGTAACTCTAAGCATAATATCTTTTGATATTCTTTTAGACTATGAGCCTAATTCTTTGTATTAACTTAGGATTAAGTTAAGTGTTAGTGAGTCTAGCTTAGAAATTTCAGTCACTACTTAATTTGTATTAAGTTAGTTTTGAAGTCTCTTGTCTTGTGTGACTTGAGCAAGTGTGAAGTCTCCTGCTGTGTGTTCTGGAGCAAGTGTATAATCTTGTGTGATTATAGTGAAATCCCTTGGAAGTGCAAGGGGACTAGACTACTCTCGATTTGTGGGAGGAACCAGTATAAATCTTTGTGTGCACTCTCTTCTCTCTCTCTCTCTCTCTCTCTCTCTCTCTCTCTCTCTCTCTCTCTCTCTCTCTCTCTATATATATATATATATATATATATTTATTTGTGCATTATGTTTATCTAGCTTTCTCTTATCCGCTGCATTTACTCTTACAAAGCTAGAAAAAAGTTTTAACTTCTAAGAACACAATTCAACCCCCCTTTCTTGTGTTTTTCACACCTTCAATTGGTATCTAGAGCTCCGGTTCTATTGCTAATCACCTAATAGTGAGACAGTAAAAGATCTGAAAAATACTCTATGTCTGGAGAATCTACACCTTCTGCAAACATCAACACCAACACTGATCTCTCTCGAGTTGCTTATAACTACGACAATATGAACACATCCAAACATGATGCAAGCAACAAGAAAGTACCAGTGTTCAGTGGAGATGCTTTAAAGTTTGAATGGTGGAAGGACAATATTTATCACTACATCAATGGGATTGATGATGAGCTATGAG
This sequence comes from Trifolium subterraneum, assembly GCA_951799995.1. NCBI lineage: Eukaryota > Viridiplantae > Streptophyta > Magnoliopsida > Fabales > Fabaceae > Trifolium > Trifolium subterraneum. Next base: position 21,294,772 of record OX637462.1, on the reverse strand, counting down.
ATCTAATAGAAGAACGAGTTTTTATTGATGGAATAGGTCCTGATGGTAAAATCACTCTACAACAAATAAGAAGATTTTCTCCAAGCACAACAAGGTGAAGAACATCATGATCTCTGCTATATCACAAGATGAGTATACTAAGATAATGGATAGATCTACATCAAAAGCAATGTATGACTCTCTGTGTGCAACATATGATGGGAACAGACAAGTTCAGAACGCAAAAGCAAGACTCTTGGTTCAGCAGTATGAACTCTTTGCTATGAAGCCTGATGAAGACATTGAGACTATGTTTTCAAGGTTTCAGACTCTGGTGTCTAACCTCAAGGTTCTGAAGAAGAGTTATACTACCTCTGATCACGTGTGGAAGATTCTGAATAGCTTGACTGATAAGTGGAGACCTAAGGTCACAGGTATTGAGGAAGCTAAAGATCTTGAAAGTATTAGTCTTGAATCTCTAATCAGTAATCTCAAGAGCCATGAGTTAGTATTGAATGATGTTGTGGCTAAGAAGAAAGAAAGGTCAGTGGCTTTGTCATCAAGCAAAAAAATCTTCTAAAGCACTCAAGGCTAAAACTATTGAGATTGACACTACTACAAAAAAGGGCTACTATAGCACTTTTTTTTAGCTTTAATAGCACTTTAAAGTGCTATTGAAGCTGGGCTATAGTAGGTAGTAGCTTTAATAGCTTTTTAAAGCGCTATTGTAGGATGAATCTTTAATAGCGCTTTGTACAGTAAAAACGCTATAGTAGACCTGATTATGCAACATGATTTAATAGCGCTTTTCAAAAAAGTGCTATTATATGATTCAGTTTCAATAGCACTTGCGTTTAAAAGTGCTATCGTTTGCCTAACGTTTAATAGCACTTTGTAACAAAAGCGCTATTGTATGCAATTGATTTTTTACACAATTTTCTTTTACAAGCTGCAATTGCCCAACGTTTAATACATCTGTTTTTTTACAAGCTGCAGTTTTTTTTTTCCAATTGAATTTTTGACCCAAAGCTTAATTTGAAACTTATAATATAGTAGGAAATAATACAAATGGCAAAAATTATATTAATAAAGATAAAAAGGCACAAAGTAGGCCAATATAAGTACCATAATATTACATGAGTCTCCCATCCATCACAAAACAAATAAGAAGCAAGACAATTGTGTCCAAGACTAAAACAAACTAATTATCCTAACTCGCTAGATGATGTTCATGACACTAATTATAACAAGACAAACTAATTAACCTAAGCAAATCCTCTGCCAATTGCCAAATCCACTGCATCTCTCATGTCTCCAAGAAGTTTCTGAAAATTAAAAAGAAGAGAATGGAAAAGTTTAGCACCAATTACATTTCATAATTTTGAGTCAACAGTCCAACTAAATTATCATGAGCAACAACGTTCATATATAGTTCTCATAATGATGTAAAATCGGAATAAACCCAAATCAAAGAAGAGTATACTTACTTTATCCAACTTCCGTCGGGGATAACATTTGTGAACATATATTCCGCCCAGTCGTCCTTCATTTCATCTAACTTATCCTTAGAGTATGTACCATTGTATTCATCAAAATACTTCAAGTAAAAAAATCACAAAATTTATAAATCAGTCCGGCCAACAAATGAAAGTAATACTCCCTCCGTCTCGAATAGAACACGAACAACCAAGAACACGGTTCAGTCGGGAAAACTTCAACATCTGCAGTAGAAATCACTAAATAAGGAATTGAATGATAGCTTCATCATATTACAAAATTCATTTAAGAAAAAATTCTCTGACCACAAAAATTATTTCGTAACATCTAATTTATTTATATCATAAAAGTCAATATGCATAAAGGGAAACAAACAAACAAGTTGAGTATTGAACCAACACAATAATGAGGTAGGCTTTATAAAATGCAAACATTGTATTGCTTGTAATTGAAGTTAAAATGCACACCAGTCACGAAATAAAAACAAGCCTATTGCTAACCCAGCAAACATACTGAAGACAAAAATTACATCATGAGACAATGGAACAATTATTCAATGCAATGTGAACGCTATAAATAAAGAGAAAGACAATTTACTCAATAGCCTCATTTTCTTAATCACTGTAAACAAAACATGTTGTATACTTATGCATCAAACCACTACAAGGATAAGGAAAAAACTCACCAGCTAGCAAAATAGAGCTATGAATCCAACAGTTTAGTTGGAGAGATCAGAGTGCATCTGTCATATAAATAAACACAGTCCTTAAATTGTTTCTAAAAATCACCCCACAACCCATAAAACAATCATTGAACTTACACCGATGTTGCGCTTCCAGTTACAGAACCAAACATGCCATTGAAAAAAGAAGCTACTCCCTAAAATAACAATAAGAGTGACACATAAAAATCAATCATAAGTTTCTTCTTGTCTATAATTCCAGAAAGAATTACAAAACATAGTAAACCTTACCAGCCAACCTGTTTCGCGGCTGATAACAGACAGTGGCACAGGCGTTGCACTTCCATATCTGGCCGCAGCATAAAATGTACCGGTAGACTACACGCAAGTATGAAAATTGTTGAAATTCAAAATCAAAATATATAAAATATTATGAAGATATTATCATGTGACCTAATATGCTTACCTCAAAAAGAGAAACAAAAGAAGCAGTTAACATAGCAAAAATTTCCCCATAGTTGAAGGTAGGACTTCCCCATTGGAAGAGTAAAGGCAAATACACCCTGTATAATAATGCAAACAGTTTTTTTAAAATTTAAGTTGCATAAAAAGGTAAATTCTAGACCAAGTTTCTTAAAATTTAAACATCCATAAAATGAAAAATCTCAAACTTTGATTCAAAAAAGGCATGAAGATTATTGATAAATGAAAAAACATAATAGTGTGTCCATTTTGTTACCATGGAGCAGAACTAATACGACCAGCCCGATTAGTGCGACAACTATTTTGTGTGACTTCTGGCTTGTTGTTATATGCAGTTCTTGAAGTAAGAAGCTGTGCAAATAACCAAGCAATTGCGATGGAAAACAGAACTGCGAATCGGTCAAATGTAAGCTTCTTCGTGCTTATATAACGATGAAGATACTGTGGTGTCAGTAAAAAAACAATAAACACATTTACATTTAGCATTAGAATCAAAGTTTAAGAAAATCATTTCATGGATTTAAAATCACCATACTTGCCTGAGATGAAAACCATTAAAATAAACTTATAATCCTATCCTCATGTACTAAACTTATAGAAGCTAAATCACACGAAACAATAAAAGTAAGATACAAGAATACAATCCCTTTGAATGAAAAGTTGCATAAGAAAAAGAGAACTCACTGTCTCCTTCAGCTCAACCAAATCCTTTCTCAAGGTTCAAACTGCTTATAACTTTAGCATCTTTGGTTCAGGGGACACACATAGTTAAGCTAGTGGATATACCAGTCAAAGATAAATAAATAAAAAGATGTATAAGTTGTTAATGATGTTCATAAAATGTTTCAATCCCCCAAAATTATCAAACAGTTCCTGAAGTATGTGACATAAAAAGCTCAAAATAGATAAGAACAATGCAAAGAAAAATTCATGAAAACTTGAAATCAGTGTGAGAAATTGAAACAATCCAGCTTACCATCCATTTGCATCAATTACAGAAATGCACTCGTCCACAAGAACAACCCCTCATAGAAAAAAAATCAATAACAACAATCAAAATACTGACTAATATTAACAATTATCATCAATCAAATTAACAAATAAAACCAATCAAAATGTTGGTCACTCACCTTGTACATGCCCAAGCTTGAAATTAAAAGTTCCCCTATATATGCTGGAATCAAGCTTAGGGGGTGATTTCAACTATTTAGTGTGCCTATCATAAAGAGTAGTGAGATCGGCAAATTCGTCAAAATCAAAATAATCTATGGAGTTCATGATCGAGCCTGCAATTTTTGTAAATACTAATCAATTTAAAAATTAACAATAACAATAAAATCGATGTTCTCACCTTGTACAGGTCTAGCGGCGAAATCAAAGTTCATGATTTAGGAAAAGTAGAAAAAAATATAGTGAAATAAGGGTTGTTAATCTGAATTGCCCTTTCCATGTATATGGATTCTTGGCCTTTCAAAATACACACGAAAAGACGTATAAGAAGGGAATGAGGGCATCACAGGTATTTGGCGCAAGAAATTAGGGTTCGACATTGAGGTTCTTCTGGGTTGGGAGAGAACTCACGAGATTTAGGGTTCGACGCAGATTGAGATTGAAATATGAGAGTGTTGGGTCAAAACGAAGGAGATGGAGGTTCAACGAGATTGAGATCTAAGAGTGAAGAGCGCTTGAACGATATGGAGGATTCAGGATTTTTTAAGGAAAGAAGCTATATATGCGTTATTTAGAACGATGCGTAAATTTTTTTTTTTTTGAAACATAGTGGTTTTTTTTTCCTTCGGAAAGTGCTATCTAAGTATAATAGCGCTTTTCAAAAGTGCTATCTAAAGTATATTTATTATAGCGCTTGCACCAAAAGTGCTATAAAATACTTTTGATAAATTTATTTTACAATCTACAATAGCACTTTTTATAGGAAAGTGCTATTATACATATTTGAGTGAGATCTTTAATAGCACTTCTGTAAAAGTGCTATTAAATTAGTGCTATTGTAAGCTAAAATTGTGGTAGTGTGATGAGGAATCCTCTATAGATGATCAAGATGATGAGGAGTTTGCAATGTTTACAAGAAACTTTCAGAAATTGACAAAGATGAACAACAAGAACCACAAAGGTAACAACTAAAGGAATAGCTCCAGTAAAGATGAAAAGAATTGCTTCAAGTGCAAGAAACCAAGACACTTTATTGTTGAATGTCCTGAAGCTTCATCAAAGGATAGAAATAAGAGGTCAAGTAGCAAGAAGGAAGGCTACAAAAGAAGATTCAAGAAGAGTCTAATGACAACATTTGAGAATCTGGAAACGTCCTCTGATGATGATGATGAAGAAGCAAATGTGGCTCTGATGGAAAATACTGATTCTGATGGTGACTCTGAACAAGACTCAGACTCTGAAGGATCAGATACTGAAGAATCAGAAAAGGTATTTCTAAACTATTCTAAAGAACAACTTGTAACTTATCTTGGCATGTCTTTGAGCAAATTTGCTAAATCATCTTCTGAAATAAAACTTTTAAAAACACAGAAAGATGACTTAGCAAAGAAAGCTGATCATTTTCAAAATCTTTATAAAATTTCTTTGATTAAAATTCAAGAGCTTGAAAATGGTTGCACCAAATGTAATAAACCCAGTGATGAGCATGAAGTTGCTCTTCAAGAGTTTGTTCATCAGAATGTCAATAAAAGTAAAGTTGCTTCTATGATTTATGGCGTTTGTAAAAATAGAGGTGAAGGAATTGGTTATTCATATGGTAGAACATATGGAAAACAAAATTCATTTGTTTGTTTAAAGAAAACCCTTGATAATCTTTACTCTACTTTTGTACCTATGAAAAGTAAAGGTAAAGCTATGGTTGTATCAGATTCTGAAGGAACCTCTGGGGTCTGCAAAACAAGCTCTGAAGTCAATTCAGAGGTTATCTCTCAGAACCTCGAGGTGAGTGACTCTGAACCTTAGGATTCAGAATCTGAGACCATCAAGTCAAAGACTCTGGAGACTTTGGGACTCAGAAGCTCAACCAATCAGAGTCTGAAACAAACCAAGCTGGTGATTAATAATCAAAATAAAACTCTAGTGTGCAAAGCTAATCCTAGATTAGAAGAGCACTCTAAGTCTTATAATGATCATAAATCAAAGCCTAGGATTCAAAAACAATGGACTAAGAAAACTATTTTTCAAAGAAAATTCTATACTAGTCCAAAAAGCTGTTCAAAGGTACAAGATAGAACCAAGGATTATAGAACTGACCCACCTGGACCCAGAAAGCAATGGGTACCAAAGTGCAAAATTGTCTACCACTCAGATCTTCCTTGTAGGAAATATTATTTCACATCAGATGAACGGAAGCTTGTGATCAACAATGGAAGAAAAGCCTATGTTCCTAAACATTACTTTACTTCCAGAACTACTGACTTGAAGGAAATAAATGAGTACTGGAAAGAGATCCACAATGAGTGTGGAAAATATTATTACAATGATTGACCTTGTTTATTCTACAGCTATCCAGTCTAAAAGAAAATGGTAATCAATCATGGTATCTGGATAGTGGATGTTCAAGGCACATGACTGGTAATAAGAAGATGTTCACATCTCTAAATCTTGAAGATGGTGGAACAGTGGGATTTGGAGGTAACCAAAAAAGGAAAATCAAAGGTACAAGTAATGTAGGTAATTCTTCCCTTTTAATTAAAAATGCCTGGTATGTAGATGGACTTAAACACAACCTGTTTAGCATAAGTCAATTTTGTGACAATGATTTTGTGGTGACTTTTAATAAGGATTCATGTATTGTAGTCAAAGACTCTGACCAATCCATAGTATTCAAAGGAAAGAGGATAGGCAATGTTTATAAAATAAATCTATCTGATTTGGCAGAACAAGAGGTTAAATGTTTATTAACTCTGAGTGAAGAGAAGTGGGTATGGCATAAGAGATTAGGTCATGCTAACTGGAGGTTAATCTCTAAGCTTAGAAAACTTGATCTTGTCAGAGGCTTGCCTAAGCTAAACTATCACTCAGATGCATTATGTGGTTCTTGCCAAAAAGGAAAGATTGTGAAAACATCTTTTAAACCAAAACATGTTGTCTCTACCTCTAAGCCTTTAGAATTGCTTCACATTGATTTATTTGGTCCTGTTAGCACAGCCTCTTGTTGGAACAAAATGTGTTAGTACACACCCTTAGTTTTGATGATAACAAAGTATTAAATGGACAATTGATGTTACTAATGTTTAAATTAAGTGTGCAGGAAAATCTTAAGAATATACATGAGCACACTTGATTTATGCTCTGAAGGAACCTATTGAAAGTCTGAATCATTTACACTCTGAAAGAGTTCAGAAGCTAAAACGTGGTCAGAAGCTAAAACGTGGTCAGAAGCTCAAAAAGGATCAGGATGTCTGCAAGAGTTCAGAAGCTTAGAGAAGTTCAGAAGCTCAGAGACATTCAGATGCCTACAAGAGTTCAGAAGCTATTTGGTGTTAGTCAAGAGTTGTTCAGAAGATGAAGACGTTCAGAAGCTGAACTACGAAGGAATATCAGAGGCCAAATATCAAGACAAACCAGACTTCAAGTTATCAAGGTTCATCAGAAGCAAAGAGAATTCCTCTAATCATCAGAAAGGCTACATCAACTACTCTTTCTAAGTCTGATGATCTCTTTAAGGACAATTAAGTGCAACGGTCATAAAGGATGTGATCTTACTCTCTCTAGGAGCTAGTTGTACCTTATTACTGTATTTGGACAGATAGTAAAAGTGAAGCTTAACTGCGAAGAAGACATGACTCTGTTTAGAGTAAATATTTGAAAGTTACAGCATGAGCAAAAAGGAATCAACGGTTGTCCATTTACAACAGGAATTCTACAACGTCTCAATATCTTTCCCCACTCATATATATATATGTGAAAGAAAGAATTGATGACAACTAATCTTCATAGATCATATCTCTCAGAATTAAGTGAGAATTGAAAACTAGCTAAAGCCTCTGAAGTTATTATCTTATAATAGTTTTAAGCTTAGAAGTTAGTATTACTCCTGCGTGAGTAATTTGGAAAAGTCTCAATCTTTGTGATTAGAGCAAAAGAAGTCTCTTAGTCTTGTGTGACTTTGAGCAAGGAAGTCTCTTGTCTTGTGTGACTTGAGCAAGGAAGTCTTTTATCTTGTGTGACTTGAGCAAAGAAGTCTCTTGCTTGTGTGCTTGAGCACCAGAATTGTAATCTTAGTGATTATAGTGAAATCCCTTGGAAGTGCAAGGGGACTGGAGTACTCTCGTTTTGTGAGGGGAACCAGTATAAATTCTTGTGTCTCTCTCTCTCTCTTACTCTCTCATTTACTCTTCCATCATTCTTTTTTATTCAAGTTGTTTGTGTTAAGAATTCCGTTGTGCTTAAAGACTCTGATAGATACTATTATCTAGAAAAGTTTTTAAAATCTAAAACACAATTCAACCCCCCCTTCTTGTGTTTTCTCCCACGCACCTTCACCTCTATCAATGGAAAGAAATATGAATTAGTTATTGTTGATGATTACAGTAGATGAACTTGGGTTAAATTTCTTAGAAATAAGGATGATGCATATGGTGTATTTAGCAGTTTCTGCACTCAGATACAAAAAGAAAAAGATTTACATATTTTAAAAGTTAGAAGTGATCATGGTGGTGAATTTGAAAATGAACTTTTTGAAGATTTTTGTGAAAAATATGGCATCTTACATGAGTTCTCTTCTCCTAGAACTCCACAGCAAAATGGAGTTGTAGAAAGAAAGAATCAAACTCTGCAAGAAATGGCCAGAACCATTATGCATGAGACTAACATAGCAAAATATTTGTGGGCAGAAGCTATAAACACAGCATGTTATGTTCAAAATAGAATCTATATTAGACCTATATTGAACAAAACTGCATATGAATTATTTAAATGAAAGAAACCCAATGTATCTTATTTTCATCAATTTGGCAGTACATGTTACATTCTGAATACTAAAGTTAATCTAAAGAAATTTGATGCTAAAGCTTATAAGGGTATCTTTATTGGATACTTTGAATGCTCAAAAGCACACAGAGTGTATAATTCTGAAACTCACACAGTTGAAGAAACTATGCACATCAAATTTGATGACAAACAGCCTGACAAAGTGTTAGAGCTAGTTGAGAACTTTTCAGACTTACAGCTATCAGAAGATGACGAATCAGAACCTGAAGAAACATCAAAACCTCCTCAACCAATTTCAGAAGAAATCAATTCAACTCTTGACACTTTGGACTCTGAAGATCACTCAGCACCAGAACTCATCAGTAGAAGTCCAAGCAGAGTTGAACAACCAAAACATACTTTCAAATACAAATCATCACATCCTGAAGAGCTAATCTTGGGAAACAAAGGCAGTCCAAGGAAGACTAGATCAAGTTTCAGAAATGAAGACTCATTATTTGGATTGATATCTTTGGTGGAACCAAGTCCAATAGATGAAGTACTAGCTGATGATGCATGGATTGTTGCTATGCAAGAAGAACTCAATCAGTTTGAAAGAAATGAAGTATGGAGTTTAGTACTCAAACCTTCCCAGAAGAAGATTATTGGAACAAAATGGGTATATAGAAACAAGCTCAATGAACAAGTGGAAGTTGTTCGTAACAAGGCAAGATTAGTAGCTCAAGGATATAGTCAACAAGAAGGGATTGACTACACAGAAACCTTTGCCCCAGTTGCTAGACTTGAGGTAATTAGGTTACTTCTTTCTTACGCTACTCATCATAATATTATTTTGTATCAGATGGATGTTAAAAGTGTATTTTTAAATGGTTATATTACTGAAGAAGTATGTGTCAAACAACCTCCTGGCTTTGAGGATTCTTCAAATCCTGAACATGTTTTTAAATTAAAGAAATCACTTTATGGTCTGAAACAAGCTCCCAGAGCTTGGTATGAGAGACTAAGTAATTTCTTATTGGAAAAAGGTTTTCAAAAAGGTCATGTTGACAATACTCTATTCAGTAAATCTTTCAAAAATGACATTTTAAATATTCAAATTTATGTTGATGATATTATTTTTGGATCTGCTAATCCATCCTCGTGCAAGGAATTCTCTCAAGTTATGCAGGATGAATTTGAAATGAGCATGATGGGAGAGCTAAAATTCTTCCTAGGAATTCAAATCAATCAGAACAATAATGGAACTTATATTCATCAAACAAAATATACAAAAGAGCTTCTGAAGAAATTCAACATGGAAGACAGCAAGCCAATGTCCACTCCAATGCATCCAACTAGCAGCCTCAGCAAGGATGAGTCAGATGGCAAAGTGGATCAGAAACTATACAGAGGTATGATAGGTTCTTTACTTTACCTAACTGCATCAAGGCCTGATATTTTATTTAGTGTATGCTTGTGTGCAAGATTCCAATCAGATCCTAGAGAATCTCATCTTACTGTAGTAAAGAGAATCTTTAGATATCTGAAGGGAACTACAAATCTTGGATTATTTTATAAGAAATCCAATGATTATAAGTTGATAGGATTCTGTGATGCTGACTATGCTGGAGACAAGATTGAGAGGAAATCCACAAGTGGTAATTGCCAATTTGTTGGAGAAAATCTTATATCTTGGGCTAGCAAGAGACAAACTACTATAGCTTTGTCTACAGCAGAAGCAGAATACATATCAGTAGCCAAGTGTTGTACACAACTACTCTGGATGAAATATCAGTTAGAGGATTACAAAGTTAATTGTCACAATATTCCATTATTTTGTGATAACACTGTAGCTATACAACTTTCTAAAAACCCAATTTTGCATTCCAGAGCCAAGCACATTGAAATTAAACATCATTTTATAAGAGACCTTGTTCAGAAGGGTAGTGTAAATATTCAATTCATTGAAACTGAAAGACAATGGGCTGATATATTTACAAAACCCTTAGCAGTTGAAAGATTTGATTTTATTAAAAAGCATCTGAACATGTCTTTGGTCTCTGAAGAAAACTAGCTTTGAACAAAATTGTGGATTCAACCTCTGAACATCTTGACTTCTGAAAGGATATCAGAAGCTGAATTTTTCTTTATAGCTTTTGAACGTTGCTTGCATTAGTACCGGTCAGACCCTAAAGTGTTACTGACAAGTGTTCAACACGCGTCAACTGCTTTGTTTCTCTTTAAAGCTTTTGATTGATTATGGTAAAGGCAGTTAATGACGAATTTCTCTTAAAACAACGATTGTACTCCCTCGGTTTGTTTAATTCAAAGTTTTCAAAATCACTTTACCCACTTTCACACAAAATCACATTAACAACCCACACTTTCCATTTCTTCTAAAACTCAGAACACGTTCTTTCTTTCCAAATTAGCAAAACCCTGTTCTAAACCCCAGAAATGGCAAGCTCATCTTCACAATCAATGTTTCTAGAAGATATTCCAATCAACATCTATGCTGAGGATTCTTACCTGAAAGATGCTACTATGGATCTTCGTTACGAAGAAATTAAGTTGGTTATGGAAAAACCAGTGGATTTTGAGGCACTGAAAGCCAATGGGCATAACTATAAAAATTTGTTTGTTGAACAAGGTTGGGAGCATTACTTCAACATGTCAAATGGTCCTATTTACCCTGATTTAGTGTTTGATTTTTGGCGTAAGTGTGATGTATTCACAAGGGCAGATGCTAATGTAGAGCTTTAGAGGATAATTGATCAAAAACCAAGTGTGAACAAGGACAAATCTCGTAGTGAATTGGGCCTGAGAGAATTCAACGAAACTGAAATAAGATCAAGTATTGGAGGATTTCCAGTTATTCTTACAAGAAGTAATCTTGCTAAGATGCTGAACCTTCCCAATACTGGAATTGTCAGACACTACACTCCTTCATCTGGAAGGAAGTCAGTTTACCTTACTGAGATGGCAAAACTATGCTTCAAGAATCAGAAAATGTCAAACAAAGTTAGTCAGATGAACGATCAAGAGAAAGTATTGGTTAAGATTATATTTTCTTCTATTCTACCAAGGGAAACAGGAACTGATACATTAACTTGGGATCATAGGCATTTTATCTATTTCCTATCTACAAGAAGACAAATGAATCTCTCTGCCTACATATTTCAACATCTGTGTGAAACAATTTGTGAAGCACAAAGATTGTCTAACCCTTCAAAGTTGATTTCACATCCAAGACAACTCAACTACATTTTTGAGCAGCTTGCTCTTCCTGATAGATTCAAAGCTGCTAGAGTATCTGAAGATGTTGAGCAAGTCAGAGCACCAATTTTAGATGCCAGAATTTTGATTAATTTGCGTCTCAAGAGAGCAGATAAACTCATTTACCCTCAACAACCTCTATTGGAGAATAGAGAGAAGTTCAAACCAATGGAAGAGGCTTTCATTTTTGATAATGAACGTCCTGAAGTTATTCTGGAATATATAAGGTTAATGAAGGAAAGAGGTGTTAAGGTTACAATGAAAGATATTGGAAGAGGAATTGGTCCAACTTTTGAACAGAAGATGAGAATGGTGAAAGAGGAAGTATTCAGTGACTATGAAGATGATGAAGTGGTTGAAGAGCCAGTGATGGAAGAGACAATGGATGAAGAGCAAGTGCTTGAAGAGACAATGGTTGAAGAAACAGTGGTTAAAGAGCCAGTAACTGAAGAAACAGTGTATGAAGAGCCAGTGATTGAAGAGACAGTGGTTGAAGAGCCGGTGGTTGAAGAACCAGTACAAGAAAAGGTACTCAGAGACATTCGTACCAAGCTCAGCACCACTAGAGGAAAGAAAAGACAAAGATCAGATGCAGGTAATCTCAATTCTTTTGATTATTGTATACCTATACCTGAAGCATTAATACTTGAAAATGTCCAACCCCTGAACACTATATATCCCTCACCACCTGACTCCCATTATGTTTCTATATCATCATCATCTGATTCAGACTCCTCTGATTCAGAGTTTGAAGAACTTTTAGCCAGCTGTTTAAAGAAACCAACCTTTAAAGCCAAGCATATTCCTGAGGAGGAAATACCTCAACCCTCAATTGTTGTATCCTCACAACCATCACCCAAAATTCTTACACCAGAAGAGATTCTGAAAGAAACAGCCTTCAGAGTTACAACGCCTGAACATCACCAACCAATTCCATCAGAACACAACACTCCAACTACATCAAAATAACCTTCACCACCATCCAATCAGAACTTGTACATTCCAACTTCAATCACACATACACAGTCTGAACCTTCATCACCAGCCAACCAAACTATGATGCTTATAGGTGCTGGTAATGCAATAATTGATAGAATTGAAATTGTGCATGATCAAGAGACTAACTCTCTTAGTGGTCAAAGTCAATCAGATACTGAACCACTCCTTGAGAAGACAGAAGAAGGACATTCTGATGCAATGACAAGGATTTAGAACTCAATTGAACAAAATCTCACTCAGCAAGATGCAAAGCTTGACAAAATCATTGGAAATTCAAGAGAGACTGAAGACAAGCTCCAACACATCCTTAATCTTCTCTTGACCAACAACCCTTAGAATTCTTTTTAAGCACTATTCTGTTTTTATTTATTACTTGTCCTTTTTGTTTTTTTTACTTTTTGATAATGACAAAAGGGGGAGTAATATGTTGTACAATTGTAGTAGTGTATCTCTTAATACTACTTAAAATGGAATCTGAAACTGTCATTAATTAAGAACTTCTTCTTTTCTCAATCTAGTTATTTTATTCTTATTCTTTATGAACTTAAATTGATAAGGAGAGAAAATTAATAAACATAATTGTGTATGCATAGATGAAGGTAATTAAGATTGTGCTCTTAATTATTTTTATCAGACTCAGGAGTTGAGCTTGCAAACTTCACACTCAGAGAGTTAAATATGAAGATACAATTAAGTTTATCAAATTGTTTCTTAAAACTGATTCAAGCTAATTATGGATAAAACTTAGGGGGAGCTTACAAACCTCAACAACCTGAAGTTGACATAATTAAATTAAATCAACAACAATTGTATTTAATACTTTATGTTTGTCATCATCAAAAAGGGGGATATTGTTTGAACAAAATGAGTTTTATTTATAAAACACCCTAAGTTTTGATGATAACAAAGTATTAAATGGACAATTGAAATTACTAATTATTGATCTAGTGTGCAGGAACAAAGTAAAAATTTAATCACTAAGATCATCATTTTTTAGCCTCTGAAGAACACATCCTGAACGCTAGAGACTCTGAACGTTGAAACCTTCAGAGCCTCTGAAAGAAGTCCTTCAGATGCCAAAAGTTTACATGTCCTGAAGCTTGCGTATTTCATTCAGAAGATATCGAAACATCATTACAAGCTTCCAGTGACACTCTCTGAAGATTGACAGCTCATGGTTATTGAAATAGTATATCAAGCTTATCTTCAAATTGAGCGTGTAGTACTCTGTACTATTGATTACTCAAAATACTGAAGCGCCATTTGAAAAAGACGAAGTAGTGGAATTGGTTTACTTCTTTTGGAAGGCACGATCAATTTCTTATCAGCAAAAGCATAATGTACTAACAACGGTCTTATCACAACGTCTCAATCCTTTGAAGTATAAATAGAAGACTATCAGCTTGAGAGAAAAAAAGACTGAAACATAGAACAATTGAACTCTAAGAGAAATTTTGAATTTCAAGCCATTGAACTGTTCTTTCTTTGTAACTCAAAGCATAATATCTTTTGATATTCTTTTAGACTCTGAGCCTAATTCATTGTATTCACTTAGGATTAAGTTTAAGTGTTAGTGAGTCTAGCGGATAAGAGAAAGCTAGATAAACACAATGCGCAAATAAACAGAGATAGGGAGATAAGAGAGTGCACACAAAGATTTATACTGGTTCCTCCCACAAATCGAGAGTAGTCCAGTCCCCTTGCACTTCCAAGGGATTTCACTATAATCACACAAGATTATACACTTGCTCCAGAACACACAGCAGGAGACTTTACACTTGCTCAAGTCACACAAGACAAGAGACTTCAAAACTAACTTAATACAAATTAAGTAGTGACTGAAATGTCTAAGCTAGACTCACTAACACTTAAACTTAATCCTAAGTGAATACAAATAATTAGGCTCAGAGTCTAAAAGAATATCAAAAGATATTATGCTTAGAGTTACAAAGAAAGAACAGTTCAATGGCTTGAAATTCAGAATGTAATCTTTGTAAATCAATTCAATAGAATTTCAGTAGTCTTCTCTCAAGCTGATGGTCTTCTATATATACTTCAAAGGATTGAGACGTTGAGATAAGACCGTTGGTAGTACACTCTGCTTTAGCTGGAATGAAATTGATTGTTCCTTCCAAAAAGAAGTAAACCAATTTCACTACTTCGTCTTTTTCAAATGGCGCTTCAGTATTTTGAGTAATCAATAGTACATAGTACTACACGCTCAATTTGAAGATAAGCTTGTTGTACTATTTCAATAACCATGAGTTGTCAATCTTCAGAGAGTGTCACTGGAAGCTTGTAATGACGTTTCGTTATCTTCTGAATGAAATACGCAAGCTTTCGGGACATGTACACTTTTGGCATCTGAAGGACTTCTTTCAGAGACTCTGAAGCTTCCAGCATTCAGAGTCTTAACGTTCAGGACGTGTTCTTCAGAGGCTCAAAATGATGATCTTAGTGATTAAATTTTTGCTTTATTCCTGCACACTAGATCAATAATTAGTAATTCAAATTGTCCATTTAATACTTTGTTATCATCAAAACTTAGGGTGTTTTATAAATAAAACTCATTTTGTTCCAACAAAGTCTCCTGCTGTGTGTTCTGGAGCAAGTGTATAATCTTGTGTGATTATAGTGAAATCCATTGGAAGTGGAAGGGGACTGGACTACTCTCGATTTGTGGGAGGAACCAGTATAAATCTTTGTGTGCACTCTCTGAAGGTGAAAAATACGAGAAGGGGGGTTGAATTGTGTTTTTAAAAATGTTTCTTTTGACTTAAGAAATCTATAAATGCAGCGGATATGATAAACTTAACTAAGTACAAAACACAAGTATAACAGTTAGAGAGAGAGAAATAACACACAGAATTTTTATACTGGTTCCTCTCACAAAACGAGAGTAGTCCAGTCCCCTTGCACTTCCAAGGGATTTCACTATAATCACAAAGATTACACAACTAATGCTCAAGCACACAAGCAAGAGACTTCCTTGCTCTAAGTCACACAAGACAAAGAGACTTCCTTGCTTAAGCACACAAGCTTAAGACTTCCTTGCTCAAGTCACACAAGACTTAAGACTTCCTGCTCTAAGTCACACAAGACAAAGAGACTTCACAAACTAACTTAATACAAGATTAAGTAGGACTGAAAGTTCTAAGCAAGACTCTCTAAACACTAAGCTCAGAGTCTGTAATATCAAAAGATATTTAACTTAGAATATAACACTAGAAAGAATAACACAGTTCACAGCTTTGAATATGATTTGAATCTTTCTAAGTTCGGATAATCTTCCAGTAGTCTTCTCTCTATGAGGATGTCTTCTATTTATACTCTAGGTATAAAGATGTTGAGAAGAGAACCGTTGGTTGTACACTCTCCCTTTTTGTTGACAAGACGGTTGTACTCTTTGACAGGACCGTTGTACTATTGCATTGCTTATTAGCTGTCTTTCTTCAGAGAGAGTTCTTCAGGATCTGATGATACCGTTAATTTGATCTTCTGAAGATGTACACACGCTTCAGACTGTGTTTCTTTCTTTTAGCCTCTGAGGAGTCTTCAGAGGCTCTGATGCTTTCAGCATCATCAGAGCCTTAACACTTCAGATGCCCAAATGATCATCTATGAGGATGATATTTTTGCTTTGTTCCTGCACACTAGATCATTCATTAGTAATACCAATTGTCCATTTAATACCTTGTTATCATCAAAACTTAGGGTGTTTTATTAATAAAACTCATTTTGTTCCAACAATCTCCCCCTTTTTGATGATGACAAACATAGGTATTAAATACAATTGTTTGTTGATTAATTTAATTATGTCAACATCAGGTTGTTGAGGTTTGTAAGCTCCCCCTGAGTCTGATAAACCATTAGGATTAGGTTTGCAAGCTCCCCCTAAGTTTTATCCATAATTAAGTTGAATCAGTATAAGAACAATTTGATAAATTTGATTGTATCTACATACTTGATTCTCAGAGTGTAAGGTTTGCAAGCTTAACTCTTGAATCTGATAAAAATAATTAAGAGCACAATCTTAACTACCTTCATCTATGCAAACACAATTATGTTTATTAAATTGTTCCCATTTTCATTTAAGTTCATAAATATTTTGTAAGATAAAAAAAAATTCTTACTTCAGACAGTTTCAGATATTATTATGTAAGTAGAAATAAGAAACTACTGACAATTGTATAACTACAACTAAAATAATAGCCCCCTTTTGTCATCAGCAAAAAGAATTTGAAACAACTAAAGAAGATTCAATAGGCTAAAAACAAAAGGGTAAAAAAAAATAATCCTAGGGATGTTTGGAAAAATGTAGAGTGAGAAGTTGTTGAGCCAGCCTTTCAGATGCCCCTGAGTATGCAAGCAGCTCTATCAGCTTATCGTTTTGATCACAAAGCGTATCTCGTATAATGTGAAGAGCTATTGCTATGAGGTCTGAACTATCTGGTTCTGGCTGTGCCACAGGTGGTGCAGTTACTGGTGGACTTGGACCACTAGGAGAGTGAGTCTCATGATCAGTTGGTACCTCAATTCTATCATTTATTGCAGTTACAGTATCTAAAAGCATTAGAGTTGATGGAATTGGTGAAGATGGGTCAGATGAGATGGCATTGGTTGGTTCAGAGGTTCCATGAATGGGAGAAACTCTAAAAGAAGTTTCTTTCAAAATCTCTTCTTCAGAGAGAATTTTGGGTGATGGCTGAGGGATAGAACAATTTGATGGCTCAGCTGTTTCCTCCTCATAAATATGCTTAGCTTTGGAAGAGAATTGTTCAAAACTATTCATAAGATCATCGAACGATGAGTCAGAAGACTCTGACTCAGAGTCTGAAATGTTGACAAATTCAGGTTCAGAGGATGTTGGATAGATGATATGTAGGGGTTGGACATGTTCTAGAATAGATGCTTCAGATATTTGATTGCAATAATTAAAAGAATGAGTATTGCCAAAATCTGATCTTTGTCTCTTTTGTCCCCTAGAGGTGCAATGCTTTGTGCGAGGTCTTTTGAGAAATTTTGCACTTAGCAGGTCTTTTACAGAAGAGGCTGCAACCACTGGCTCTTTGTCAGCCTCTGACCTATGTGTAGAAGCCTCTTGTATGGAGGTTTCCTCAACCACTTCATCTTCTTCATAGTCACTGAACACTTCTTCCTTAAATGCTCTCATAATTTGTGCCAAAGTGGGGCCATCACCTCGTCCAATATCCTTATGAGTGATGGGAGTTCCTCTTTCCTTCATTAACCCCATGTATTCTAAAATGACTTCAGGAGGTTCATTATCAAAAATGAAGGCATCACTGATTGGCTTGAATTTGGTCTTATTTACTAGAAGAGGTTTTTGGGGATAGATGAGCTGATCTGATCTCTTCAAACGCAGACTTACTAAGACTTTAGCATCAAGAATTGGAGCTCTAACTTGTTCAAGGTCGTCAGACACTCCAGCAAGCATGAATCTATCAGGAAGACCAAGTTGCTCAAAAATGAAGCTAAGAAGCCTGGGATGAGAGATCAATTTGGAAGGATTTTCAAACTTTTGAGCTTCACAGATTGTCTCACATAGATGGTGAAAAAGATAGGCAGGTAGATTCATTTTCTTTTTGGTAGAGAGGAAGAAGATAAAGTGTCTCTGATCCCAATTCAGAGAGTCACTGCCAGTATCTCTTGGTAGAAAGGAAGAGAACAAAATTTTGGCAAAAACCTTTGCACGATCATTCAGATGACTCACCTTTTTGGACAGCTTCTGATCCTTAAAACAAAGTCTGGCAATATCATCCAGATATACTGACTTTCTTCCAGAAGCTGCAGTATAGAGTCTTATCATTCCAATGTTGGGAAGATTTAGCATTTTGGCCAAATTGCTTCTTGTCAAAACGACTTGAAAGCCTCCAACACTAGAACGAATTTCTGTTTCAGTAAATTTTCTTAGACCTAATTCTTCTCTTGATTTTCCTTTATTTGCATTGGGGTTTTGATTAATTAGACTTTGAAGTTCAGCATTAGCATCTGCCAAGGTTACGACTTCACTCTTTCTCCAGAAATCAAACACTAAATTGGAATATATAGGTCCATTAAGCATATCCAAGTAGTGCCCCCAACCTTGTGCAATAAAGAATTCCTTGTAGTCATGTCCATTGACTTTTAGGGCCTCAAAGTCTATTGGCCTTTCCATAACCAATTTACTTTCCTCAAACCTAAGATTCATAGTGGCATCTTTAAGATGGGAGTCTTGAGCATATATGTTGATGGGAATGTCCTCTGGGAATCTTGAGACAGATGATGAGCTTGCCATTGTTGAGATTGGTGATTAGGGTTTTGCTTAGAATGAGGGAGAAAGAAGGTGCTCTGGGTTTTAGAAGAGACGGGCTAGAAGGGAAAGTGAACTTGTGTGAGAAGGGAATAAAAAAGATTTTGAAAAACTTAAAACAATGATGGGGGAGTACATTCGTTGCAATTAAGAATTTCGTCATAAACTGCCTTTACACTAACCAATCACAGACTTAAGAGAAAAGACAAATTAATTGACACGCGTACTCCACATGGGTAAACACTTCAGAGCTTAAAAAATTTCAGCGTCTGAAGACTTTCCATTCTTCAGAGGCTGAAATTACAATTTTGTAAGTCAGAGCTTGATATCTTCAGAGACTAAAGTCATGTTCAGATGCTTTTTAATAAAATCTAGTCTTTCAATTGTTAAGGGTTTTGTAAATATGTCAGCCCATTGTCTTTCAGTTTCAATGTATTGAATATTTACACTACCCTTCTGAACAAGGTCTCTTATGAAGTGATGTTTAATTTCAATATGTTTAGCTCTTGATTGCAAAATTGGGTTTTTACAAAGTTGAATAGTTGTAGTGTTGTCACAGAAAAGTGGAATATTATGACTATTAACTTTGTAATCCTCTAACTGATATCTCATCCAGAGTAGTTGTGTACAGCACTTGGCTGGTGATATATATTCTGCTTCTGCTGTTGACAAAGCTATTGTAGTTTGTCTTTTGCTAGCCCAAGATATAAGATGTTCACCCACAAACTGACAGTTGCCACTTGTGGATTTTCTCTCAATCTTATCTCCAGCATAGTCAGCATCACAGAATCCTATTAGCTTATAATCATTTGATTTCTTATAAAATAATCCAAGATTTGTGGTTCCCTTCAGATATCTAAAGATTCTCTTTACAGCAGTAAGATGAGATTCTCTAGGATCTGATTGGAATCTAGCACACAAACATACACTAAACAAAATATTAGGCCTTGATGCAGTTAGGTAAAGTAAAGAACCTATCATACCTCTGTAGAGCTTCTGATCGACTTTGCTCTCTGAATCCTCCTTGCTGAGACTGCTTGTTGGATGCATTGGTGTTGTCATTGGTTTGCAGTCATCCATGTTGAACTTCTTCAGCAGCTCCTTTGTATACTTTGTTTCATGAATGTAGGTGCCATCTTTGCCCTGGTTGATATGTATTCCCAGAAAGAATTTTAGCTCTCCCATCATGCTCATTTCAAATTCCTCCTGCATAATCTTAGAAAATTCTTTGCACAAAGATGAATTAGCAGATCCAAAAATAATATCATCAACATAAATTTGAACGATTAGAATGTCATTCTTAAATGTTTTGCTGAAGAGAGTATTGTCAACATGACCTTTTTGAAAACCTTTTTCAACTAAAAAATTGCTTAGTTTTTCATACCAAGCTCTGGGTGCTTGTTTCAGTCCATAAAGAGATTTCTTTAATTTAAAAACATGATCAGGATGTGAAGTATCTTCAAAACCAGGAGGTTGTTTGACATATACTTCTTCAGAAATGTAGCCATTTAAGAATGCACTTTTGACATCCATTTGATACAAAATAATACTATGATAAGTAGCATATGAAAGAAGTAATCTGATAGCCTCAAGTCTTGCTACAGGAGCAAATGTTTCAGTGTAGTCAATTCCCTCTTGTTGACTATACTCTTGAGCTACCAGTCTTGCCTTATTACGAACAACTTCTCCTTGTTCATTTAATTTGTTTCTGTAGACCCATTTTGTTCCAATGATATTTTTCTTGTAAGGCTTGGGTACTAAGCACCAAACTTCATTTCTTTCAAACTGGTTGAGTTCTTCTTGCATTGCAACAATCCATGCATCATCAGCTAGTGCTTCATGAGTTGAACTTGGTTCCACTAAGGAGATTAATCAAATTAATGAATCTTCATTTTTGAAGCTTGATCTGGTTTTTCTTGGACTATCCTTACTTCCCAAGATTAGCTCTTCTGGATTAGATGATTTGTATTTGAAGGATTGTTTTGATTGCTCAACTCTGCTTGGACTACTTCTGATAAGTTCTGATGCAGGATGATCTTCAGAGTCCAAGATTTCAGGAACTGAATTTGTTTCTTCAGAGGTTTGTTGAGTTGGTCCTGATGTCTCTTCAGGTTCTGAGTCTTCATCATCTGATAGTTGAATATCTGCAAAATTCTCAACTAGCTCTACAATACCTGTACCTTTGATCTTTCCTTTCTGATTTCCTCCAAAGCCGACTGTTCCACCATCTTCAAGTTTCAAAGATGAGAACAATTTCTTATTACCAGTCATGTGGCTTGAACATCCACTATCCAGATACCATGATTGATTACTATTTTCTTTCAGACTGGATAGCTGTAGAATAAACAAGGACAATCATTGTAATAATATCCTCTATATTCATTGTGAAATTCTCTCCAATAACCATTTGCCTTGTCCACTTCAACAGCTCTGGAAGTAAAGTAATGTTTAGGAACATAAGCTTTCCTTCCATAGCTGATCACTTGCTTCCATTCATCTGGTTTGAAATGATTATTCCTACAGTGAAAATCTGAATAGAAAACAATTTTACATCTTGGTACCCATTGTTGTCTGGGTCCAGTTTGGTTAGTTCTATATCCTTTAGTTCTTCTTTGCCTTTGTGAAAAACTTTGTGGACTGTTAAAGAATTTTCTTTGAAAGTTTGGTTTTTGAAAATTGACCCTCTTAGTCCATTGATTTTGAAATCTAGGCTTTGATTGATAATCACTATAGGACTTGGATTGCTTTCCTAATCTAGGATTAGTTTTGCTTACCAGAGTCTTATGTTGATTATTAATCATCAGCTTAGTTTGTTTTAGAGTTTGATTGGATGAGCTTCTGAGTCCCAAAGTTTTCAGAGTCTTAGTCTTGATAGTCTCAGATTCTGAACGCTCAGGTTCTGAGTTGCTCTCTTTGAGGTTCTGAAGGACAGCCTCTGAAGTACCTTCAGAGCTTGTCTTGCAGACCCCAGAGATACCTTCAGAGTCTGAAACAATCATAGCTTTGCCTTTGTTTTTCTCAGGCACAAAGGTTGAATAAAGATTATCAGGAATATTATTTACACTAATGTAAGGGTTTTGTTTCCCATATGATTTACCATATGAGTAACCAATACCTTCGCCTACATTTTTACAAACATTATAAATCATAGACGCCATTTTACTTTTGTTGACGTTCTGATGAACAAATTCCTGAAGAGCAACCTCATGCTCATCAGTAGGTTTGTTGCATCTTGTGCATCCATTTTCAAGTTCTTTAATTTTGATTAAGGAATTTTTATATAGATCTTGAAAATGTTCAGCTCTCTTTGCTAACTCATCCCTTTGTGTTTTCAAAAGTTTTAGTTTAGAGGATGATTTAGCAAACTTACCTAAAGATATACCAAGATAGGTTAAAAGTTGTTCTTTAGAATAATTTAACAATACCTGTTCAGATTCAGAGTCTGATTCATCAGAGTTTGATCCTTCAGAGTCTTCACTAGCTGTAGCCATCAGAGCCACATTTGCTTCTTCATCATCACTATCTGAGAATGCTTCCAGGTCTTCAAATGTTGCCATTAAGCTCTTCTGAAATCTCCTCTTGTAGTTACTGAACTTCTTGTCTTTGTCTTTTGATGAAGCTTCAGGACATTCAGCAATGAAGTGTCCTGGTTTGTTGCACTTGAAGTAATTCTTCTCTTCTCTGCTGGGAGTGCTCCTTGAACTATTTCCTCTTCTATTCTTACTCATCCTTGCCCATTTTTGAAAGTTTCTTGTGAGCATGGCAAGTTCTTCATCTTCTTCTTCTTCTTGATCATCTGAGGAAGAATCCTCTTCAACCACCAGAGTTTTAGCTTTGACAGTTTTTGAAGATTTCCTGGTTGAAGTTAAAGCTACTGATCTTTCTTTCTTCTTCACTGCATCAGCATTCAATACCATCTCATGGCTCTTGAGATTGCTGATGAGTGATTCAAGAGAGATTTTCTCAAGATCCTTAGCTTCCTTAATAGCTGTGACCTTAGGTCTCCATTTGTCAGTCAAGCTATTTAAGATTTTCCACACATGATCAGAGGTTGTATAGCTTTTCTTCAGAACCCTGAGGCTAGACACCAGAGTCTGAAATCTAGAAAACATTGTCTCAATGTCCTCATCAGGTTTCATGGTAAAAAGCTCATACTGCTGGACCAGTAGTCTTGCTTTGGCATTCTGAACTTGCCTATTACCATCATAGTTTGAGCATAGAGAGTCATACATAGCTTTAGCTGTAGATCTATCCATGATTTTGGTATATTCATCATGAGATATTGCAGACATCATGATTTGTTTGACCTTGTTGTATTTAGAAAAGATCTTTTTATTTTCAGCAGATAGAGCTCTTTTCTGAGCTATGGTAATCTTACTATCAGAGCCTATTCCATCAATAGGTACTCCTTCTTCTATCAGGTCGCAAAGCTCATCATCAATTCCATTGACATAGTGATAAATGCCATCTTTCCACCATTCAAATCTTAGAGCATCACCACTAAAGATTGGAACCTTTTTGTTGCTTGAATCATGATTAGACGCTGAAGCGGTGGAGTTCATGTTGTCGTAGTTATATTGAACGTTGGATAGATCTGTAGGAATATTTGCAGGTAAAGATTCTTCCCCAGACATACAGTGTTTTTCAAAGATCTTTTACTGTCTCACTATGAAGTGATTAAAAGACAGAACCGGAGCTCTTGATACCAATTGAAGGTGAAAAACACGAGAAGGGGGTTGAATTGTGTTTTTAAAAATGTTTCTTTTGACTTAAGAAATCTATAAATGCAGCGGATATGATAAACTTAACTAAGTACAAAACACAAGTATAACAGTGAGAGAGAGAGAACTAACACACAAAATTTTTATACTGGTTCCTCTCACAAAACGAGAGTAGTCCAGTCCCCTTGCACTTCCAAGGGATTTCACTATAATCACAAAGATTACACAACTAATGCTTAAGCACACAAGCAAGAGACTTCCTTGCTCTAAGTCACACAAGACAAAGAGACTTCCTTGCTTAAGCACACAAGCTTAAGACTTCCTTGCTCAAGTCACACAAGACTTAAGACTTCCTGCTCTAAGTCACACAAGACAAAGAGACTTCACAAACTAACTTAATACAAGATTAAGTAGGACTGAAAGTTCTAAGCAAGACTCTCTAAACACTAAGCTCAGAGTCTGTAATATCAAAAGATATTTAACTTAGAATATAACACTAGAAAGAATAACACAGTTCACAGCTTTGAATATGATTTGAATCTTTCTAAGTTCAGATAATCTTCCAGTAGTCTTCTCTCTATGAGGATGTCTTCTATTTATACTCTAGGTATAAAGACGTTGAGAAGAGAACCGTTGGTTGTACACTCTCCCTTTTTGTTGACAAGACGGTTGTACTCTTTGACAGGACCGTTGTACTATTGCATTGCTTATTAGCTGTCTTTCTTCAGAGAGAGTTCTTCAGGATCTGATGATACCGTTAATTTGATCTTCTGAAGATGTACACACGCTTCAGACTGTGTTTCTTTCTTTTGGCCTCTGAGGAGTCTTCAGAGGCTCTGATGCTTTCAGCATCATCAGAGCCTTAACACTTCAGACGCCCAAATGATGATCTATGAGAATGATATTTTTGCTTTGTTCCTGCACACTAGATCATTCATTAGTAATACCAATTGTCCATTTAATACCTTGTTATCATCAAAACTTAGGGTGTTTTATTAATAAAACTCATTTTGTTCCAACACTCTCTTCTCTCTCTCTGTTTATTTGTTCATTGTGTTTATCTAGCTTTCTCTTATCCGCTGCATTTACTCTTACAAAGCTAGAAAAAGTTTTAACTTCTAAAAACACAATTCAAGCCCCCCTTCTTGTGTTTTTCACACCTTCACACATTTGGTCCCTTATATTTACTTTAGGTTTCAAGTTAGTCCCTTATGTTTTAAACGTTTCAAGTTGGTCCCGTAAGTTTCGAAAATTTGAATGATTTAGTCCCTATTTAATCATCTTTATAGGAATAACTAATTCAAATTTTAGAAACTTGAAGGACCAACTTGAAACTTTTAAAGCATAAGGGACCAATTTGAAACAAAATAAACATAAGGGACCAACTTGAAACCTAAAATAAACATAAGGGATCAAATGGACAATTAAGCTTATTATATATGCAGGAGTTATATTGGACACTCCAATTATTCACCTTAAATATTAAAAACAAATTTAAATTTAAAAACATTGTTTAATCATGTTAAGAACTTATACCTGGCAAATCCCTCACCAAACACAACAACGGTACCATTGAATTGCTTCTTGTTGTTAGAGTCGGAATTTGATTCTGATGAATCTGATGCCAAGGGTGTACGATCCACAATATTTGTCTTTTCCTTCTTTGGATTGCGATAGAAATAATCGTTTTCCATCAGTTTGTAATTCAGAAAATACTATATTGAATTTAGCATAAAATCAACTTAGAAACTCATTCACTAGTGGGAGTTAAGGAACATAGAAGACCAAGATGGACATCCACGAACTTATAATTATTCATAACAACAATCGGTTTATCTTCATTCTCGTATATTAAATATGATTCTTAGAGTCAAGTATTTTAATCACCAAGAACACTACATGACGACACCAATATATTATGAAGTTTAAATTAAGAAATTAAATTTTAAATATTAATAATTTTTTCTTCATTCTCATGTATTAAATATGATTTTTGGAATCATGCATGTCGATTAAATCATCAAGAACACCACCAATAAACCACATCCATAACACCACCAATGTTTTTAAAAGAACTCATTCTCCCTAATTTTTTTTTATGCATTAGTTGACTCTTAGATTCACACATGTCATGTGGTAATCTATACTATTTAGGGATGGTTAGACGGGTCAAGCCCATCGGGTCGGCCCGTTTAACCCGTCATTTTTTGCGAAGTGGATTGACAAATTTATCGATTTTTTTATTTTATTTACGGAACACTCCCACCAACTCGTCATCCGCCAAGAAAAGTGGCAGAGTTAGATTTTCATCCCACCACCACTAGTTAACTCGTCACGCACCGACCCTTTTTAGACGGATTAATGACGGGGTGAACGGGATGGGTCGACCCTTTTTGCCATCCTTAATACTATATATGTTAGAAATTGAAAATAATGGTATATTCAATGTCTTCAAAATTATGATTGTCATTTTTAATGCCAAATATTTGTATTTTACATGGTTAATTAATATTTTGTTTCAAATTATTATTAGTGGTTTTGATATTTCAGCAAGTTAATAATTGTAATTAATTTTATATAAAAAAAATTATGAGTGCTTTTACAAAATTATTCTTCATTAATGATATGAGAAAAATAAATTAATTAATTGAAGAAGAAGATAATAAATAATTAAAAGTATAATAGGAAAGTATTCAACGTTTCATTAGTATTATAAAGTGACTTATAATTTGAGATAATTTTTTAATATAAAATCGACTTATAATTTAGGACGGATGGAATAGTATTTGACTTAAATGCATTGTTATCCTCCTATTTTAAATAAAAGGAACTTTTAGTTCCCCTATTTCTAAAACCAGTTTTTTAGTCCTCTATTAAGCCAGTCTTGAATTTTTTTGTTAGTCCCCCATCAATTTTGCTTATGTGCCCCGTTCATTAATTATGTGTGGGTTAGATGGCATTTGTGAGTTGGATCAAATATTTTTCATATCATTATTATTGTCATAGTTTTGTTATTTATTTTGTTTATATATATTAAAAATCAATAATATGTTGTCTTTTTAAGATTAACTTAGTTAGTAGGAACATCCTATTATATATGCAGAGTTATAGTGGATACTCTACTTTTTCACCTTTAAATATTAAAAACAAATTTAAATTTTAAAACATTGTTTAATCATATTAAGAACTTATACCTAGCAAATCCCTCACCAAACACAACAACGGTACCATTGAATTGCTTCTTGTTGTTAGAGTCGGAATTTGATTATGATGAATCTGATGGCGAGGGCGTCCGATCGATAATAAGTGTCTTTCCCTTCTTTGGATTGCGATAGAGATAATAATTTTTCATCAATCTGTAATTAAGAAAATACTAAGTGTTGAACTACACGTCACTCAAATTGAACCGAACACATCTTCCATCAAGATTAATACAACACGTGAAATCGACGATTGAAAATTAGCAAGTGTTAATAGTGTGTATCTGAACTTCAATATTGAAATAGAATAGCAAAAAGTGAAACAATATGAAAGAGAGAAACAGATAGAATTCAAATAATGCGAGGATGTGTCACTATTTTACAAGGCATAGTTTCGATGGGCAGTTGAAGAATAATGGATGGAGTTTAGGGTTAGCGGCGCATCTTGTCGCTCGTTTACATTCTATTCATATGTGATTATATATATTAATAATAAATTGCTAGTACATTTGTATATTATATATCGATTTTGCAGAAACTTTGTCCTCAAACACTACTAAAAAGATTATTTTATAAAATATAAAAATTAGCCACTAGACTATTTGATAAAAACAAATTAGCCACTATTTAAGTACTTTATATTTTATATTTTGTTTTTATCGAATAGCCTAGTGGCTAATTTTTTTTGTTTAAGACGAATAAATGGATGTATCATGGTCCAAACTTTGGTCTGCAAATTTCATTCATTGTTCTACCAACTGAGTTATGCTTAGAGGTGGCAAGCCCACCCCGTTTATGCTCAGTCCGCTTAAGCCCGCCTAAAAGCGGGACGAGACGAGATGTGCTAACTTAGGTGGCCGAATCTATAATCACACTCCGCTCCGTTTACTGGCGAACAAGCGAGTTAGTGAGAAAAACCAATACAGTAAAAAAAAAAGGCAAAAATACATCCGGGGTCCTTTATCTTATTTATTTGTAACATTTTGTTCCTTTATCTTTTATTTGTAACATATAGGTCATTTATCTTGTATATTTGTAACACTTCAATCATTTTTCTCATTTTTTATTAAAAAATACTGATGTGGCTTGCCACATCAGTTAATTTTATTTTTATTAAAAAAATAAAGAAATTGAATTCCCAAACTGTGTGAAAAATCTAATTGAAATTGTAACCAGAAATCATGATCTTCATTGCCGACCACACCTCATATTGCAACGCGGTCAGTAGTTGTCTATTAGAGGTTGACACTAATTGATTTGTTTATAGCAATTTGAAACATTATGGATTGAACACGTACTTGAATCACATATCGCGATCGCCTAAGATGGGGCCCTAGACCGTTACAAAATGGGTCGACCTGATAGGTATGACTCGTGTTGCCAACCATGGTTATGCTCACAAAGACATTTATAAGCTATTTTTTAGTATTTTAACACAACATACATATAAATTTTATTTATGTGATATTCATTATTTTCACAATATTCATAATAATACCCAAATTTTTTATTTATTTTATGATTAAATTACATTTAACGGTACAAGTGAATAATCATAGTCAGTCACTTGGCCAAAAACAAAACCATAGTCAATCACTTGGCCAAAAAAACAAAAACCATAGTCGGTCACAAAAAGAAACGGTCGTTTAGTTAAATTATTATACTACCTAATAGCAATAGCTTAGAACACCATTAAATGGTTTACAGATGCTAATATCATAACTAACAAATTTACTTATATATCTCTCTAAATCTCGACTAACATTCGAAGGGTATTTAATTACACAATAGTAATAATAAACAAGAAACGATTTCATAAACAAAACAAAGGACATGTGTATATTACTCTATTAAAAAAGAAAGAAAAAATGACAGACATTCTCCTGCGGACATCCCACTCATGTTAATTAGCTTGATTGTTCAAGAGCTGAGATGGATGTTGCCTGGAGATTTGATTTGGTGGGTAGAACAGAGGACTGCTTTTGGGACTTGGGTCTTTCTTCTCCCTGCAACGAAGTCAGCTTCTCGAGATCACTATTTGCTCCTTCCAACTCAAGTTCTGATTTTCTCTTAAGCTTCTTTGTTAAAACGCCATCAGCAACACAAACATCTTCCAGGGAATTGCTTGAACTTCCCTTTGCTTTTTCTTGTTTTAAACCATTCATAGGGCTGGAGACCTGGACAGCTGTGCTCGTATTAGAAATGAGCTTGTTCGTTGACGTAAAAGCAAGATTGCCAGATTTTGTAGCCAATTTCTCTTGTTGGTTCTGCTGTAATGTGATCGAGCCTGAGCCAACATCAAGTTGAACGCTATCCTCTTGCCTCGATGCCAACAACTTCTTCCTCTTAATTTTTTCGTGATCCTAGTAATACAAAAACCAATGTGATCAACCAAAAAACAATTTTTTCCTGACAAATACCACCAAATCCTAGTTATCAACTGGGCATAAAAAGAATAAAATGTTATTCTTCCATTATTAATTACGTAATTTAGGTTTGTTAATGTTTTCTCAATATCTTACCGGTAAAGCTAATATTAAAATAAAATTTCTATATTCAAAACCGAAGATAATTTAACTCAATTGTAATGATATATGTTGATTTGCAAGTAGTGTTTGTGAAGCATGGCTAAAAATGAAATCAACAATGGTGGCATCATGGGGGAAGGTCTATGTAATTTTCCCAAACAGAGGGGAAAGTCTAACTAAAACCTTCTTTTCCATCTATTTTTCTCCATCCAAACATTCCCCAATAGGTATGATCTTATGATCCAAGTATCAATCGAGTCACTATACTTAGACCATCATATGATTCTGGGTAAGATCTAATACCTTGAATACCATTCCAAGCATGTGTAGTTTCCAACACGGCCGTGCCATATGGATAAGCATACTGAAGAGCTTAGACAATTTTCATGAAAAACTTTCTTCAACTTTTTTAAAAATTTTAGGAGCAGGGGGAAGTTTTTTCTTCAGAATGAAGAAGGTAAGCTTCAAACAGTTGTTCATTAATATTAAGAATCCTTATTCACCGCAAAATACCTTATTTTTGGTGTGTGATGCTCTGCGCCTCTCTTTTGCCCTGCAAATTGCACGTTTGATCCCATGGGTGTCCATGTAACCAGTTGGCCATAATCCTGCAAGCTGATAAAGACAAGGAATTCAAAAGGTTAAAAAATACAAATATATCTGTTATATGATGCAAACAGCTTAACTTAGACATAACATAAACTACACATTCAGTACACACATGCACATGCATATTATCAAGTGATAAGTAGCATGAATGCTCTTGAACAAGAGAGTTGTCAATTTGAAGGAATAGAATTAATACTCGGGGGAAATTCCAGCGGCGGGTACTTCTTACACCAATAAATTCTCAAAGCAAATTGTGAACCAGTGAACCATTTTGTTTAAATTCTAACGACCAATAAATTCTCAAAACAAATTGTGAACCATTTTTTTTTTTTGAAGAATTGTGAACCATTTTGTTTTCAGTATAGTCTAGGGGTAGAAGGAGGGGTTTTATATGCAATAACAGTCAAATATATTCTTTTATATGGAAAGAATATGTAAGTTTTTAGCTTACATGAGAAGGCATTAAGAGAACAAATCAAACTTAATGCAAGTAAGTGAAGAATTTAAAAAACCAAGTTGATTAAGGTTTTGTCCTCAGCCAGAAAACACAAGACAAGCAGCAGCCCAGTAGAACCGATAAGACCAATATTGCAAATACTGTTTAGAAAATTTGAACTACCTCGGCATACAACTTTCTGACCTGTGGACCTGCATTGTCATCCAAGCCCTACAGCCATAGCAAACATGGTTCAATAAGGTTATTGCAGACAACACAACTTTCACAATAAGTATTCGTAGTTCAAAAACGTACATCAACAAAAATATCATAGAGTTCACAAATCTTGTCTTCCAATGAGGCGTCCATACTAAAATTCCTTTTAGTTATTGCTTTTCCATCAGGACCAAAATCTTGAACATCACCCGATGCTCCAGCTTTCTGCTGTTGCTGATGTTCCATAAAACACCATACAACCCAGGTTAAATAACCAAAACATTCACTAAGCAAAAATATTTCCGAAAAGCTATTATCAAACAGTGGAAACATTAAAAGATATAGAAAGGAAATGTAACCGGGTATCATGATTACAAGAAGCAATGAAAATGAGTCATTAGTAAGCTATTCATAGAGCATGATTGTATTAGCTTATTTTGAGGAAATAATCACTTTCTTTTCCCTGCGTCCTGAAAGAGGTTTACTATTTCCCCAGAAAAACACTAAGCCAAACATGGTATAAATTATGATTATCATGGGGAGAACAAAAACAATAATGAAGAACCAAAAAAGCTAAACAAATATGAAAAATGTGAGTATATCATACGATGCTGACTGATACAACAACCAGTTTATAGGTGAGTAATTTTTTAGGCATTGTGAGCTCATCAGGATTGAACGTGAATTAAAAGAAAGCACATTGAAGTCGGTTTACCAATCTTTATAATAAGAAATGTTATAACAAGGGCAACTAAAATAAACCTTGGATTCCAAAGCTGGGGCCTGCATCTTAATCATATCAACAGCTTCCTTTTTTATCCGTTGAAACCTATCATCCTCCTCCTGCTTTGCCGACAGACCCATACTGATCATTATTTTTAAGTTTCTCTGTCGTATGAGAAGATAAGTAGTTTTAGGAATTAAGAGAATTATACAATCAATAGAAACAATGAATAACAGTTAGAGAAACTACTCAAGATAACTATAACATCCAAAATGACCGAGGTAAATTAGAGGTAAGATTTTTATTCCTCAAAGAAGAATAATAATAATAATAATAATACTAGTAGTAGTAGTAGTAGTAATAATAATGTTATAGTCATATTTCCATAGCCACATTACCTTGAAGAACTCAAATAGAAGAAAAATTTAAGCATTCTTTTCAGAAGGTCACAAAAGTTGATCAGGAAGTCACTCAATCCACAATCTAAACTAAGCATGCATTTGATTATGTCAAGAATGTATCTATTACTGAAAGCATATCTCCATTATTCTCAACTCATATTATAACAATTATTAGAATTTGGAAGGCCTATACACAACCACAAAAGCTAGCTTGAGAGTTGAGGTTTGCACTATCCTTATAAAGGCTATCTATGCTATATCTCTAGCCAATGTGGGACTTCTAACACACCCCCTCACGTCCAGGACTGGACAAGCTAGAACGTGGAATCAACAACAACGGGTGGCCCAAATATGGGAGGTCTCCACAACAAATGGAACTAGGAAATAGGCTCTGATACCATATTAAAATTTGAGAGGTCTATACTCAACCACAAAAGCTAGCTTGAGAGTTGAGGTTTGCACTATCCTTATAAAGGTTATCTATGCTATATCTCTAGCCAATGTGGGACTTCTAACAACAATAAAGTCACACAATCCACATTTTAAACTAAGAATGCATGTGGACAACAAAGTTCTACTCAAAACATATCTTCCATTATTCTAAAATCATATTCTAACAATTAAACAAAAAAAAGTTGAACATAACGCAGCAACACTGTACAGAGGATTTCAGAGAAAAACAAGCATACTCAAGTTCTCAACACTAATACTTTTGCATTGCAACAGTATATGACAGCTGGAAGAGGCGCAGGGGGAGACTGAAGTTAGAATCGGGATAAACAGAAAATGAAGGGTTATCTGTTTATATATAACAGCGGTAATACCTTTAATGTTCTGAGTTGCATCAAGTGCCCAAGAATACTCATAAGACGATTAATTAACTCTTTTGATACTTTCCCTTGGCTTGCCTGTTGCAACAAAAACATAAAATTAATATTATAGTAAGTTCAAATCACTTGAGCAAAAAAATATAGAAAATTACACACACACACACACTTAAAAGCATGAAATTTAGAAAGCATCAGATGTCAGTACCGCTAGTCTAGCAACTTTAGCAAGCTTTAGCTTTACTTCTCTGGGCAACCTTCTTTTGACTGCCTGGGATATATTATCAGCCTCCGGGTTTTCCGCTGCAGGGGGCCTTGCTATAATATTATTAAAAACAAACAAAAGAAGAAGAAAAGAAAGGGGAAAAAATAGAGTTAGCAACAAACTTCCCACATTAATCTATGTAAGCAATATCATATCTGAGACTTACACTCAGCAACCATTTTCTCTAACTCGCCAAGAGCCTTCTCAAGCATTGAAGATTTTGGCCTAACACTAGACCCGTCTTTCTTGTGCATGTATTCAGATTTCTGCATAACATTGAAAAAATCCATTAGTTGGACAGGAACTATTAGAACAAATTTTCATGCAGAATCAATCGATATGCACAGGCACAACTTCCATCATCATAGTTAAAATTAGATGGAACAGGCAAATATATAGTTTACCAAGAGCACAACATGAGGATAGTTTACTTAGCCCTTTCCATTATTTTTAAATATAGCACACCTGCTCCAATGTATGTCAGTTTAGTATCCTTAGAATTAAGTGGCTGTCATTTTAAAATGAAACATCATGTGATTGTTGTCCTTCATGCAAATGCAAAAAGGATATGGAGTCAGCAATGCTTATTCTTTTTTTATTAATTGGCACATTGTTGGGTCAATTTGGTTCATTTCATCTAGCACAGCATGTAATCCTTCAGTGTCAAAGTAGAACTTTATCTCAATGACAATGGAAAGTGGTTCTGCAAAGAAAATTATTATTGGGAGGCAGTAGTTCTTGAAAGCATCAAGGGGCCCTTATGGTCTAAGACTAAGAATAGGAGAACCCTTTTGTTTAATGCCTAAAGGAATTGATGAAAGAACCACAGTGCAGAGTACCTCTTTTATCGGGGTTTTTTTAAGTATTTATCAAATAAAAAAAGACAACGGCAAAAGAAATAAAAACTTACAGTTGCTTTAGTGGAAAACTTTCCCACAGCCACGTTAAGATCCGGCAGTTGACGCATGCCATTTTTGTCTTTCGACCGACTAGAATTTTCTAAACCATCAATACTTGTCGAGGGTCTTCCAGGTTGGGATTTGGATTGTGCATAAGCACCTTTTTCATTGTACTTCTGATGAGATGTATCAGATGATCCACTTGTGTTCTTAGATTGGAAAGCTCCTATCTTCTTCTTATCAGCATCTTTTGCTTCTGACATGGCAACAGGGACATCATCACTTGATGTTTTCAAAGAGACAGAAGATACCGATATTGGTTTAGTATCAGCAATTTTCTTTTTGGAACTAATTCCATAGATATCCAATTGATTCTGAGGTTTCAAGGCTTCATAATTTCCATCGGGTACAACAAAATTCTGTGACGAATTACACACATTCTTCGCCTGTGTGGAAGTTGTTTTCCCATATGCTGCCTTGCCCACTTTTACATGCTTATTTGATCCATGGTCATTATTACTTTCGCCTGGATTCTTCACTATATCTTTTTTGCGCCTTTTCTTTGGTTGATGGTTGGGTAATACAGGAGGCACATCACTTGTAATATAGAAAGAAACGACAGAAAATCAATAATCAATCGTAATAATAATTAATTGCAAGACTCAATTTTTTACTACAATCTTCAATTAAATTAATATGTACAAAATTTGTAGCCAAAGTATCAAGGAAAGAGTCTTTAGCTATGAGCCAAGATGATAATGTCCAAATGTTGTCAAGACAAAAACAATTATTTTAAGGGTTAAATATGTTTTAATCCCTATAAATTTGGCAAAATTGGACTTTGATATCTATGAAAATTTTAACCATAAGGGAATATTTAAAGCAGATTTGTCAAACAAAATAAAACTTACGTGCGTTCCAATTTCCCCCTATTTACAAAGAACCCATCATGTTTGACTTTGGAATTATCAACCTGAAAATATTCATCCTGCAGAGTAAACAGTTAAATAACATAAAAGTAATATATAAGCAAAAAAAGAATCATCATAAGGAACAATGTTATCCTATATATCAAGGTCAAGGCACACAAACACAAATACCAACCAGCTCAGCGTCGTCGATAAAAGAATCTTCAGTATCATACTGATCATCATCAGGAACATCAGGCAGATCTTCATCATCACTGCTATCCTTACCCTGAAAATGATTCAGCATCCAATTAATGAACATTCGCGGAGCTACAAATTACTCCCTCCGATCCTTTTTATAAAAGACATGGGTCAACAAAAGTTGATGTATTGTCGACTCATATCACTTATCAAAATAACCGGAGGTAGTAGTAATTAAACGAGCATCTACAATTTAAACCAATAAAGAACTAATTCAAGCTTACTGGAAGTATCATATAGTAACGATTTCATTTCAGCAAGCAATATACACATACCATGTAAAGACGTTCAATCTTCTCTATTACAGCACTGAAACGGTGTGGCTGAGCTGCATCATTTTCCTCAACCTCAACAGGTTCTCCCTAAGAAAAATGGGCATAGACTTGTCAAAATAGTAAAACACTACATCGCGCATAAAGATCACATGACTGGCAAAGTACAGCATGTTTACAAATGTGCACTGACT
The DNA here is from genome assembly GCA_951799995.1 of Trifolium subterraneum. Lineage (NCBI taxonomy): Eukaryota > Viridiplantae > Streptophyta > Magnoliopsida > Fabales > Fabaceae > Trifolium > Trifolium subterraneum. The sequence goes on along the minus strand of OX637462.1, from coordinate 21,259,160 downwards.
ACTAAACCTAATTTTATATCTTTCTCAAATATTGAAGACTCTGTCAGATCACAGACGGTTGAATTGTATTGACTAATCTACATATATAACTGAGCTCATAAAATTTTCAATTTTCAACATCCCAATGCTAATCTACAAATGTGCACTGAAGAGTAACATATTTAAGTAATCGTATTAGATCATTTTACTATGACGAAAGCAAGAATAACAAAAAATAAGAACATATATCAAGTTAAACAGATAAACAAAAACACAAATTCAAAACAAATAATTACTCCAAAACCCTTTGAAACCCAAAAATAAGACTCCACTGCAATGCAAAAAATCACAACAGCAAAAACTAAAAACACTTCAATTTATAACTGCAAATCAACAATGCACACGGAAATTAAATCCAGAATGAAGCACAGTGAAATTGAACGGAAACAAAAAATCCTCACCGGAAAAGCCTCTGGCCGAGATAACTGAGATGTGGAAGCGGATCCGTTAGGTTTATTAGCGTCTTTCAACAGCTTCTTCCATGATACTATGGTTGTCTCTCCTGGCCGGAGCTCCACCGTGAACAGTTGTCGATCGCCTTTCTTGACGAACGACGAAGAAGCCTTCTTCTCTTCCATCATCGGAGGCGAATTTATCGAAATCGATGTTTCTAGAGAAACACGGAATTGAAAATTGGGAGAAAATTGAACATGAGACCTAAATGAAGAACGAGAAGAGGATTGCTTGCAGATTGCGCGGGATTCGAAAATGAATTCAGGAAAATAAAAAAGAAAATGGAAAATTAAATAAAATTGAAAAAATTGACACTGTCTCTCACTGGTGGTTTTAACTGAAAAAATCGAGCTAGCTTGTAAAAATTTTCCTGCTCTTTCCCGAGAAAAAACCAGAGAGGAAAGAAAACAGGGCGGGTAGTATCTATGGATCAAGTCGTACCCAACCCGAATTGAAACCAAATCGAACGAATTTTATGATTGGTTTAAATTTAAAAATAAACAAAAATATAAATAATCTTTAAAAAAAAGATAATACTCCATCTACTCTCCCTAGTAGCAAGTGAAAGAAGACAAAAAATATAGAACTATTATTTTTAAAAGGGCTTGATCTGCTCTCCTTCTCTAACCCTAGTCATCGCCACTTTTTCTCTTCTTGATCTATTAAGGAGAAGTGATTTAAGGTCAATTTAGGTGTAAAATCACCCCTCCGGATGGTTTTTCTTTCTATTTTAATTAAAAAATTAAAGGTTTTAATGCACTTTTGGTTCTCCTATTTTGAAAAACTTTAACTTTTTATAAGCCTCCAAACTTGAAATCGTTTACACACTAAGCCATAAATCAGTGTCATGTCCTAGTAAGTTAGGGGATCAAAAGTTCAAGTTTTTTAAAATAGGGGGATCAAAAGTTCAAGTTTTTCAAAATAGAAGATCAAAAGTTCAAATTTTTCAAAATAGAGGATCAAAAAGGTGGCTTTTAAAATAAAGGATCAAAAGTTCAAGTTTTTCAAAATAGGGGATCAAAAAGTTGGCTTTTAAAATAGGGAATCAAAAGTTCAAGTTTTTCAAAATAGGGGACCAAAAATGCATTAAAGTCTTATTTAACAAAAAATTAAAGACTACTGTTTTTTTTAGAGTTTAAAAGACACACATTAACAATGTAAATTTAGTGGGTGATGTGGCGGAAAACATGGTTGTGATTAGTTGACAATATAATTTACATCTCCTATAAATATTTTCTCTCTCTTTTTTTTTTTTTATACTTTTGAGGTTTTGTTGAATCATTTTTCTAAAATATATAAAAATAAACAAATAACTTTGCAATGTAATTTTGAGAAGATGCTAGTGGTGTAGAGTTTATTAGCGAATACCTTCCTCGTAGGTTGTAGCTTTTTGTTAACAAAAAAAAAATGTAAATTTGAGAAGAACTCTAAAAAAGTCAATATATCAACACAAAAATTGTATTTTAAGGATGAATTCACAAACAAACTCACAACATTCGTGTTAATAGCATAAAACGGTATACTCCCACCGGTCACATTTATAAGCAAAAAAACACTTCAAATTTTGGTCACTATTATAAGCAAAAGTTAACTACTTTTAAACTAATTAATATTGTTATTCCTAATATACCCTTACTTTTTAAAAGGTGCTTGTGATTTTCAAGGAAAAAGTCTTATTTCTAAAAGGCAATATAGTAAATTTATTCATGTTTTATATTCAATCAAAAAAATTAATTGCACTTAACTAAATTACTTAAACACCGCACATATAGTTATTTTTACTTATATATGTGACCGAAGGAAGTATTGCATAAGCCTACATATTTGAGTATATTGAAGTGTCTGAAATATTCATGTCTCCGGAATTTCCAACATGTTTTTTGTGAAAATAAAAATATCAAACATTTTTAATAGTTTGAATTTTTTTAAAAAAATAAATAAAACAATGAATCATAGAATATAATAAAGCAAGATGAGTATTTTGACAAGTATGACATTTGTCATTCATTGAGAGAGTTTAAATCTTTTAACCTTTCTATTAATAGTAATTATTCTATAATTATTTGTTTTTTTGCAATCTATATTATTTGTTAAAATTATTTTTTATTTGTATATTTAACTTTAGTTTTAGTAATTTTTTTTTGAAGCACATATTCCAAATACCTATTTATTTGTTAAAATTATTATTGTTTTCTATTAATAGTAATTATTATTGTATCTAATATATAATCACATATTCCAAATACCTATTCATTTTGTGTTTCATACCGAGGCAAAATTCAAAATACGCTTTAATTATAATTTGCATTGGTGAAGCATTTGTTTCTTTCAACGACATAAACAAAATTCTACTGGATTTTCATCTTCTTCTCTCTCACCACTCTTCTCATCAACATTCCTATACCTTGGCACTTTTTTTTTTCTTTTCTGTTATGCTCCCATGTTTCTCTCAGGTATATAAACAACACCCCATTTCTTCAACTTTAATTTACATATTCTATCGTTCTTTGTACTATTTGTTATTTAAGTTGTACTTTTGTTTGTTTAATAATTTATTAATTATATTGGTTTTTCCATGTTTCATGGTAGTTCATTTTCACTGATTATATATGACCATCTCATTTTGAATTAACTTCTTCAATTTTAGACTTTCAGTTGTCCACCTGCTCTGTTGGATTCTTAAGTCTAATTCTTTTATTGGGAAGAAGTATACTTCTAAGAAGAGAAAAGTTAAAGTAGGTACGGTAGTTTTCTTGGTTAATATATATCATATATATATCTTGCAATTTTTTAAGTTGGTTATATGATTCTCTTCAGCACTGCAGAAATCTATGGCAACTTTGACATACATTCTAGCTGGGAGATCTAATTGATCATATAAGGTAAATCAATAGCTACACTATTATGTTGCTGCTTTCTTTAACTTAGTAATGTATTTTATTAATAAGTTACACTTATCCAAAAATATGAATAGGTTGCAAGGTAATTGTGCAATTGTGAATATTGTAACAGGATATCCAATTCCATTTACCAATCCCCTCACCCCTTCAAATTCCTTTTACTTTATCTTTTCTATTTTTTTACACTTTAATTTTCCAATTCCTAATTTGAAGAATTGGTTTTCAAAAACCACACGCATGTGAATAAAAATGAGTATTAAAATTATGGCTTAAATGATATTTTCGTCTTTGTACATTCGCGCTTGTCATACCCCATTTTTTGACCGATCGCTTTTATACGTCTTTTTAAGACGGATTTTCTTTGTTCGTTTCCGACGAAATTTCGGCAGAGAGGTATTTTAAAATACCTCATTTTTTTGGTTTAATCTTTATTTTCTTTTTATTATTATTTCTTTTATTTTATTTATTTTTATTATTATTATTATTTAATTTAGTTTTTATCTCATTTTTGTTTTTTAGTCATTTTTATCATTTTTATTATTATTTTCGTTTTTTCATCGGGTGTTTTTTTCTGGTCAGTTTGTCAAAGGTCCAAATCTGTATTTTTGTCCAATCCAAGCCCAAAGGGGCAATTTTGTCCAAATGGGGAAACTTTTTTCATCTGCAAAACCCTAATCCTGACACAGTATTTATACTGTACTAATTGCACAGTCCCCTAGGTCAATATTCATCAGCCGCAGATCTTCTTCTTCCTTTCCAAAAAATTAAACTCAGAACAAAAAAATATCAAACCAAAATCCAGAATCAACAAATTAAATTCCATCATCATACACAAATCAAAGAACCTTCCTCAAACCCAAATCATCATCTCCGTTGTAAATTAAAACCACGAACCCAGAAACCCTAACTTCATCATCATCACAAATCAACAAACAGAATTCGAAACAAGCATAAACAAACATACATCCTTTTTTCCAAGAAACGAACCAAATCAAACCCAAAACCAAGTCCAAATTCAGAGAATCACAACCAACAAACCTTTTTTCATTCTTTCAAAACCGGATCAAAAAAACCCAAAGCAAACCAAATCAATTCCTTTTCAGAAATCAAAAAAATAGAAAAGAGCGTGAAACAGGGAAGAAGAAGAAGAAGAGAGCCGATCCAAATCGAAAACAAACTTCCGATCCGGTTTTTGATTGTTTGATTTTTGTCTATTTCAAATCTGGATATGTGTTTAGTATTTGTTTTTGAAGGTTTGAGTTGAGGTTTGAGTTTGAAAAGAGAGTAACCGAGATAATCGCAAAAATGGTATGAGAGGAAGGCTCGGCCGCCGTGAGAGAGAAGAGAGAGAGAGAGAGGAGATTTGAATTTTGTGATGTTTTTTTAAGGTTTAGCCTATATATACCCCTTCCCTGATCCAGTGCGCGCAGGTGCACAGTCTTTATGGTGCACCTGCGCGCCATTGTCCCTCAGATCTTAATCCAATGCCTATGATCCAATCTTTCTGTGATTAAATCAAAGCCGTCTGATCAATCAGACGACTCTGATTCTGTTTGATCATTTTTTCTTCACACACCCCTCTGGGTCACGCCAACCAGCTGGGCTTGGGCCCAGAGTTGCTTTTTGCACCCCCTTTCTGTTGTTATTGATATTTGCACCCCCTTCTGTCTTTTTTTATTTTATTTTTGCCTATGATAAAAGTGCTTATGGAATGTGCTTCAAAAAGCTATTAAATCCAAAATAAGCACTTATTTGAGGTTCTTTTTATTTTTTACTATTTATTTCATGATTATTTGTGCTTAATCTTGCTCACTAACTTAACTTTTATTATCCATGTTTTATTCTTTATTATTACTAACTTACTAACTTATCATTATTATTGTCACTAACATACTTCAATATTATTGCTTGTTAATCTAACATTTAACTTATTGCCTAATTAATTAACTATTTATTTTATTGCAAGGACATTAGATTGTATTTTTAGGATTTAATGTAAATTTAAATAAAAGTTGCATAGCATCATCTTGCATTCATTTCATATTTATTTTTCTTGCAAATACCTTAGAATGTAATTAGGAACAAGTGTATACTATAAATGAAAAACTTGCATCTCATGCATATTTATTTATCGCTTTCCGCAAAAGCGTTAGAATATTAATTCCGAGGGAAAAGACGCCGTTTTAATCAAAATATCATTACGGATTGTCTTCGCGCTTAATTTGCTTATTGCGACGTTAGTATTATTTGTTCGCGCTACCTTTTGTTAATTTGGAACCTAACATTCCAATTGTAATAATTAATCACTTTATTCTCAAAAATGAGGTCAACACCTCTTCAACAAAAAAAAGTCAAAACAATTCATTTTCAAACATCAAAAAACATCAAAAATATTTTGTCATCAAACACCTTTCAAAAACTTTAGACTTTAAACCAAACGTTTCTTTTATCGCGAAAACATTGGATTTAAACCAATAGTCTTTTTCATCGCAAACTTGGATTTTAAACCAAGTGTCTTGGACTTTAAACCAACGGCGTTTTTTTATCGTGAAAACCTTGGATTTTAACCCAAGTGTCCTTTTTATCGCAAACTTGGATTTTAAACCAAGTGCATTGGACTTTAAACCAATGGCTTCTTTTATCGCTAAAACCTTGGACTTTAAACCAAGTGTTCCTTTTTTTCCTCGCCAAAAAACCTTGGATTTTAAACCAAGTGTATTTTCTCCAACCAAGTGTATTTTCTCCATTCATACATTTTTAATCATGCATAAACCTTGAATTTTAAACCAAGTGTCTTTTATCACTCAAAACATTTTCTCAACAAACCTTGGATTTTAAACCAAGTGTCCGTGTCTTATTTCATAAACAAACTTCAATCAACTTAACCATATAGACTTTCTTCACAAATTAACATCAATCAAACTCACATTTTGCCACTTTTGGCTTTTGGTCTTTAAAACCATTTTCAAAACCTTAAAATTAAACAAACAAATTTACTCGTAATTTTTACCCCGATCTACGGTGGTTTGATCCCTCGGGTACGTAGGCATGAGACTTGTCTCTCCAATCAATAAAATCAACAAAAACATTTTTCTTCTTTTTTTCATCACTTTAAACTTTTTCTCAATCATCACTTTAATTCCTATACTTATACATTTTCCCAAGCAATTAAAATTAAGCGCAAAGTTAGAATAAAAACAAGAGGTTCCTATAGAGTACTATAGATATTTAGGGTGCTAGTACCTTCCCTGCGTATAACCAACCCCCGAACCTTGTTCTCTAAAAATAGGTTTTTTTCGAACTTTTTCCCTTTCCCTCGGATAAATTAAAGATCGGTGGTGGAATATTAAATTGTGATTCGAAGTTAATTAATAACTCGATATCCAAAAATCACCGCGACAGCGCTTCTTTTGTTTTAGTCCCTGTATCGTTTTTTGTTTTAAAAAGGTCTCTGAATGTGTAAAACATGTTGATTTCCGTCCCTCCCGTCAGCATTTATAGCGAATTGGTAGCTAATTAGCTACCAATTAGCTGCAAACGCCGTCGTTTGTCAACGATAGGGACGAAAATCAACAATATTTGCACATACAGTGACCTTTTTAAAACAAAAAACAATACAGGTACTAAAATAAAAAAGCGCGTATCCTAAAATTATTGGTTGCCTTATTGGTTCTAGAGGTGTTATTTTGAGTTATAGTAAGTTGTGATTAACTTTTATAAAGGAGTTGATAGCTAATTATGTAAGTATGATATTGGTTGTGCAATATGGAAATGTGTCTTTTGTGAGCCAAACTTTGGTGTTCTCTTCTTATAGTCATGTGTTGGTTGTGCTTTGTGGGACATATGGGTTTTTTGTTATAATAGCCGTGTGATCAGTTCTGTTGTGTGTGGCAGCTGTGTCATGATTCCTTTTTTATTTATTTGAAATCAATATTATACTGTAGTAAAAAGCTTGACTGAAATAATTTCTCTACTATAAATCACATTTGTTCTTATTTAATTATTTTGTATAGGATGAAGGTGAAAAACACAAGAAGGGGGGTTGAATTGTGTTTTGAAAAATTAATTCTTTTACTTGAAAGTAAATTGAAATGCAGCGGATATGAGAAACTAGACAAAACATAAAACGCAAATGAGACAATGAGAGAGAGAGAGAGAGAGAGAGAGAGAGAGAGAGAGAGAGAGAGAGAGAGAGAGAGAGAGAGAGAGAGAGAGAGAGAGAGAGAGAGAGAGAGCACACACAAAAATTTTATACTAGTTCCTCTCACAAAACGAGAGTAGTCCAGTCCCCTTGTACTTCCAAGGGATTTTACTATAATCACAAAGATTACACAACTAATGCTCAAGCACACAAGCAAGAGACTTCCTTGCTCTAGGTCACACAAGACAAAGAGACTTCCTTGCTCTAATCACACAAGATCAGAGACTTCCTTGCTTAAGCACACAAGCTTAAGACTTCCTTGCTCAAGTCACACAAGACAAGAGACTTCCTTGTTTAAGCACACAAGCTTAAGACTTCCTTGCTCAAGTCACACAAGACAAGAGACTTTACAAACTAACTTAATACACAGATTAAGTAGGACTGAAAGTTCTAAGCAAGACTCTCTAAACACTAAGTTCAGAGTCTACAATATCAAAAGATATTTTACTTAGAAGATTACACAAGAAAGAATGACAACAGTTCACAGCTTGAATACAATTTGAATCTTTCTCTGAGTTCAGATGATCTTCCAGTGGTCTTCTCTCTATCAGGATGTCTTCTATTTATACTCTGGGTATAAAGACGTTGAGAAAGGACCGTTGGTTGTACACTCTTCTTTTTGTTGACAAGACCGTTGTACTATTTCATTAGTTATGAGCTGCCTTCCTTCAGAGAGTGTTCTTCAGAATCTGATGATATCATTTCTTTGATCTTCTGAAGATGTACGCAAGCTTTAGACTGTGTTTTCTTTCTTTGGCCTCTGAGGACTTCTTCAGAGGCTCTGAAGCTTCTTGCTTCTCAGAGCCTTAACACTTCAGACTGTGTCCTTCAGATGCTCAAATGATGATCTACGTGGATGAGATTTTTACTATGTTCCTGCACATTAGATCATTCATTAATAATATCAATTGTCCATTTAATACACTGTTATCATCAAAACTTAGGGTGTTTTATAATTAAAACTCATTTTGTTCCAACAATCTCCCCATTTTTGATGATGACAAACATAATTATTAAATACAATTGTTTGTTGATTAAATTAATTATGTCAACATCAGGTTGTTGAGGTTTGTAAGCTCCCCCTGAGTCTGATAAACCATTAGGGTTAGGTTTGCAAGCTCCCCCTAAGTTTTATCCATAATTAAGTTGAATCAGTATAAGAACAATTTGATAAACTTGATTGTATCTACATACTTAACTCTCAGAGTGTGAGGTTTGCAAGCTCAACTCCTGAGTTTGATAAAAATAACTAAGAGCACAATCTTAACTACCTTCATCTATGCAAACACAATTATGTTTATTAATTTGCTCTCCTTATCAATTAAGTTTATAAGCATTTAGCAAGATAAAAAAAAAAATCAGATTCTTATTTAAGACAGTTTCAGATTCTTATGTGAGTAGATATTAAAAAAAATAATACACTACTGACACAATTGTACAACTAAATAATAACCCCCCTTTTGTCATCAGCAAAAAGGTTTAAACAAACAGTGAAAAGAAAAACAAAAGGTGCAAAACAAGAATCCTAAGGGTGTTTGGACAAGTAGAGAATGAGAAGCTGCTGAGCCTTCCTTGCAGATGCCCCTGAGTATGCTATCAGCTCTAGAAGCTTATCCTTTTGTTCATCAAGCGTATGTTTTATTATGTGTAGAACCCTTGTTGTCAAGTCTGAATTTTCTTCTTCTGGCTATTCCACAAGTGGTGCAGAGACTGGTTGACTTGGAGCACTAGGTGAACAAGTCACATGATCATCTGGTACATCAATTCTATCATTTATTGCAACTGCAGTATCTAAAAGCATCTCAGGTGATGAAGATTTGTGAGAGTCTGATGGAATTGATTTGGGTTGTTCAGATGATATGTCATTTGGTGGTTCAGAGGTTTCATGGATTGGAGAAATTCTAAAAGATGTCTCTTTCCGAATCTCTTCCTTAGTAAGAATTTTGGGGGATGACTAAGGGATGACAATATTGGATGGCTCAGTTGTTTCCTCCTCAGGAATATGCTTAGCTATGGAAGAAAATTGTGCAAAGCTAGCCATAAGGTCATCAAATGAGGAGTCAGAAGACTCTGACTCAGAGTCTGAAACTTGGACATATTCAGGTTCAGAGGGTGTTGGATAGATGGTATTTAGGGGTTGGACATGTTCTAGGATAGATGATTCAGATATTTGATTGCAATAGTTAAAAGAATGATTAGTACCTGTATCTGATCTTTGTCTCTTCTGTCCCCTAGTGGTGCAATGCTTTGTGCGAGATCTTTTGAGAATTTTTGCACTTAGCAAGTCTTTCACAGTAGGTTCTGCAGCCACAGGCTCTTCATCAACTTGCTCTTCAACCATAGTTTCTTCAACCTCTGGATGATCATCCTCTGACCTATTAACTGAAGCCTCTTCCATGGGTGGTTCCTCAACAATTATATCTTCTTCATAGTCGCTGAACACCTCTTCCTTAAGTGCTCTCATGATTTGTGCAAAAGTTGGACCATCACCTCTTCCAATGTCCTTATGAGTGACTGTGGTTCCTCTTTCCTTCATTAACCTCATGTATTCCAAAATGACTTCAGGAGGTTCATTATCAAATATGAAGGCGTCACTTGTAGGTTTGAATTTTGTCTTATTTATCAGAAGAGGCTTTTGAGGATAAATAAGCTTGCCTGATTTCCACAAACGCAGACTCACCAAGACTTTAGCATCAAGAATAAGTGCTCTTACTTGTTCAAGGTCTTCAAATACCCCAGCAAGCATGAATCTATCAGGAAGACCAAGTTGCTCAAAGATGGAGCATAAGAGCCTTGGATGAGAGATCAACTTGGAATGATTGTCAAACTTCTGAGCCTCACAAATTGTCTCACAATAGATGTTGAAAGATGTAAGCAGGTAGATTCATGTTCCTTTTTGTGGAGAGGAAGTAAATAAAGTGTCTCTGATCCCAATTCAGAGAATCACTGCCAGTATCCCTTGGGAGAAATGAGGAGAATACAATCTTAGCAAGAACCTTTTCGCGATCATTCAGATGACTGACTTTCTTTGACAACTTCTGATCCTTGAAACAAAGTCTGGCCATATTATTGAGGTACACTGACTTTCTTCCAGAAGCTGCAGTATAGAGCCTTACCATTCTAGTGTTGGGAAGATTCATCATCTTGGCCAAATTGCTTCTTGTCAAAATGACTGGAAAACCTCCAACACTAGAGTGAATCTCTGTTTCAGTAAATTTCCTCATACCCAATTCCTCTCTTGATTTTCCTTTATTTTCACTTGGGTTCTGATCAATTACTCTTTGAAGTTCAGCCTTAGCATCTACCAAAGTCACAACTTCACTCTTTCTCCAGAAGTCAAACACTAAATTGGAGTAGATAGGGCCATTAAGCATATCCAAGTAGTGCCCCCAGCCTTGTTCAGTGAAGAATTCCTTGTAGTCATGTCCATTGACTTTTAAGGCCTCAAAGTCTATTGGTCTTTCCATAACCAATTTACTTTCTTCAAAAGAAAGATCCATAGTGGCATCTTTAAGATAGGAGTCATGAGCGTAGATGTTTATTGGAATGTCCTCTGGGAATCTTGGTACAGAAGATGAACTTGCCATTGTTGAGGTTAACGAACAGGGTTTTGCTAATATGAGGGAGGAAGAAAGTGTTCTGGGTTGTAGAAGAAAGGTGTGGGATGTGAAAGTGAACTTGTGCGAAAATGAGTAAAGTGATTTTGAAAAACTCTTGTAAAAACAATGATGAGGGAGTACATTCGTTGCAATAAAGAATTTCGTCATAAACTGCCTTTACTCTAACCAATCACAGACTAAGAGTAAAGACAAATTAATTAACACGTGTACTCCACATGGTTAAACACTTCAGAGTTTAAAATTTTTCAGCGTCTGAAGACCTTTCAGAGTTCAGAGGCTGAATCCACAATTTTGTTATTCAAAGCTTGATGTCTTCAGAGACCAAAATCATGTTCCGATGCCTTTTGATAAAGTCTAGTCTTTCAACTGCTAAGAGTTTTGTAAATATATCAACCCATTGTCTTTCAGTTTCAATGTATTGAATATTTACACTACCCTTCTGAACAAGGTCTCTTATAAAATGATGTTTAATTTCAATATGTTTAGCTCTTGAATGCAAAATTGGGTTTTTAGAAAGTTGAATAGCTGCAGTGTTATCACATAAAAGTGGAATATTGTGGCTATTAACTTTGTAATCCTCTAACTGATATCTCATCCAGAGTAGTTGTGTACAACACTTGGCTGCTGATATGTATTCTGCTTCTGCTGTAGACAAAGCTATAGTAGTTTGTCTTTTGCTAGCCCAAGATATGAGATTTTCTCCCACAAATTGACAATTGCCACTTGTGGATTTGCTTTCTATCTTGTCTCCAGCAAAGTCAGCATCACAGAATCCTATCAACTTATAATCACTTGTTTTCTTATAAAATAATCCAAGATTTGTGGTTCCCTTCAGATATCTAAAGATTCTCTTTACAGCAGTAAGATGAGATTCTCTAGGATCTGATTGGAATCTAGCACACAAACATACACTAAATAAAATATCAGGCCTTGATGCAGTTAGGTAAAGTAAAGAACCTATCATACCTCTGTATAGCTTCTGATCTATTTTGCCTTCTGAATCATCCTTGCTGAGACTACTTGTTGGATGCATTGGTGTTGTCATTGGCTTGCAATCCTCCATGTTGAATTTCTTCAGCAACTCCTTTGTATATTTGGTCTGATGAATGTAGGTTCCATCTTTGTTCTGGTTGATTTGAATTCCCAGAAAGAATTTCAGCTCTCCCATCATGCTCATTTCAAATTCTTCCTGCATAATCTTAGAAAATTCTTTACACAAAGATGGATTAGCAGATCCAAAAATAATATCATCAACATAAATATGAATAATTAGAATGTCATTCTTAAATGTTTTACTAAAGAGAGTATTGTCAACTTGACCTTTTTGAAAACCTTTTTCAACTAAGAAATTGCTCAGTCTTTCATACCAAGCTCTGGGAGCTTGTTTCAGACCATAAAGAGATTTCTTTAACTTAAAAACATGGTCAGGATGTGAGTCATCCTCAAAACCAGGAGGTTGTTTGACATATACTTCTTCAGAGATGTAGCCATTTAAGAATGCGCTTTTAACATCCATTTGATACAAAACAATATTGTGATGAGTAACATAGGAAAGAAGTAATCTAATAGCTTCAAGTCTAGCAACTGGAGCAAATGTTTCAGTGTAGTCAATTCCCTCTTGTTGACTATACCCTTGAGCTACTAGTCTTGCCTTATTACGAACAACTCCTCCTTGTTCATTTAACTTGTTTCTGTAGACCCATTTTGTTCCAATGATATTCTTCTTAGAAGGTTTGGGTACTAAGCGCCATACTTCATTTCTTTCAAACTGGTTTAGCTCTTCTTGCATTGCTACAATCCATGCATCATCAGCTAGTGCTTCATCAGTTAAACTTGGTTCCACTAAGGAGATTAATCCAATTAATGAGTCTTCATTTCTGAAGCTTGATCTGGTTTTCCTTGGACTGTCCTTGTTTCCCAAGATTAGCTCTTCTGGATGAGAGGATTTGTATTTGAAAGAATGTTTTGATTGTTCAACTCTGCTTGGACTGCTTCTGATAAGTTCTGATGTTGGGTGATCTTCAGAGTCCATGGTTTCAGGAGTTGAATTTGTTTCTTTAGAGGTTGGTTGACATGGTCCTGATATTTCTTCAGGTTCTGATTCTTCATCATCTGATAGTTGTATATCTGCAAAGTTCTCAACTAGCTCTGACAATTTGTCAGGCTGCTTGTCATCAAATTTTATGTGCATACTTTCTTCCACTGTATGAGTTTCAGAATTATACACTCTGTATGCTTTTGAGCGTTCAGAGTATCAAATAAAGATAGCCTTATACTCTTTAGCATCAAACTTCTTCAGATGAACTTTTGTATTCAGAATGTAACATGTACAACCAAATTGATGAAAATAGGATACACTAGGTTTCTTTCCCTTAAATAGTTCATATGCTGTCTTATTCAAAATAGGTCTAATATAAATTCTATTTTGAACATAACATGTTGTGTTTACAGCCTCTGCCCACAGATACTTAGCAATGTTAGTCTCATGCATCATGGTTCTGGCCATTTCTTGCATAGTTCTATTCTTTCTCTCTACAACTCCATTTTGCTGTGGAGTTCTAGGAGAAGAGAACTCATGTAAGATGCCATATGTGTCACAAAAAATTTCAAACATTTCATTTTCAAATTCACCACCATGATCACTTCTAACTTTTAAAATATGTAAACCTTTTTCTTTTTGTATCTGTGTGCAGAAGCTGCTAAAGACATCATATGCATCATCCTTATTTCTAAGGAATTTAACCCAAGTCCATCTACTGTAATCATCAACAATGACTAGTCCATATTTCTTCCTATTGATTGAGGCTGTACTCACAGGACCAAACAAATCAATGTGAAACAGCTCTAAGGGCCTAGAGGTAGAGACAACATGTTTAGGTTTAAAAGAAGTTTTCACACTCTTTCCTATTTGGCAGGATCCACAAAGAGCATCTGAGTGATAGTGTAGCTTAGGTAGGCCTCTTACAAGGTCAAGTTTGCTAAGCTTAGAGATTAACCTCCAGTTAGCATGGCCTAACCTCTTATGCCATACCCATTTCTCTTCACTCAGAGTTAGCAAGCATTTTACTTCTTGGTCTGTCAAATCAGAAAGGTTTATTTTAAATACATTGCCTATTCTCTTGCCTTTGAACACTACAGACTTGTCAGATTCTCTAATTACAGTACATAACCCTTTATCAAAGTTAACCACAAACCCATTGTCACAAAATTGACTGATGCTAAATATGTTGTGTTTAAGTCCATCTACAAACCAAACATTATTAATTAAAAGGGAGGAGTTACCTACAATACATGTACCTTTGATCTTGCCTTTTTGGTTTCCTCCAAAGCCAACTGTTCCACCATCTTCAAGTTTCAATGATGTGAACAATTTCTTATTACCAGTCATGTGCCTTAAACATCCACTATCCAGATACCATGATTGATTACCATTTTCTTTCAATCTGGATAGCTGTAGAATAAACAAGGTCAATCATTGTAATAATATCCTTCACATTCATTATGAAGTTCTCTCCAATAATCATTTGCTTTGTCCACTTCAGCAGCTTTGGAAGTAAAGTAATGTTTTGGAACATAAGTTTTTCTTCCACAGCTGATCACTTGCTTCCATTCATCTGATTTGAAATGGTTTTTCCTACAATGAAAATCTGAATAGTAGACAATTTTACACTTTGGTACCCATTGTTTTCTGGGTCCAGTTTGGTTAGTTCTATAACCTTTAGTTCTTCCTTGCCTCTGTGAAAAGTTTTGTGGACTATTAAAGAATTTCCTTTGAAAATTTGGTCTTTGAAAATTGACCCTCTTAGTCCATTGATTTTGAAATCTAGGCTTTGATTGATAATCACTACAGGACCTAGGTTGCTTTTCTAATCTAGGACTAGTTTTGCTTACCAGAATCTTATGTTGATTATTTATCATCAGCTTGGTTTGTTTTAGAGTCTGATTGGATGAGCTTCTGAGTCCCAAAGTTTTCAGAGTCTTAGACTTGATAGTCTCAGGTTCTGAATACTTAGGTCCTGAGTTGCTCTCTTTGAGGTTCTGAGAAACAGCCTCTGATGTAACTTCAGAGCTTGTCTTGCAGACCCCAGAGATACCTTCATAGTCTGAAACAGTCATAGCTTTGCCTTTGTTTTTCTCAGGCACAAAGGTTGAATAAAGATTATCAGGAATATTATTTAAACAAATATAAGGATTTTGTTTCCCATATGATTTACCATATGAGTAACCAATTCCTTCACCTACATTTTTACAAACAATATAAATCATGGACGCCATTTTACTTTTGTTGACGTTCTGATGAACAAACTCCTGAAGAGCAACC
Organism: Trifolium subterraneum; assembly: GCA_951799995.1. Taxonomy (NCBI): domain Eukaryota; kingdom Viridiplantae; phylum Streptophyta; class Magnoliopsida; order Fabales; family Fabaceae; genus Trifolium; species Trifolium subterraneum. The sequence goes on along the minus strand of OX637462.1, from coordinate 21,243,626 downwards.
TCATGCTCATCAGTAGGTTTGTTACATCTTGTGCACCCATTTTCAAGTTCTTCAATTTTGATTAAAGAATTTTTATATAGAGCTTGAAAATGTTCAGCTTTCTTTGCTAACTCATCCTTTTGCATTTTTAAAAGTTTTAGTTTAGAGGATGATTCAGCAAACTTGCTTAGAGACGTACCAAGGTAAGTTAAGAGTTGTTCTTTAGAATAATTTAGAAATACCTGTTCAGGTTCATCAGAGTCTGATCCATCAGAGTCTGATTCTTCAGAGTCTGATCCTTCAGAGTTTCCATCAGCTGTAGCCATCAGAGCCATATTTGCCTCTTCATCATCACTGTCTGAGGATGTTTCCAAGTCTTCAAACGTTGCCATTAAGCTCTTCTGGAATCTTCTCTTGTAGCTCTCTCTCTTGCTACTGAACTTCTTGTTCTTGTCCTTTGATGAAGCTTCAGGACATTCAACAATGAAATGTCCTGGTTTGTTACACTTGAAGCAATTCTTCTCTTCTCTGCTGGGAGTGTTCCTTGAACTATTTCCTTTATGACTCTTACTCATCCTTGCCCATTTTTGAAAGTTTCTGGTGAACATGGTAAATTCTTTATCTTCTTCTTCTTCTTGATCATCTGAAGAAGAATCCTCCTCAACCTCCAGAGTTTTATCCTTGAAAGCTTTTGATGATTTCTTGGTTGAAGTTAAGGCTACTGATCTTTCCTTCTTCTTCACTGCATCAGCATTCAATACCATCTCATGGCTCTTGAGATTGCTGATAAGTGATTCAAGAGAGATTGTCTCGAGATCATTAGCTTCCTCAATAGCTGTGACCTTAGGTCTCCATTTGTCAGTCAAGCTGTTTAGGATCTTCCACACATGATCAGAGGTTGTATAACTTTTCTTCAGAATCCTGAGATTAGACACCAGAGTCTGAAATCTAGAAAACATCGTCTCAATGTCTTCATCAGGTTTCATGGTAAAAAGCTCATACTGCTCAACCAGTAGTCTTGCTTTGGCATTCTGAACTTGCCTATTACCATCATAGTTTGAGCAGAGAGAGTCATACATAGCTTTAGATGTAGATCTATCCATTATTTTGGTATATTCATCATGAGATATTGCTGACATCATGATTTGTTTGACTTTGTTGTGTTTAGAAAACATCTTCTTGTTCTCAGCAGATAGAGCTCTTTTCTTAGCTATAGTAATCTTACCATTAGGACCTATTCCATCAATAGGTACTCCTTCTTCTATCAGGTCCCAAAGCTCATCATCAATTCCATTGACATAGTGGTAAATGCTATTTTTCCACCATTCAAATCTTAGAGCATCACCACTAAAGATTGTAACCTTTTTATTGCTGGAATCATGATTAGATGTTGAAGAGGTAGAAGTCATGTTGTCGTAGGTGTATTGAACTTGAGATAGATCTGAAGTAGTAGACGTAGGTATAGGTATAGATGTGGCTTCCCCAGACATACAGTGTTTTTCAAAGATCTTTTAATGTCTCACTGTGAAGTGATTAAAAAACAGAACCGGAGCTCTTGATACCAATTGAAGGTGAAAAACACAAGAAGGGGGGTTGAATTGTGTTTTGAAAAATTAATTCTTTTACTTGAAAGTAAATTGAAATGCAGCGGGTATGAGAAACTAGACAAAACACAAAACGCAAATGAGACAATGAGAGAGAGAGAGAAAGCACACACAGAAATTTTATACTGGTTCCTCTTACAAAACGAGAGTAGTTCAGTCCCCTTGCACTTTCAAGGGATTTTACTATAATCACAAAGATTACACAACTAATGATCAAGCACACAAGCAAGAGACTTCCTTGCTCTAGGTCACACAAGACAAAGTGACTTCCTTGCTCTAATCACACAAGATTAGAGACTTCCTTGCTTAAGCACACAAGCTTAAGACTTTCTTGCTCAAGTCACACAAGACAAGAGACTTCCTTGCTTAAGCACACAAGCTTAAGACTTCCTTGCTCAAGTCACACAAGACAAGAGACTTTACAAACTAACTTAATACACAGATTAAGTAGGACTGAAAGTTCTAAGCAAGACTCTTAAAACACTAAGTTCAGAGTCTACAATATCAAAAGATATTTTACTTAGAAGATTACACAAGAAAGAATGACAACAGTTCACAGCTTGGATACAATTTGAATCTTTCTCTGAGTTCAGATGATCTTCCAGTGGTCTTCTCTCTATCAGGATGTCTTCTATTTATACTCTGGGTATAAAGACGTTGAGAAAGGACCGTTGGTTGTACACTCTTCTTTTTGTTGACAAGACCGTTGTACTATTTCATTAGTTATGAGCTGTCTTCCTTCAAAGAGTGTTCTTCAGAATCTGATGATATCATTTCTTTGATCTTCTGAAGATGTACGCAAACTTCAGACTGTGTTTTCTTTCTTTGGCCTCTGAGGACTTCTTTAGAGGCTCTGAAGCTTCTTGCTTCTCAGAGCCTTAACACTTTAGACTGTGTCCTTCAGATGCTCAAATGATGATCTACGTGGATGAGATTTTTACTATGTTCCTGCACACTAGATCATTCATTAGTAATACCAATTGTTCATTTAATACATTGTTATCATCAAAACTTAGGGTGTTTTATAATTAAAACTCATTTTGTTCCAACATAGGATTGTTGGAAGATGTTGATAATCCATTAACCAAGTCAAGTTGAAAGAGATGAGTAGAGGAGATAAGTTACGTTGTTTTTTGGTTACACACAAGTTACACAGTTTGATGATGATGGAAGTGAAACACAAAAGCTAAGTGAATGAGACTTGAATTTTTTTATTTGTCTTAAATTTTGTTGTACAATGTCTGGTTTTAAACGCAGAGCAAGCACATTTTTGGACAGAATTTACATCAAACATTTTTTGTAAACTTTTATAAATATTATATATGTTTAACCGCAAACACAATTTTGCAATAGAGGGCTATTTAGAAATGAAAATCTGAGCTTAACTTTTATTATTGTCTTTTTGTATTTATATAAAAAAAGTATATGTTTCCTTCATTTATTTTACATTAATACGTTGAAGTAACAAATGCTATGGTTATGGAGTGTGATCCAGTTACTCCTATTATGAGTGGTCTCTATTTTTTATTTTTTTCGAAAAAAGTATGTTGTGTATAAATAAGAAGAAAAAGATATGGTATCTATTTCAAATTTTAAACCCTTCTTAAATTTTTTCTTAATTCAAATTTCCTCATTCACTAATTGTCATCTAATTGATTTAAACTTTGATTTTATCACAGGTGCTACTCCTACAAATGAATCTTGGATTTTATGCTTAAATTTATCAACATTTTTGCTGAAGAAAAATCTGAAGATAGAGACAATGTGTCTATGTGTGAATGAACTCATGTCAAAAGAACTAACTATAAATTTAATGTATATATGTTTCCGTGAGTATAATTCAGTTAGTTGGAATATCACATTTTATATGTTAGAATCAGGGTTGAAACCTGAGATTTCCTATTTATTCACATCGAGAGGTGAATTTTTAGCCACCAGATTATTTGACAAAAAAAAAATTAAGGTATATATATATTGTGTGTGAATTATCATCTTGAAAGATTCAATGAGTTTTGGAACTATGTTGAAATTTCATGCTAATCTTTTATTTCAATTTTTTTATATATTAATCTAGAGAAAGCAAAACTAAGCTTGCTTCATAACTTTACATAAATAGGATCAATTTTCGTTCTTCTTTGTTTACTTCTCTCTGAAAATTCTTGATTTCTTATTTCTTTAATTTTTTGAAACTTTGCAATGGCAGAAAAGTTAGACTATGTTGATGTAATTCCTCCTATGAGAGAATCCTAGATGGTTGTGTAGTGATATTAAACAAAATTATTTTAATTGTCATAGTTTCAATTGTCCCTATTATTAACACATAGTGTATTGTGCTATAATTAGTGAAATTTAATTCAAATATATCATAGAGCTTAAATATCCTCTTATTTTTATGTATAGTTGTAATTTCAGATTTTTTGTACATTCTCAAAACTTTTAAAATATAAAGTATAAAATATTTTATTTATAATTTAAAGAAAATTTTTCCCGTGCACGGCACGGGTATACACACTAGTAATCAATAAATAAAGCAAAAAGGAAGTGTTATGTTATCCTCTCTTCTTCTCTAGTTCCCTCCTTCAAGAGCTCACTTCTATGAATGAATGAAAGCCATGTCCATTTCTACTACCTCATTCCTCGTCCTCTCACCACCACCACCACTATCTCCTCTTTCCAGACTTTCACAACCTTCCTTCCTCCCTACTTTCAAACTCAAACCTCTCTTCCTCCAATCTCCACCTACCTCTTCTAGACGCAACCCATTCTTAACTCGCGCTGACGACGGCGACGTCGACTTCTCCGGTCCCGACGACTATGAAATGGAAGACGAAGAATTGTTTGAGGTTGACAACAAGAAGGATTTCGACATTGAGTATGAGGCCAACGGTGACGTCGACATTGTAGCGGTTCAGAGTATGAGCTTTGTTTCTACACAGGGTTGGGATCCTGATACTCTTGTTGATTATAGAATTAAGGAAGATGAGTTTCATAAGATTAGTTTGTTAGATTGTGATTTTTTCATACGGAAACCCCCTGACCCTGATAATGATGTTTATGATTTCAGAGAGGTTTGTTGCTGCTATGCTATTGCTATTGCTATCCTTTGTATTAACCTCAACTTCAATTTTTGTTGTTACTATTTTTAATTGTGTTGAATTTTTTTGTTGTAGATGTATGTTACTCCTCCTGATACAGATGTTTATTCAATCCCCAAGGTGCTTGCACCAATGCCTCAGAAGGTAATTTTTGTTGTCCTCAAATTACGCCTCACCGACATGTTATTTTGATTAGGGCGTGTTTGAATTGACTTATTTGAGTTTATCTACCGATTGATGTAAGCACTTTGTGAGACGGATTGATAGCATATGAAAAACGGTTTATGACATGTCCATAAGTTGTTTTCAGTTTATTTTTACAAGCTATTCAGGATAGCTTATGATAGCAACTTATAGTTTGACTTTGGGCCCGTTTGGATTAGCTTATTTTGAGCTTATGAATAATAGTTTATGCAAATAAATAAGCTTTTATGTTAATTCATAAGTTCTTGCTAGTAAAAATTGTATCTTCATAAGCAATTATTTCATAAAATACCTTAACAAACTTATAAATAATACATAAAACCTTATTTATTTGTATAAGTTGTTTTGCATAAGCTCAAAAATAAGCCAATCCAAACGGGACTAAGTTGTAAGTTGCTATCATAAGCTATCCTGAAGAGCTTATGAAAAATAAGCTGAAAACATGTCATAAACCGTTTGATACACATCAATCATTTATTATTTATAAGTTGCTATCATAAGCTATCCTGAAGAGCTTATGAAAAATAAGTTGAAAACATCCTATGAACATGTCATAAACCGTTTGATACACATTAATCATTTATTATTTATAAGTTGCTATCATAAGTTATTTTTCACAAGCTCAAGATAAGCTTATCCAAACGGGCCCTAAAATGTTTGATACACCTTAATCATTTTTAATTTCTTCTCTATCTAACTCAATTTTAAAATATTTTCCTAAGTGTATCAATTGCTTTCTCAAAAATAGTTTAACTTTATTATATCTTTGTTACTGAAATAACTTATACATAAGCAAGCGCTTATACGATAACTATTTATACTATAACCACTAAATTAAGTCGTTTATCCAAACAAGGTCTTGATCGTACAATATTGGTATTTTATCATATATGTTTTTGTTGGGTTGGGAATTCAAATATGCTAGTATTATAGCTTTATTTAGGAGATGGTGGAATCCATTCATATTTACAATATATATTGATTACAGTTGGTGGTTTAGGAAGCTATGCTAAGAGCACTTAGAATGATTAATTTCTTTTGCTGTTTCTCCCTCTACATATATATCACTTCCAAATATAAAGGTTGTTTTTCTTTTTCTCTATCTGTAGTACATTAGATGTGCGCAAAGTGATTTTGGATGCGACAATGTTACAGAGCCACCCGTTGATGCACGGCGAGATCCTCTGTATAAACATGAGAGGGAAATTATGAAGGTATGGTTTGATATTGTATTTGAGGCTTTTAAGTAAAATTTGAATTCCTTTTGTTTCTCTATTACTTTGTCGTATAACTGGATCTAGTCCAAAGATCTTAATGTCTTAATAAAAATATGTGATATAAAATGGCTATTATTGAAGGATTATTATACATGTAACTGCTTAAAGAATCACATGCTTTAGATTTTGTCTCAAGAATTGTGAAATATCACCGAACAATCCTCTTATGGAATCCTAACTGGCAATGAGTATCAATTGAGCTGTATTGTATCTTTCATACTTTCAGGATTGTGTTGTCCTTCTAGGGTGTATAGAAATATTCTCGGGAAAGTGAGCTTATACTATAACATTCTCATGATCTAAAAATTTTCATATTAATTTTTTTTGGGTATTATTGATTTGCAAGAAAGTAAGGGTCTTTTCAATTTCATAAAACATTTTATGTTTTCATCAAAATAATATGACATTGTTTTCACTTTTTTCCTGTTTTGAAAGTTTTCTACATGAAACAGTAAAACCAACATTCAGTGTTTTTGTGTTACAGGTATTCTTGACAAAACACTACAGAAATCGGAGGCTAGGAGACCCTGAGTTTGTCCTGGATTTTGAGGAGATTTATATTATTGATTCCAAAACTAAGTCGATCACCAGAGCCAAAGTTCTGGTAAGGAATTGTTAGTTAATTCTCAGTCTGGTTGCTTTTGGAAAATTATCTGCAGTTTGTTTCCTTTCGTAGTTATATTTTTCATCCTTGAATTTACTTTTTGTTTTATTGTTTATACGATATCTTTGTAAGTGCTACACAATGAATTCATGGAAGATGCATTGTGGCTTAAACCTAATAATCTTTGTACTGCTCTACAATGTTGGTCGAAATACTGGAAAATACGATTGTACATTGATAATGTTTTAAAGAAATAAAACACTTGTATGGTTGTCAAACTCTCAAGTTAACTTCTAGAGTTTTACAAGTGTATGACTGTATTTTCAAATAACTCACAACTCACTCAAGAGTTTGTTTATATCAGGGTAGACTTGCGAGTTTGAGGACAATTGAACAAGTCTAACATAATGGTTATTTTTCCCATACATGTCTAAAATGACAATGGTTCAATGTTTTTTTTAAAAAAAACCCAAAATACAACATCTGAGTGATATTGATAAGACAGTACACAAAACATGAACCTCACAATTTTAGTACTCCACTCCATAGATGGATGCATCTGAGATTCCAACACAAACCCGTCTACCAATTATGTAAATGATCTTGTATTGAGTCTCAACTCGACCACGTAGCTCCCAATATAAACGATGTCAAATGAGAACACATACATACATACTCATTGTTATATGTTGCCATTGTTATATCTTGGCATGAATGTAACAGGCAAGGTCCAAGGTGAATGAACCCAACTTTTTTGAGTTTAAACCTAGGTTTTTCAAGTTGAATCCAGCATAAATTTTGAATCATGATAGTTTGTTTGGGTTTAATTTGTCAGTTGCATATAGAATATTTATTAGAATGTTAAATATTCACTGTGCGGCTGTGCCAATTGTGTTTAGATCCTATGATTGATTTTTTAACATTATTTTTGTATCAAGTAAATGCTTACTGATTGAGTCTGCAAAGATTCCACGAGTTCATGTAGACTCTCGGGTTTAACAGCCTCGCTCTAGTTGAATTTGTTGGAATCATGTGTAGTAGTTTTGAGATGCCTGATGTTCCCCTTCCCATTTCTGTGTGTTTGGAGGGACCAGTTTACACCGGTACAATACTTTAACTCGCACACTACCTCTGCTTGGGAGTTGAGTAGTATATTGCTTGTTTAGAAGCAACTTTGTTGAGACATTGATTACTACGAGTTATACTAATCATCAATATGCCTTCTGTAGGTAACAGCTCCCGGAGGGAGAACTAGAGATAGAAAGAGCGACTTGCTTGTTATAGCTGATAGGGGGAACTCCTTCAAAATAATACATGCGGTGAGTATTTATTTCCTGAATCACTTGTTATTTATCTTTTACATCGCACCTCTGATATCCCATTTTATATGCAGAGTGAGAAAGACGATCCAACAGCTGTCATAGAAAGACGAGAATGGACCCAAACGAGAGCAGAAATGGAGAGGCATCTTAGCAAACTAAGAGACTTCAGCAATTCAAATTGGTTTTGATTTATAAGAGTACGTACTCAAGCCCGGCCTCAGGATTGTGCCTAGCATGATAGGTAATTCGATCTAACCCATCACACGTTTATACAGGCAATTGGATTCAACCTTCCATTTTTGACAGTGTGTGCAAGTTGCTGGATCTTGTGTATATTCTGTTGTATTTTGTTAGAGATGCAGCTATTGAAATCCAATGATCTATAATAGTTAGCCTACAGTTGAATAGCCACTGTTTGGATCTGTTCGGATGCATAACCATGAATTTTAATTCTAGGCATTACCAAATCTATTCGAGTGAAGAGTGTAATATTTTTGTATTTTCACTGATGCATGTAGTTAACTGCTAATGAAGGCATGTAATCACAGTCCACTTGCCCCCTTCCTTTATAGGAGAGGTTTATGCATATGTTTGGTTTTGCATTCTATTATTGTTTCTCTCGTTGCAAAGCAATTCTGCCATGAAAATAGAAATAGAGAAGCAATGAATTTTTGCTTTAGTTGATAATGCGTTCAATAAAATTCCACTGCGAAAGCATAGGCTAAAAGAGAAAGAGTGAGTTTAAGTGTATGTTTGTTATCACAATCGTAATTCTAGCATACTCACCGTGATACTAAACAGAGGCTAAAACATTTTAAATATAGTTACTTAGTTTTTTTTTCTTTACTTAGTTTTTTGTTTCTTTCTATATTATAATCTCTTGTTCTCTCCCCCGAGTCCTCTCCCATTCTCAGTCTAACCAATTTTTGTTTAAGATTGCCATGTTATTGGTGTGAAATATTCACCGGCTTGGCTGATAACGAATTTTTGCAGGAAATCTAACCGACTATTTTAATGGTGTCTCTTCTCTTGACCATATTTTTTCATCTACAAAATTCAAATCACAGATTTTACTTAAAAGATTTAAGTAATTTTACTTTGACCCATGTAAATGTAAATTATGTAATGTTGGTCCTTTGAATCAATCCATATATAATGAAACACTACTAACCTAAAATATTAAAGGTTTTTTCTAATCTCCCCCTTCATAAATTGATGGTATTTACCCATTAACTAATGAGAACAAGCTATATGCAAGTTCACATGTGCAAATTCAAAAATGTTACAAGTTACTTATGAGTACCACATGTAAATCCACCTATGTGGCTTGTTTTCATTGGTTGATGGACAAATATCCTCAAATTATCATATTATGAAGAGATAGAGTAGGTTTCACCAATATTATTAATATTAAAAGGAAATGCCTTGTCCTAGGAAAAAACTTGACTTTGACTGTAAACTCTGGCCCCACTTTTATTTTCAACATAATATTCATTTGAAATCACATCGAACAGTGCCAATTGCAAAGGCAAAGTGATCATAAGATATATTTTACTACTATGGTATGATGACTAGAATTTCACTTGAATTCCAATTTAAGATATCTGCCTATGTTTCCTGCTCTTACCAATCTAGGCTGCCCATACAGAATCATAAATGGACAGAGGCCCATAATCTAATCTAACCTATATAACTATAAGATGCATATGAAATGCTTTGAAACTGTGGCATGCAAAAAGGAAGCAAGAAACATTTCCTTTATCCTGAGGTTATATTGTGGAGGGTACACTCAATTTCACAAGCACTGGTGGTAGTGGTCAACTATATATCTTTGAGTTCATACCATGCCTGACCTCCTAGCTAACCTAAAATGCATAGATAGATTATAGATATGGTTTGAGGCCATTGCCAATATATCTTAGGATTGGACTCTTTAAATCAAAAGCCTTCCCATACATACACATAACCGGGGGGGGGGGGCTTCTCATATTTTTAGAACCTTAACCGTTGAATTAGTACATAAGAATTGAAGCTTCAAGAAGTAGGAAAAAAAGACAATAATAAGAATTAGTACATAAGAATTGAACCTTATATGTTATGCAATATATTAGTAGATTGGCACTTGTCAGGTTGGTCCTAACATATCAAGTGAGTTTGATGTGCTAAAAATAAGCTACTGAACATGATAATTTCAGTTGTACTGTGTTTGATTTTAAAATTGTTCGTGGTATTGGACAAATTGGGGTTAAGTGGGACATGACAAAAAATGAAATTGTTATCGCCCACTCACATGACAATTTTTTGTCTTCTGCATAAGTTGTCTAAAGAACTTTTTATCCACCAAACATCGTACAACACAAAATTGCTCTGTAGTGTTCTGTCTTGTACTATCATATAATATATTTTTGTCCAGTGTTTACATTTTACAGATCAAACCATCAGTCTCTTTGGTGTTTGGTCTTTTATGTGTTTGACTGGTCACTGTTCCGAACCAAGCAAGGCTCGTGCACACAACTTGTTGAAATGAAACTTTTATATGCATATGATCAAAACTTTTCTTTTTTTGTTGATGAAAATAGAAAACTTCAATTGTATGTTCACCAATCGAATGTAAAAATTTCAAACAAAAATACTTCAATTCTTATGTATCAATCCAGTAAAAAAAAGTTGTGTTAATATTAAAAAATTTTAATAATTTTTTGTGGGAAAAATTAACTTCATTGTTCTTCTTTCCGGATTAATTTGTTTTTGCTTATTGTCTTTGAAAACCCAACCTTGTGCAAAAGGAATTATTGTTAAAGGGTCTATCATTTGTTAATGCAGGTCGAGATGTAGATCAAATACAACTCAAGGAGGTTATTTAGAATAAAGTTTTTCCTTTGAAGATTTTTTTTTTTGTGTGGAGATTTTTGTCCAATAGAATTTCATCCAAAGATAATTTGGCAAGTCGGGGTATTTAAATCGTGGTTCTATGTGCTCTGGTGGTTGTGGTTAATGGTGAATTTCAATCAAAAATATTTTGTGAATCCCATTAAAGTCACGTCATCTTAATACAACTCACTAGTACAACTCTTAAAAAATTCATATTGATCCCACAACTTTTTACTTCACACATTAATATTTTATTCATGTTGAGTATATGGTATTCATTGGATGAAAAACTTATATAATATGATAATTTGAAGGGGAATTTGTCACTCGGGGCGTCTTTTCTAAAAAAATTGTTACGTTAGTTTTTTACATTTTTGTCAAGACTTTTTTTTTGAACCAAACAAACTTACTGCATTTCATTAAAAACTAAACGTTCAATACAAAAGGGAATATTCTCAAACCTATGGAAGTTAGCCCAAGAATTGGCCGCCCTAGCAAGAGTATAAGCAACCAAATTCGCTTGCCTCCTAACAAACTTAACCTCAAAGTTTATAAAAGATGACATAAGACTAAGGATATCATGAACAATTGACAAAAACTCAGAGTTGCCTCTACGCTTCATATGAATGGCCTCTATCAAAACTTTCGAATCACTTTCAAATTGAACTCGATTCAGTCCTCTATGTCTTGCTTCTTCCATTGCTAAAAGTAAAGCCCATGCTTCTCCTTCTACAGATGAAATCACAGTTTGCTGCCATTGTGTCATACCAGCCATGAAGTGACCATTATTATTGCGAAAACACAATCTCATCGAGGTCCTTCCAAATCCAGACACAAAGGCAACATCAACGTTACATTTTACCCAGTCTAGAGCTGGTTTCTCCCACCTTACTAAATCTGCTTCTGTAGTCCCGCTCACATTATTACTCTGTAACTTATGGACTGAGTACCAATCATTCCAAGCATCAAAAGCATGTCTTCCAATTTGACGTGGCATCTGTACATTATCATTCCAAAGATTATCATTACGATTTTGCCAAATGCACCACAGTAACATAGCCACTCTACCAACAGTATCACTAATTTCATTGCTGCAAACAGCGAAAATACGATCCATAGCATTAGTTTGTTGGTACGTAGCATTATGTAAGACAGCCGACAGACCAGCTGCACTCCAACTATCCCGGACTACTGCACACCTAAAGAATATGTGAAGCTCATCCTCAAGACTTGAATTCTAAACCTCCAACTTTTTTTAACTATTATCTCAAATAGTTCAACCAATTGAGGTCGTCCCACTCTTTTCTCTAACTAGAAGCTTAACATCGTGTAGTTCTATGGCTTACATGAAAAACTTTAACTCTCCATGTTGAGTGTTGACAATCACCAATGAACTATAACCACAACAAGATTCTTTTTACCACAACCTCGCGGATTCCCTCAAGTGTATTTTTATATACGAGGGGGAGTGCAAACCTCCACCTTTAAAGCTTTATCACCATAATTTCTCTTGTTTTTTTTTTTTTTTATAATCACTCTCTCAATGAATGTTTGTGTGGTTAAATATACTTTTTTGACCACGCACAAGAAGAAATGAATAAAAATAATAATTGAATGATATACATTTTTTAAATAATTTATATGATTTGTGGTTTTTTGTGCGTATGACAAAAAAATGTGTCTAAATTTTTGTGTCTACACAAGAATTGCTTTGTATTGTTGACATTCCACTGAAGCAAATTTTCACAAGGAGAGAATTCATTGTCTAATTTGGTATTGTATGTGTTTAGTGGAACTTAAAATCAAACGTAAAAATTTGCCATAGAAATTAAGTATTAGATTATTAATTTATTTTAAATTTATTTTCTCTATTTTTATATAATGATTGGTAGACTTTGTTACCAACTTTTGTCTTTATATATATATATATATATATATGTCAAATAGCCGATTATCACAAAAGTTTAAGGTGTTAGAATAGAGATACATCAATGATTATTATTTCTAACACGCCACTTCATGCAAGAACGCACTTGGGCTTAAATCGTGGATAATGTATAGGTTCACCTACCATATGCTTAAATTCCAGTTTTTCATTAGAAAGTGAGGGGAGCGGGGATCGAACTTTAGACCACTTAATCATATATGCTCTGATACCATGTCAAATAACCGCTTAATCATAGAGGCTTTCATACCATGTCAAATAACCGACTATCTCAAAAGCTTAAATCGTTAGAATAAAATCATATGAATGGTTTTATATTATTTCTAACTATATAATCATATAAGTTAATGGAATAAATACATTAATTCATAAAATAATTCTTATCTAAAATTCACATTCAATACTATTTTGGCATACAAAGAAAAACTTACGGATATACGGTAGTGATATTTGGAGCCGTGGAAGGAGTAATTAATTTGTATAGATGTGACAGTGATCAATTTGTTTAGAGCCACATTATATATGAATTTAAAGAGATTAGACATAGTCTTTAATTAATTAAGTTTGTCATGTCAACAAGTCAATCTTCAAGCCATAGGTAGGAATGATTTGAGTTGAAGGTTGTTGTTTCTACCAACCGCAACTTCCGTGCAGACATTTCAAATCAAAAATCAAGAGAATCACCACTACACCAAATTAATACATACTACATATTAACATGGTCTCAATGTTTGATATATGGATAAAACCTTGAGGCTAGTAGTCTAGTAAATCAATTTCCTTTGTAGTAATAATTGGAACATTTCAATTGTTTTTTTCCTACGCCGTTTATATATTACTTTATGCAGCTTTTATTTTTTGCTCACAAATATTTGATTTGATTTGATGGTTGTGCGGCTGTAACACTCACAAAAAACATTACCATAGTTACACATCACATTCAAAACCCTAATAAGCTACAAAAGAAATCACGGACACCAATACAAGTTAAACACCGTTATATCTTCTTTCTCATACCTTGTTTTACTTGTGTATATAACCATGCCCTAAAAATTAAATCACCACAAACTTTGAACTTGCTAATGGAACCCCTAAAAAAAGTTTAACAACCAACTTATTATTATTTTTGTCAAGTAGTTCAGTAGGTAGAAATTTCATTTTTAAGATGAATAAGTGAGATGATTGACGTTTGAACTCTGACCTCCTAATGTCCTTAACAACTGAACTAAGTTCACGAAACGTTTCGCTACCAACTTAAAAAATTATATTTTGATCTATTTTATAACCAACTGAATTGCATGTTTGGATTTGCCATGAATTTGATAGAATTATGGAGTGATTCAGACAAATATACGGAAATATCAAAAGCAATTTTAGTATAATTATTTTTATGTATTAAACTTTTTAAAATTGGTGTCATAACAGAATGAAAGTAGTTTTCGCTTTTCATAATATAATTGTTTTTAATGACAAATAATATTATATATAATAAAAAGAGAACAGAAGAAGATGTAGAATACAAAGGGTACTTGAATTTAAAATTTACAATCTAGTATATTTTAAAACTCTAAATTATTGTACCTCAAAACTGTCTTAAGTGAAACTTCTGTTAAAGGTTGTGGCGAAATTTGAATATTCGGATGCATGTTTTGAACCTGCTCTATTTTTCTTATTCTTGTTTAATGTGAGTTTTACCATTAGTATTTGGAAAAAAATTCAACTTTTTATTTTTGGAGATATATAGCTAATTTTTTGAATATCAAAATTAAATTAAATTGATATATAGATTGAAATAATTAAAATATGTTGAAAGTAATTGAGTTATAATAACCAGCTGATTGAAAGATACATAAAGAAAACCAAGGGTTAAGAAAATGGAACACACACATACAAAGCTTCAAATCAAAACAAATTAATTAATTATTAATTAAACATAATAAAAGCACTTCTATTGAATTGGCTTTATCACAAACCCTTAAACAAACACATCCTTTCTGTGCCACTCAGAAAGTTACTCATCACCAAACCTAAAATAGAACAGTCATCTATTACTTTTCTTTCTTTCTATAAACTCTCTATAAGATATTATTTCAAGAACACAAAAACAAAGAAAAAAGAAGAACAAGTAGAAAAAGATGGGAAGAGGTAAGATTGAGATCAAAAGAATTGAAAACTCAAGTAACAGACAAGTTACTTATTCAAAGAGAAAGAATGGAATTCTTAAGAAAGCTAAGGAAATAAGTGTTCTTTGTGATGCTCAAGTTTCTCTTATTCTCTTTGGTGCTTCTGGAAAGATGCATGAATATATCAGTCCCTCAACCACGTAATATATATATATATTAAGCACTTATTTTCTCTTCTTTGTTTGTTTCATGAAGAAGTGCTTAAGTGCAGAAATATAGCTTTTCTAACTTATTTTCTTCTTTGGTTAAGGTTGATTGATGTGCTAGACAGATACCAGAGAGCTTCTGGAAAAACTCTTTGGGATGCTAAACATGAGGTTAGGGTTTTGATATTTATTTTCATAAAAAAATTATGTAATAATTTTTAGTAGATTTGTTTGAAGAAAAATAATATATATATAGTTATTTATTTTGCTAAAAATATGTTGAGGAACAAGAACCAATAAATCTATGACTAGATCTACATTTGGAACACATAAATAAATTTTTAATATTTTATATTGTTATTTATTTATTTATTTATTTATATGTTATTGAGAAAGGAAAGAAGAAAAAGTGAATATATGTCTCTATATATTAACAGATCTGGAAATAAAACAATATTCACATGCTTCCTTTTTTTTGCTAAGATTATTTCAAAAGCTGAAATTTCTAACAAAGATATGATGATGGATCTCTCTCTTCACTGCATGTTTTTGAGTCAGATCTATACCAAAATGTTCATTTTTTTAGTCATACTAATTTATTATTCTTTTTTCTTTTTTGGGATGTTTTGGATTGAACTCACAGAACCTTAGCAATGAAATTGATAGAATCAAAAAGGAAAATGACAGCATGCAGATTGAGCTCAGGTAGAAACATTTTTTTATTTTTTTATTTACAAATTATTTACATTGCCCTAATTAACAATAAATAATTAACTTATAAATTATTTTTGATGATTACATTTTAGGCACTTGAAGGGAGAGGACATTACCTCACTGAATTACAAAGAGCTTATGAATCTTGAGGAAGCCCTTGAAAATGGACTCACTGGTGTCCGTGATAAAAAGGCAATTAATTTTTTTAATACTTACAATTATCATAAAAACTTTATTAATTAATTGTTTTGAAAAATTTTAAAACATTTTTGCCTCATGGTTTTTTTTTTTTGTGTGTTACAGACGGAAGTGCATAGGATGATCAAGAGAAATGTATGTGTTGTTTTATCTAATGAATATATATATTAATTAATGTATGTGATTAATTACATAGACCAAAAAATTATGTGATTATAAATAGATAAATAAAGTAATAATTATTATAATATGTCTAACAAACTTTAAATCCCTTGATAAAATTGATCAATAACGGTTACTAACTCGTAATATAATTTTCTTTTAAACATAAAATAAAATATTTATGTTATTCTTTTTTTATATGCTAACTCGTGCTATTCCTTTGATACTGCCCAGGGCAAGATTTTGGAGGATGAAAATAAGGAACTCAATTTTCTTCTGGTAAGTGTAATCTATGTGTTGTATTGTATGCATTGATGATGTGTTAGTTTTTTTTTTTTTTTTGAATGGCAAATAATTATATATAATAATACATGATGTGTTTGCTTATGTGTTATATATACGGTTCATAAGATATGAGAATATATGGTTCATAAGATATAGATATGAAAAATACTTGTATAGAGATAACATGGATAAAAACCATTTAAGTATACATACAAAAACCATATATCATTTTATTTTTTCTTTACCTTTTTATATTTATGTGAGTGTTGAATTTGTGGCCATGTAAATGTTGCTCTAGAGATATATATGCTGATAATCCAAATATGATGTATCATATCTTCAAATACTTTGCAAAATTTGGATTCAAATATCATATTATGTGAACTTAAATACTAGTTATGTGCAAAATGTAAATTCACAACTTTCATCTATTAAAACATCTCCCACATCCAACCTCATTCCTCAAATATTAATAGAATTCTCTCTTTGTTAAAATAATTTTTGATGGATTTTGAGCTTGTTTTTGGTTTTTCTTTCTTTTTCTTTTCCTTTTTGTTATTTTTTGTTTTTATTTAAACTTTGTAATAGGTTGAAATGTTAAATCCCTCCTCACGGTAACAACCATATTTTAAAATCCCTCCTGGGTTCCTTACTTTTCCCACTTCTTCATTAAAATCTCTCTTTTTCTTATAATTTAAACCAAACAAACTCTTAATCTCCGGAATTAAATAAAGTCGTAAGTTTTTTGGCACTGTAATAAAATGATGCGAAAATTAATTTTTAAGTTATAATTTTGCAATCGTCTTTTTATATTGATAAAACTTGTAATTGATTCTAGCATTAGCTTGCCTTTAATTTGATTGTGTCTTCAATCACCTTTTTAATTTGATCTTGTTGCTTTAGTTAATTGTTTGCAACATCAATTACCAATAAACAAAGTGGTATCATTCATCATATAAACATTGTATTGAATTAATTATTGTCTTCTAATTGTTCATTGTGTCCTTTAGCTGCTTGTGTTGTTGTGTGTTAATTTTATGTTTGCTATGACTGTAAATATGTGTAAAAGCTACACTGTAAAATTACGGTAGATTGTTGTGATTTTAATATACTATGATACTAAACATGCATATATCTTGTATTTCAAGTGATGATTGCTAATAAATATCTACTGATTAAAATAATAACAATTTCTTAATTGTTGACTTTTTTTTTTCAACAGCAACAACATATGGCTCTCGAAGGTGTGGGAAACATGCATGGACAATGGATTTAATCACATCATAAGTAATTTAATTTGCACAATCTGGATTTGATTTTCAAATGTTGCCTAAATATCCATTATTCTTCTACAAAGAATCTACGTTGAATTAATGGTTGCTACTATATGTCTAATATGATACACGTATTGTACTCTAAATCTTGGATTGTGAACTTAAGTTTAATTGGGATTTTTTATTTAATTGTTGTTTGTTAATTATATATATCATTGGAGACCGTAAAATATATATGCAAACAATCCAAAAACTTGTTTTTTTTTTGTTACATATTTTGGTGGCTATCAATTTCACCTTTAAGGTGGATAAGTAAAGTGTTTGGAGTTCGAACTCTGATTCCTACCAATATGATCTCACGGGGACCAAAACTTGTCATTAATTAAGTGATTAAATTGATGATATTTCCAAGGTTTTAACATAATTGTTGTTTTAACATATAAAAGGTATTTTTAAATAAGTGTTGTTTTGTTTTGTTGCATTGATTTTTTTTATGATTCTACCTCTCAATTAAAATTAGTTTGTGTTTTTTCAAATGATTGTATTTCTTATGTTTGTAAGTTGTAACTTTAGTTTGGATTTTAACCATTAGTGCAAATATATGGTTTTTGTTTCACACTCGAGTGCTTTGTGTGTTCGGGTGTGCTATTACAATATATTTAATTGTGAAAAACATGACCATTTAGGTTACAATTGGTATATGACTGTGATAATATATGATATCAACAATATATAATTATTTTTAACATTGTAAATAGAATTTATATTTTACCATCCTATAACACATTTATAATGTTAAAACAAAATTTGTTGAAAAATAATTCTATTTAAACTTATTTATATATTTATATAACTTTGTTTAATTAACACATTTTTAACAAAGTTATATAAATAAGCTTATATAAAGTGTTGACTAAACAACTTATATAAGAATCAATTAAATGTTAAAAATGTGTTGATTAAACAAAGTTATATAAAAAAAATGTGTTTAATCAACACAAAGCTATATTATCTTTGCATTTAATGACATGTTTCTCCCATTTGAGACTCATCATACCTTTGGCTGTATCGTAGAGTAACTATAGTTTGATTTGGTTTAGGGTTGATTTTAGGGTTTTCAGCCGAGTTTAGGGTTTTTAGCCGATTTTAAGTTTTTTTGGCTGATTTCAGGTTTTTCGACCGATTTTAGGTATTTTGATGGTTTTTGGTTAATTTTGGGGTTTGTATCCGATTTTTTATTTTTCGAACGATTTATGGTTCTGGTCGGGTTTATGGTCGATTTTTTGGTCTTCAACCAATTTTAGGGTTTTTAGCCGATTTTATGTTTTTCCGGCCGATTTTAGGTTTTATAGCCGATTTTACGTATTTTAACGATTTTCGGTTTTTCGCCCGATTTTTGGGTTCTGGTATGTTTTAGGGTCGATATTAGGGTTTCGGCCGATTTTTGGGTTTTTAACCGATTTTAGGTTTTTTTGGCCGATTTTAGGTATTTTGATGATTTTTTGTATTTATAGCCGATTTTAGGTTTTTCGACCGATTTTTGGGTTCTGGTCAGATTTAGGGTTGATTTTTGGGTTTTTCGCTCGATTTTAGGTTTTTTGGCCGATTTTTTGGTTCGGTCGGGTTTTGGTTCGATTTTTAGGTTTTCAGTCAATTTTAGAGTTTTCGGTCGATTTTTGGTTTTTTTAACCTATTTTGGGGTTTATGTCGTGTTTAAGGTCGACTTTAGGTTTTTCGGCTGATTTTAGGTTTTTCGATTAATTTGTAATTATAGAGAGGAAGGAATTTCAAATTCCTTACTTTTAGGTGTCATTTGAAATTTCTTAAATTTAGCTTAGACAAAATACTCCACAAATTCCCTCCATTTTTAAAATTCTCCAAACAAGGAATTTGGTCAAAAACATTTGAATTTCCTCAAAAAATTACATTCCTTCAAAACATTCCTTCATCCAAATACACTCTAAGGGAATTAATTATTTATTTACCAACATTCTCTAATTATTGTGCATGTTTTTCTACAATATGTAATAAATATTCTAAAGAAAACATTAATTGTCCAACAAGCTTAATATCGCAATCAACTTTCTTAATCTTCTAAATTTTACACTATGTATATACAAATTAATCATTATAACCACTTAAAATTAAAAAGCAATGAAATCACAAAATGCATAATCAACACAGAAAATTGATCATTATAACAACACTGTATATACAAATTGATCATTATAACCACTTAAAATTAAAAAGCAATGAAATCATAAAATGCATAATCAACACAGAAAATTGATCATTATAACAACACTATGTATATACAAATTGATCATTATAACCACTTAAAATTAAAAAGCAATGAAATAACAAAATGCATAATCAACACAGAAAATTGATCATTATAACACAGGAAATTGACAGGGAGAATAAAATTACCAGAGATAGATCAAGTTTGGAGAGAGTAAAATCGAGTCCAAATCAAAGGGAGAAATAGTGGTCTTCACATAGAGAGAAAACAATCTTCAGAGAGAGATAGATCGATTCTGAGTTAGAGAGATCCATGGAGTTTAGAGAGAGAGAGCGATGGAGTTGTTGAGAGAGAATTCCATGGAGTTTTTGAGAGAGAGAGATCGATGGGCGTGTGAGAGAGAAGCTGTTGAGAGAGCGATGAAGTTTTATGTGAGAGAGAGAACGCGTGTGAAAGAATGACAAGGAATTCTCAAAATTTCCTTGTTTTGGGTGGAATTGTAAATTCCCTGACATTGGTCTCTTGAAAATTCCCCTTAAAATTCTGTCAATTTAAAAATTCTCCCATTTTTTTATCCAAACAGTAGATTTTGACCCAAGTCAATTTAATTACTTCAAAAAATTACTTTCCCTCACTAAAATGATTTATCCAAACACACTCTAAGGGAATTAATTATTTATTTACCAACATACCCTAATTATTGTGCATGTTTTTCTACGATATGTAATAAATATTCTAAAGAAAACATTAATTGTCCAACAAGTTTAATATCGCAATCAACTTTCTTAATCTTCTAAATTTTATCAAAAATATTTTATATTTAAATTTAATTATGGAGGTAATAAATTTTCTAAGTCAGAATTTAAACTTTTTACGATAATATGAAAGTCTAATTTTCTTTCACTAGACCGAGTACTCGTAAATAGTGCACACTCCAATGAAACAAACTTATGAGTGAAGTCTAAAAAAAGAGTGTACAAATGAAATGAATATGTGACATTTACAATGTTATTTTTTTGACGAGAAAAAATAATAACAATCATAAAAGTGATACATTGAATTATCGATTGTGATTTTTTTCTTTAAAATTGTTTGACTCTAATAACAACAATGATATTTTTTTTACGAGAATAACAACGTTCATAAAAGTGATACATTGAATTGTCCATTGTGATTTTTTTTTTCTTTAAAATTGTTTGTCTCTAATAATAACAATGTTATTTTTTTGACGAGAATAATAACAATCGTTAAAGTGATATATTGAATTATCGATTGTGATTTTTTTTCTTTCTTGAAAAGATATTAAATTTTTTTAACATTGAAAAGATATTATTATTATTTTTAACAAAGAAAAGATATTGACTATTAGATGATAATATAATTTTTTTTATACAACATATCAAAACTAAATCTCAGTTAATCACAAAAAAAACTAAATCTTAGTTATATACTATATCTTTTTTTTGTCAAATATTCTATTCGTTACAATCTTATCACTTAAAGATAAATAAGAGAAGAGTATGAACTAAACTTTAATCTCTCTATATATACATCTTAATATTCCTAGTAACTGAATTATCTCTCTTCATACATTGCAATATCTCTAATAACCGAGTTATCACGATTCTAATTAAAATTATCAAAACAACAATAAACAGGAAACACCTCCTTCGGTCGGATATTTTTTTTTCTTCCTCAAACCCTATTTTCATTTGTTTTTGTTTTATTTTATTTTCGTTGAAGTCACCAACCATCTCTCTCTCAAGTATCCTTGCGCGCGACGGAGACCCAACTCTCTCTCTCTCTCTCTCTCTCTCTCTCTCCTCAACCAGAGAGAAAAGAATAATATTTTTATCATCATCGATTTTTAATTTTAACCTTTAACAATACAATCGTTGAATACGCCAAATTCTTATCTTCAATCTTCTGCATCATCACCAGGTATCTGCAATCAATTTGCTCTTTCAATTTTCTTACTTCAATTTTTTTATTTTTTATTTAATTTTCTCAATTTTATTAATATTTGTTCCTATAAACCCCGTGTTTGCGTGTGCATTATTATTATGCTCAAATTCTCAAAGTAGGGTTTTTAATTTTTTTAATTTTAATTTTAATGTGTTGATTTTTAATTTTACCTCTTTCGTTGCAGAGTACCTCAGGATAATGCCACTTTCTAGGGTTTTCATTCTGGGGTATGATTTTCATGTGAAGGTAGTTTTTTTTTTACTTTGCTTTGCTTTGATTTTTAATTCTTCAAGGTGATGCATTGTGCTAGTTCAGTTGTTGATTGTTGTTTTTTTGTTTTGAAGTTCTGATTTTGTTGATCAGAGTGTGAAGGTTTAGTGGTGAAGTGCTTGATTTTTGAACGATTTGTTTTGTGATTGAGATGGGGTCTTGTGGTGAACCTGCAATTGTTGGTGATCCATCTGGTTTGTCTGTAATGGAGCAGCCTTTGAGCTCGGGGTTTGCGGCAGAGTTAGATTCTGTGCAGGAGTTGTGTTCAGAGGAAGCTTGTAATGGTGTGGTTGATGGTTCTGTGGGAGAGGGTCAAGTGGGTTGTTCTGTAAGCTTTGTTGATGTTGCCGAGGGGTGCGGAGATGTTTTGAAAACGGAATGTGAAATTGGTGATATGTTAAAATTGGAGAAAACTGTTGAAGATGATTGTAGGAATAGTTTGGGGATTTGTTCGGAGGACGTTGGAGTGTCTGATCTTAAAAGTGGTGGATTGTGCTCAGAAGGAAATTTTCAAGATGAAGGTTACATTGACTTTCCATTGGAGTCAATAACCTCAGATAATTTGCAGAAGCATTGTGCTGAACAGGGTGAGCAGAAGGATGTCATTGAAGTTTCTGATCTTAAAAGTGGTGGATTGTGCCCGGAAGGAAATTTTCAAGATGAAGGCTACGTTGACATTCCGTTGGAGTCAATAATCTCAAATAATTTGCAGAAGCATTGTGCTGAACAGGGTGAGCAGACGCATGTCATTGAAGTTTCTGATTTTAAAAGCGGTGGATTGTGCTCAGAAGAAAATTTTCAAGATGGACACTACATTGACCTTCCGTTGGAGTCAATAACCTCAAATAATTTGCAGAAGCATTGTGCTGATCAGGGTGAGCAGAAGGATGTCAAAAGCATAATTTTTCCCTCGGCAGGAGATGATTTGGAAGTTGTGGAAGGTAAAACCGATGGTGCTGATTTGCTAGCAGGTGCTGTCAACTGTGTGTTCGATGCTAGACATTCTGAAGAGTGTTTGGAATCAGATTTCGTGACAGATTTGCTAGTTGATTACAACCAGGAAAATGAGCCAGAGGAGATCATGAGAAATGCAGATAGCTTGCCAAGGGTTGTAGAAAAGTGTGATGCTTTAGATGGGATGGACGCCAATTCTTGCAGGCAGATATCTCCTTCACTGGATGTGGAAGTGCCGTCAGGTGCCTTATATGTAGATACAAAAGTACAGAGCACAAGTGATATGCTACATGATCAGAAAAATGGCGAGGATTGTGACAGTACTCATGAAGAAAAGATAAGAACTGATGTTGATGAAGAAATCACTATTATTTCATATGCACAAGCAAATTCCTCACCAGATTTCCAACGGACCTTGAAGACTTCACCTGTAGTTGATTCACTATGTCAGCCTACCTTGCTGGATCCAGGGAGTGAGTTGCAGAATGGCATATTGCAAATAGAAGATAATTTTTGTATATTGAAGGATTGTTCTTCAGATGGAACTGCCAACTGTTTTAATCCAGAATCAGGTCACTCCTCTCCTGTTTTAATCACCAACAGCTCTCCAAAGGATGTGCCGGATCTCCTTTCCAAGGGTGACGGTGTTTCCATCAACAATAATTGTGCTGTAGACAATCCTGGACAGACAAATAATGATGGAAAAGAAGCTGTTGAAGTTGATTGTGTCACTGAAAGCATATTGTTACCTTCTCAAAGCAGCAGTCAGAGAACCAAATTTGGTCGCAAGACACAAACCAGAAAGTCTTCTAGAAAATCTAAGACCAAAGGCAGTGTGACACATCCAGGTGGGGGTATGAAGATTAACTTAGAGGCCGCTAGAAAGAAAAGAAGTTGTTTATCCAAACCAGCTCGTTCTTCTGTCTGGGGATTGCTTGGCAATATTGAACAATTTATTCAGTATGAAAATGAGCTCGAGGTTAGTGAAGCCATGTGCCAGAATGAGGGTAAGGCTAGAAACGAGCGTCAAGGTGGGAAAATGATTAAGAATGGTGCAAGTTCTGGGTCATTAAGTTCAGTTCAAAAGTATAATGTTTCAACTTCATCTACTCGTTTTCGTCTGAAGATCAAGTATGGAAAAGAAAATGATATACATTGCTCAAATGTTCCAGAGTCTGTTGGTGGCTTGGCTTCTGCTTCCTACTTGGGGTCTGATTCAGGTTCTCAGAAAGTAACCAACAATTCTGCAGATAAATTTTCTGAAGTGTCGGATTTAAACAATTTAGAATCATTTAGAAAGGACCTCGACAAGGATAGTGTTGTCGTAAATGGACAAATTGTTAATAGGCAGTTAGAAAATTCTAAAATAACGGAGAAGTCAGACAGGGATGCAGAGGAACCATGTCATGGAGTTCCTCCAGAGAGAGTGGTTGAAGAGTTAGTTAAGCCAATTAATAATTCTGTTATAGATCCAGGAACATCGCCTGATTCAGAAGTCATTGATTCCATTCCTGAAGTCCAGGTTGGAGAGATACATGAAGAAGTTGTACATCTTGCTGTGTTAGGTTCTTCTAATGAGTTAAATTCTAATATGGATGTTACCTTTGGGAAGAGAGAGAAGAAAAAAGACAATCTTATTTGTTCAGTAAATTGTGTCACCGAAGATGGATCACAAGGTCAACCAGGGAATAATATAGTTAAGCATTCAAAGAATCACAGACGTAAGAAGAACTGCAATGATGTGGTTAGCTCTTTAGAATTACCTACTTCCACCGAGCTAAGCAAATCTGTAAAGAGTAAAGAATTGGCTGCAGAATCATTGCCCCGTTCTGAAGAGGTTGTACTTGGAGTCTCTACCAAGGCTTTGAAAGTTAAAAGTGATGTGAAAGTCAAGACAGCTGGTAAAACATCCGGTGACCATGGGTTTTCTGAATTCCAGCGTTCCAAAGATTTGGCGTCTTCTACAAGACCTTTGGGTCGTAAATTACCTAAAAGTCTTGAACCTAGTGAAGCTAGCAAGGCCAAATCAAAAGCTTCTGACTCGACAGGCAGGAAAAAGTCTACTACTGGACGCAAGGAGAAACAGAAAGAGCCAATTAACAAAAGTGAAGTCAAGGGAAAAGGTGTCTCTCTCAAAGTTACATGTGACGTGGAAGATCACCCGCATCCAGGTAGCTTTATATGTCAGATAGATTGCATCATAATGTGAAATTATCCTTGTATTTGAAATCATGTTTGACATTCCTTGTTTCCTTCTTGACCATCTAAATCTTGCTTTCTAGTATTATTTCTTAATCTCACACGTTGCCTGCAATAAATGTTTTTGGTGTCTCGTCAGCAGATGTAGTTGGAAATCATAAGTTGGACGCTGTTGGAAAAGTTAATCACAGTGAGAACAGTGTATCAGTCAATGTATCTAATTTGGACATGCTGTCTGGTTCTGGTTTGGGAGAACAACCTCAGTCACCGCGTAATGCATGGGTGAGTTGTGATGATTGTCACAAGTGGCGCCGTATTCCAGCTTTGCTTGCCGACCAGATTGATGAAACTAACTGCACCTGGTATACAATGTTTTATTCATACTAGTTCATACCCGTTTACCAATATGATATAAAATGTATTTTGTATTGATGTCTGAGTTATTAGGTTTTAAATTGGGCCTAACTCATCCTTACAAAATCTGCTTGTAAGGTGAGGGATGCCACTCTTTATAAAGTCATTTTAGGTCTTAACTCTATCTAATTTGGGACTTGAGTTTTACCCAATACACCCTCTCATGCCTACTATTGGGCTTTTTGCATGAATAAAAATGGTGGGTGCCCTAATGGATAGATTTTGAGACCATATTATGTTTTATATTGGGCCTAATAAATCCTTAAAGAACCGGTTTATAAAGTGAGGGATTTCCCAAGGGTTTCAATTACAATTTTTAATTTATATCGGTTTTGATTCATATTTGTAGTTAACTTTTTATTTATTAAGGTAAATAGTGTTTTCATATTATTCCCAGTTAATTTTAATAACTTGCATCTTGTCATGGATGATTTTCTTTTGAAGGACTTGCAAGGACAGCAGTGATAAAGCCTCTGCTGATTGTGCTATCCCTCAAGAAAAATCAAATGCAGAGATTAATGCAGAGTTAGGATTATCATATGCGTCTGGTGAAGATGATGTATGCGAAGACTCCAAAAATTATAAGGAATTGGAATATCGACTACCATCAGGTGTGTGGTATTAGCTACAAAGTGTTATTATTATTATTATTATTAACCTTTTTTTAACAGCACTAAGATTGCTACTAGACTATTTTTAGCCTATTAGGAATGTCATTTAATCTTCCTTGCTGTCTGATATGCACTTTGGTTTATGTATTGCAGTTTCCCAAGAGTCAACTTTTACCCGCATCTTCACCAATGAGTTTCTGCACCGCAACCCGAAAACTCAGACTATTGACGAGGTGCTAGATTGTTCTAACTTTTTGTTTGTTACATGTAATCATCATATTACATTATTTGATTGAGTTCATAATAGGTTTTAGCATACACATGATCTTGTTGGATTGACATGTACTCCTCCGGACTCGAATGTTAGCAAAAAAGTCATTTTTGGTCTGAGATTGAGATATACTCAAATTCCTAACTTCATTAGATTTAGTGTTATATATCATTCCAAATTTCCTTTAGTTAATGCTCTCTCATGAAACAAGTTTCTATAAAACAGTAAATGTAGAGAAATGGTAGTTTAGAGAATAAATTATGTTTTTGATTATAAAATTAAAAGATGTTTTCTTAACTAAATTAATATTCTTAGTTAGTGTGCAATTGGTTACTTTCGCTTATATATGAGTATATAGGGAGTATGTGCTTGAACGAAAAAACTGGTAAAGTTGGATTGCTTCTCAGACTTGCAGAGGGACTGAGAGCTCTGATGAGCAGATGTTCTTTCTTCTTATTTACATGTGCATAGTTTTACGTTTTCCCTCTTTTAATAATACAAAGAGCATATACTTCAAAATTCTTGAATTCTTTTGGAATTGTGTATAATGTAATAATAGATGTGCTTTGCAGGGGGTCGGATGGATTATTGGCCCTCCATTATTTATGAGGAGGAGTTTTATGCTTTGTTTCTTTGCATAAATAATCTAATTGCTACATATACGGCTTTCTCATTTTGCTGTCACATCAGTTGCTGATAGTTTTTATTTTACATGTCACATCATGCGGGATAGCAGTGAAATTTTAACTACCCTTTCTAAATTTGCAAGTTTGCACATCAATTTTATATCCATTATTCTTTGTACCTCTGAACTTGTAGGTAATGGTTTGTCATTGCAAGCCACCTCCAGAAGGCAAGTTGGGATGTGGGGATGAATGCCTAAATCGGATGCTTAACATTGAATGTGTGCAAGGAACTTGCCCATGTGGGGACTGCTGTTCCAATCAGCAGGTTTATAAACTATACATTTTTCCTCTAAAATATAATAATATCAGGCCTTGCCAAAGAACATGATTGTGATTTAACTGTTCAATTACAGTTCCAAAAACGCAGCTATTCCAGACTGAAGTGGTTTAAATGTGGGAAAAAAGGTTATGGGCTGAAGGCACTTGAGCGTGTAGCCAAAGGCAACTTCATTATTGAATATGTTGGAGAGGTGATCTGGACAATATTATTCTTCGTTTTTATTATATCTATACCAATGTAATAATTTTACATATTAATTTATTATGGTATATGAAATATTGACTTTATGTTCATAATATCTTTTTGTTTCAAACAGGTCCTTGATATGCCTGCATATGAGGCCCGTCAAAGAGAGTATGCTTTGAAGGGTCATAGACATTTCTATTTTATGACCTTAAATGGCAGTGAGGTATGACATCTGCATACTTGCATGGAAACAACTAAATCTATTTTTTATCTTAGAAATCTTTAATTTGTTACTTTTTGTATTTGCTGAGTTCTTTGTTGCCTAGTGCAAACATACATGAATTTGTTTGTCTTTGATAGTGTGTTACATGATTCAAATATTTACAACAATAGATAGTATTTATAGTTAAGCGTTTACCAATGAATGTAGTGTTTTTACCATATATTTCACAAAATCCCGATGACAAGAAATAAAATGAGAACAAGCTGGCATTTTGATTTTTATTAATGAAAACACGCAATTTAAAATTGAATAAGAAAACAAACAGAATATCATCTTAATTTCCATCTCTCTATTAGGACAAAAAGTTGTAACAAATAACAACCCAGATTAATCAGCAGATGAGGCACGAGTAACTCAAATAATTATCTCCAGAAAGCATTTAAAAAAAGTGGAAATTTTATAGTTATTATTAACTGAAAACAAGAATTGTTCAAAAAATTGAAACAAGAAACAAACCAAAGGCCACCTTAGCCCGATGTACTGGACTATATGAACTCATCTTATTTTGAGTTTGTATCAACATGCTGGACAGCATATGAAGAGTAAGATTTGGAGAGTTATCACATTTATATATTTTTTCATTTCATGCTGTTCGTATTGTCGTTGTTGTTATTATGATTATTATGCAGTTGAAAATTGTGACTCGTGTAGTTGATTCAACAAGATATGTTATTGTTGTTATTATTTTTCTGGATATTCTGTTAGTTATTTACTTCTATTTTTCATTCACAACTCTTTATTTACAGGTGATAGATGCAAGTGCAAAAGGAAACTTGGGGCGTTTCATTAATCATAGTTGTGATCCTAATTGTCGGACAGAAAAGGTGAGTATATTATTATCTACATTTTTTGTTGTTTTCTAAGTAATGTGAATATATATTATTATCATATTTGAGATGCCTACTTCTTTGGCATTTTCACTGGAATGGAAACTATATTCATTATATTAGCGTATAAGTCTATAGCAAATTTTAACACATGCATCGTTGTGCTGTGACTACTGTCATTATCTTGCATTCTTGCTTGTCTCATGACTGGTTTTTAGAAACCGTGCAACACACAGGTTGGATTTCATTAATGGATGTATGCTTTTTTCATAACATATCCTTAATGTCATTTTGTACAGTGACTGGAATATGAAATTCAGAATTCTTTTCTTGTTTTCACATCACTTGACCTCGTGTTGCATCCTTTTTTCAACAGTGGATGGTGAATGGGGAAATCTGTATTGGACTGTTTGCATTGCGGACTATCAAGCAGGTGTGCTTTCAACCTCCGATTATTAATTTCATGTGTATTTCTTTGTTAATTCCATTAAATCTTGTGGCTTTGAATTTTGGAATTCTTTTGCTGTTATGTTTTGAAATTGATTTTGAGTCTTTGTATCAGTTATGTCAATTTATTTTCCTGTACGTGTGTCTGTTATGCATTTTGGTTATTGATCATGCAGGAAAATCTGAAATTGTATACTTACAGATTAGGAGTCTGAAAACAATTGAATTTTCCAACTCTCTTCTACCCCT
Organism: Trifolium subterraneum; assembly: GCA_951799995.1. Taxonomy (NCBI): domain Eukaryota; kingdom Viridiplantae; phylum Streptophyta; class Magnoliopsida; order Fabales; family Fabaceae; genus Trifolium; species Trifolium subterraneum. The sequence goes on along the minus strand of OX637462.1, from coordinate 21,213,879 downwards.
GAAATAATATGAATGTTTGCTCAATTGAGCCAAACATATTCCACAGAAATGCTTAATTGAATTGTGAAGGCTTTGATCAATGCTTGTTGCATTTTCTCTTTTTTGCCCGTAATCTTGTAGTTACTATCCTGGTTATGCTTTGTTGTTTTTTACGTTTATTTTTTAGGGTTTAATATTATTTTGGTCCTTCTAAATATCTCAACTTTCACTTTTAGTCCCTCTAAATGTAACATCGAATAACGGTCCCTCTAAATTTTTCCGTCTCTAAATTTGGTCCCTACTGTTGGCTTCCTTAACAGACGATGATGTGGCACTGACACGTGGCAAATTTCCTTAACATATGCTGACGTGTCAATGACACGAGGCAATTTTGGGTGGGTTCTCTTTATATATATATATATGGTATGATGTCTTCAAAATTTGAAGAGATTAGTGGTTAGGTTTTTTAGGGGAGGGAACGGGTTAGATGACGCGTGTTGTAAGTATGGAGGTTTGGGGTCCTATTTCCTCAGCTTATGAATTTGGAATATTAAACTTAGCTGTTAATTTGTTTCTTTGGCTATAAGCATGTCTGAGAATTATTCGGTGCCAAACTGATGTTTTTTTGACCACCTTCCCCAGGATGAAGAATTGACGTTTGATTACAACTATGTAAGGGTTTTTGGAGCTGCTGCCAAAAAATGTTATTGTGGTTCACCTCATTGTCGAGGTTATATAGGCGGTGGTGATCCCCTTAATGCTGAGCTTATAGTTCATGGTGATTCGGATGATGAATATCCGGAACCCATGATGCTTACTGAAGATGGTGAAGTTGAGGACAGCACACCTATGCCCTTTGATAATGTTGATACAGAGTCTTCTAGGCATTTATTGGACAAGTCTACAACTGCTATAGATGAAGATGGTTCTCCAGGGAAAGATAGTTCTATGATCCCTGCCTCTGCTGTTTCCCTGTTGCACAGTTCAGTTGAAGCGGAAGACTCAAAAGACAATTTACCATCTTCTGATCAAATAGAAGAAATTTCTCAGCAAATGGAGGAAACAACAAGCAAACCCATGCCTGCTGTCAGCAAAGTGTTGTCGAATTCTACTGATAGTAGAGAATCCAAGTCTGAAATGGTTGAAGGCAGGAATGGTGTTTCACAATCACATCTGCATGTGAAGAAGACTTCTAAACTAAATGCTTCTGTTAAAAAGGCTAAAGTCAGTGCTAATGCTGCAAATGGCCCTACAGCTGAGGTCGCAGCCAATCGATTGCCAGTGTCATCTATCAAGCACAAAAAAGTAATCGAAGGTTCTTCCAATGGACGGTTTGAAGCAGGTTTGTCATCCTTATTTTTTCTGGTAACATGGTTATTAAAAACTGGTTATAATGGATAAACCTTTTCTTTAATTGCAGTTCAGGGGAAACTTAATGAGTTGCTGGATGGAAATGGGGGAATAAGCAAAAGAAAAGTAAGTAATTTATATACTCCAAATAGGTACATTTATTTGGAAGCTTGTCCATGCAGGTGGCCTCTGGTGTGCTTTCCTGCAGTTCATATTTATGTTCTGTATCAAAGCAAGAACTTTCTACCTTATTGCTGTAGTATTTTAAATTTTATTTTGTATGATCAATGATGAGAAATAGTTTGTCTTCTTTCATATTCCCTTTTTTCAATTTTGTTTCTTGATGCTTTGATAGTAGAGGTATTATTGGGCTTGCTATCTAGTGAGTTTTATGGTTTCTCAGTTTGCACCATTAACTCACCCCACCCTTTTCTTGTTATAGGATGCCACTAAAGGCTACTTGAAACTTTTGCTTCTCACTGTGGCTTCAGGTGATAGATACACTGGTGAAGCAATTCAAAGGTCCTATCCTCTATTCTCTTTTTCCTCTTATTTATTTTACTCTTCCTTTATTAAGCACATGTTATAGTTATGTACACTTGTACTAGACTTGTTCATTGTTTATGGACATGTAAATACTTGCTAAAAGAAATTTAATCTTTTGGTTACAGCAATCGAGATCTTTCCATGATCCTTGATGCTCTTCTGAAAACAAAATCTAGAGCCGTGCTGAATGATATAATTAGTAAAAATGGTAATCTATACTTTCTTTGCATTTAGTGAAAATTTTCTCCCATTTATCAGGAATGTGCTGAATGATAGTATTGGCTTTCAGGTTTACAGATGTTGCATAAGATCATGAAGCAGTACAGGAAAGATTTCAAAAAAATTCCAATACTACGAAAGCTTCTTAAGGTACTTAAACAGGAAATAACTCAGAGCATTGTGCCTCCTTTTTCCTCCAAATGGACTATTTAGGGATTATTGAGCATGTGCCTAAACAACTTTCTTTTACAGGTCTTAGAGTACCTGGCAGAAGGCAAGGTTTTGACACCCGAACATATCAACAGTGGTCCTCCTTGTCACGGAATGGAGAGGTCTGGAATTTTCAAACTTTACCCCTTCTCCCCAAATCTATTAAATTTTACTTTTCCTCCATCTCCTATTTTGTTTGAGCTATTACGATCAACACAAACTACAATAATATGTTGAGTGCTTAGAATCATGATATGTGTTACTTAAGTGTTTCCTATTCCATGATATGAAACCATTTCTAATGATTTCTCCCTGCAAATTCATATACCAAAGATTACACTGTTTTACTTTGGTATAACTTCGCTGAAATTATTCTGTTTCTCTCTTAAGTTCTTTTACTAATAATTGGTTTAATATTCAGTTTTAGGCGTTCAATGCTGTCTCTGACAGAGCATGATGACAAACAGGTATTGCCACGATCACCTACTGTATATTGATTGATTTTAGCGTAGTCAAGTCACATGTATAATCACTTCCAAAATACGCTATTAGATAACTTTTTAGCTATGGTTGAGTCTGTTTTTTTGAACTGGTGGGAAGCGGATACTATTATTGTTTTTTATTCTGTTTTATGGGCAAGGATTTGAATATTTTCACTGATGTTTGCACTTGTAGGTCCATCAAATTGCTCGAAGCTTCCGAGATAGATGGATTCGAAGAAATGGCAGAAAACGTGGCTATATGGACAGGGATGATAATAGGGTGGAATCTCACAGAAATTTCAACTCTAACAGATTTTCAGTACCACACAATCATAGGCACGAACAGGGATTAAGACCTAAGGAAGAAATTGATTGTGGTCAGCAGTCTATGCTCGCGACAACTTCAACTTCAGTAGACGGTGGCTCCCAGGAGGGCTGCTCTACACCGTCTTTGGATGGAGTTGAGATCAATGGGGTCAAAAAGCGTAAGCGCAAAAGCCGATGGGATCAACCAGCAGAAACAAATTCATATTATGGTGCTGTTATTGGCTCTACCAATGAAAGCCAGAACATGAATGAAGAAATTCCACCAGGGTTTTCATGTCCAATACGTTCTTTAAACAGTGCACTGAACTCGGGCGGTCTTGCTTTGCAAAATGCAAGCCATTCCGGATGGCCCTCTAGTTTAGTTACTGGTCAGCCAAAAGAGAAATTCAATTCTAGTTTGCCCATCGCATATGGAATGCCATGGTCTGTTGCTCAGCAATATGGAACTCCTCATGCTGAAATCACAGGGTGTTGGGTCACTGCTCCTGGCATGCCTTTCAACCCATTTCCTCCATTACCCCCATATCCACGGGATACCCAAGACTGTCAACCTTCTAATACTAATGGTATGGAAATTGATCAACCTGCTCAAGTTAAGCAGCAGGATACCAATGGTTTGGTTAATTGTTGCTCAGAATCAGATGATATGACTACTAGCACAGCTGGTGCTAAGTCTGAAGACACAAACCTTGAATGCGAGGATGATAAACATGACAAGAAGCGGTTGAAGGGTGACTCTAATGATTTGGGGAAGAATTACTTTAGACAACAGAAATGGAACAATTCAAAAATACATCGAACGTGGTTCAAGAGGAATGCATGGAAATGTAACGAGAACAACTCTAGCGGTGATATGTGCAGTGTAGATGTAGGAGATGTATCAAAAGAATCCAAAGTTACTAGTTATTCGGAGGATGCAATCTGTAGAGATGAGAAAGGTGGAAAATAATATTTATTAGTATTCACAACAGCAAAATCATTACTGTTCACAGGATAAAAAGAAATTGTTTTTGTTTTCTTTTTTCATCCATATACTCAATTCATTTATTCCTGGATCTATTATTCAATGAAAATTCATTTGTTCCTGGATCCATTATTCAATGAAAAATTCATTCAATTTCAGCTTTCCTCCTTCACTTTTCTAGGCTGCACTGTATAGTCCAAATTAGTTTTGGTCCATTATGAACCACTTAATGATGTGGCTGATAACCATTGACATGTGGATTATTCTGTTTATAATATATTAATGGTTATTAAAAATGTGTCTGTCTGTGGAGGAAAGCAAAATTATTTGAACCATACTACATACACTCCCTACTTTCTGGATGTTACCTGGGGTCACCCGCTCTTCTGGAAACTGATCTCCCCGAACATTCAAGAGGTAGGTGTTTCTCGGACTTGTATAATCCTCTCAGAAAATGGAAAACCTGTTGCAGTTGGCTTTGCTCATGTTCCTTGACTGTCATATAGTGATAGAGATATGAATGTGGTGCCTAGAGTTGTAAATTGATATTATTCATCATCTGTTTTAAATATTTATGAATTGATGCTCTTGCTATCAATTACTTCTGTCTGATTTATTGTTTGGATTCGGCAAATCAGTCATTTACTTAATGTCTCATATATCTCCTCTATCAAACTATAGTATCTATTCATTCACTTACCGTCATATATCATATATGTAAATGAATGTATACAAAGTCAGTCCAAAAGCTTGAAAATCATATCTGTGAATGTAATTAGGATGGAATGTTTTGATTTTATGATGGCAGTAACATTGTTGACATCTTTTTGGGTTTTTGGCTGAATTTCATCTGCCCAATTTTGTATACCAATGAAGGTTGATCTAGTTGGTGTTGAATACGCGACTTACAACCCACAAAAGGATATGTTAATTATGGTTTTTTCAGTACACCATTTTCAAGTGTCACCCCCTTCATGAAATTACAACTTGGGCAAGATCCGTAGCAATTGTGAAAGGATATGTTCAGCTTCCAAAGAAAACCGATAATTGGCGCTTTGTATGCAGTTTCTCCATGTCTGTACACAGACTGATTCTCGGATCAGTTCGATATGGTAAAACAAACTGATATCCGAACCACATCAACTTTGAGATGTTAATCATGTTTTTCTTCTAGAGATAACTATGTTCATTGATTTTTTTATTACAACTTTCCCGTAGTCAAGACTACGAAATAGACATTCTATGTCAAATTTTCACACATATTGTCTCTTGAGCAAGACTTGCCAATTTTTATTGCCAATTATGAAACTTAGTATAGACAAAAATTTAATATAATAGTCTTACAACTTTCTTATAGTCAAGACTATTTAAATTTTTTATTACAACTTTCTTGTAGTCAAGACTATTTAAACTTTCTTATGAAGAGAGAGTAGAGACAAAAATTTCACGTATAATTAGTATAAGACTCCATATTCAGTCAAGATGATACTTTTGATTGCAATAATTTAAATGAACTTGGCTAAGTGATATAATTACAGATTATAAAGTTATCAAAATTTATTGTACCAGAAACCATGTTACAACAATTTTACTCATTCAATTCGTAACCATGTTATAATTTCGTATAAACTGCATCCTTTTGTATGAAATATAATTTTATCAAACATGATATGCAAGTTATGCAACAGACGACCGGCATTTGATTGGTAATAAAGCAAGGACAAAGATATATTACACCTTGATCAATTTGCTATTTAGCTTTTAATAGTGTTACACATACCAAAACTAGTGTCACACATAACAAGCATCAATATACACACTGCATAAAATTTGTTAATTGATTGAATACACACAAATTTGCCTATTCTTTTCTTTTGACAATGAAGGAGAATGGCAAAGTGGTTTGTTTCAGTACTGAGTCCAAAGAATTTTTGGAGACAAACCACTAACTTGCACCACTTGATTTCTCTCCCATATCATTCTAGAATAAGTGCAATCTCAGTACTAACAAGTAACATCACCAAGCAGTAAGGGAGAAAGAAAAAAGAATCCCCCTTCTATTTCAACAAAAATAAGAAGATAGAACATGGTTTCTCATAAATCTCGATCTACAAACACAGTTTTTTTCTTTCAAGTATTTACTTATTCAACCATTTCTTGGCGACCATGAGTGTATACGTACCTTACTAGTACCGCTTAAGCAAATTCCTAATACGGACAAAGCACCAAGTTTTGAACAATGTTTTGTGCTTTCTCCAACCATCAAAATGCTTACCAATCACCTTTCTATAACTAGGCCTCTGCTGAACCAAAATCCAATATTCAGCAATGTTTGGCCTCAAAGTTATGTACTCATTCTCTAAATCCAAGAGTTTTAAACGAACCAAAACCGGAATAAGCATCACATCGGCCATGGTAAACTCTTCTCCTGCCAGGTAAGGTGTTTCACTTAGTTGTCTCTCGGCTTCGTCAAGCAGTGCACCCAAATGCTCCCCGCTCCTTCTCAAAACATCAGGGTCTTTCAATTTTTCTTCTGTTTGATAGGCTTCTCTTAACTTCCTATGGTATGCACCTGCTAATTCAGGGGCATCTGACATACGAGCAATCACCACCCGCCTTAAGAACTTGGAAACATAAACTCGGTATTTCTCTGGTATATGGGAAAGGGAAAAATATTTAGGATCCCACTCTTGTATCTTCTTCATCCATTCAATCACTTCACTCCTATTGCTACTGATATCCTCATATCCTGCAGAGACTACAGCAATTCTTTCTATGTACCTGAAAATCCAAGGCACTATAAAACATCTGTTTGTAACAAAAGCACTTAAAACACATTTCTCAAATTTAACATTCCATTCTTAGTAGGCTGAACACTCAGCAATTAAGCTTTATCAATAATTCATGAAGACAACTTCATTATGAAGAGTAGCGTATACACAATAGACTGCTTCAACAGAAATCAGTTAAGAGAGTAATGACGAATATGCAGCAGAAAGCAACTTTATGAGCAATCAAATTCTGATTTTGTTTTAAAAAAAAACATCTTTGGTTAACTTATAATGCTGCATAAATATTCGAAATGAAGTTTCTTAAATTATAACGATCTATTCAAAGGCAGTGATGACAGAATGATGAAGGTTTGAAGAGAGCATACTGAATTATATCAATAGTCTTGTAAATGATGTGAGAGCCGTTCTGGAAAACAGGGAGGGTTCCGGTGGGATTCATCTGGAAGAATGTGGAATCAAAGTTCTTGCCAGTTACGGGATTGACATGGAAAGATGTATAATCAATGCCTTTCTCTTCCAATGCAAGTCTCACTTTCTGGCTGTCCAAATCAAATGGATGATGATATAACTGCATTCTAATATCACCGTCTAGGAAGTTGCTGGTATGTCTTTGTATTTCTAAGAGTTAAATATCGTTAAAACCAACACCAGAAATCGATCGGAAAATTGAGGTCTGCAAAACAATGACAGATATCCAAGTTGTCATTAAGCAACAATTCATTCATAGAAGCTTATAAAACATAAAAACTAGATTAGGCCTAGATTCCCCAACTCCTAATTAAAATTCTTTTTTTCAGAATCACTATTTTGTTCGATTCAGCAGTGTGTTTGTTTTCTGTGTTCAGAAAACATTTCGTTAAATATATATCGACATGGCAGGTGTGTAACAAGAGCCAAAATGTGATAAAAAGTTTTGATATCATAAGTCATAATTCATGATTGATGTATGAATATAATACAGAAAAAGTCAAAACCACAGGTTGAAATATCAAATATGTGAATTACTGTCATTTCCAATATGAGAAAGGATTTAAAGGATATGCACAGTCAGCGTAAAACAGTTTTACACAGGCATCCAATGAAAATCCACCAATTAGCCACATCACCCCACTCTTGTACGGTTATTTCGAAACTACTTATATGACATAGAAAAATGGTGGTTTCTTATTGGATATCAGTGTAAAACTATTTTACACTGAGGATGTATGTCCATTAAACTGTATGAGAAATTCAACATGCAATCTTGATTAGACATATTAGTTGAATTCCTGGGCAAAATTGAAGGGCATTACTAAGTAAAATTTCAATATATATACATAGTACATGTGACCTAATAACACAAAGAGTACTAAACACTAAAATATGAGAATTAATAACATAGAACAATAAACTACTTTGACATCTTTGATAATAAATCCAATTAAAATAAAAAAAAATTCAATTTTTAAAAGAGACGGTTAATCATAATTATAATAAAAAAATGATGAAGATGACCGACCATTTTTTTTATAATAAAAGGGTTGTTGAAGTAAGTAGAAGATTGAGTCACAATAGTGAATGCAGTTATTATATGCAATGATAAAAAAAGTTGAAGAAATAGAATCGAATACTAAAACAGAAGTGAAAGCAGAAAGATAGAGATGAAATGATAAAGGAGAGAAATACATACCCAGTAAAGTAGAAGAAGGTTTTAGGGATTGATTGAAAGTGGAGAGTGAGGAATAGAAACAAAAAGAAGGTTCTTGCTAGTTTGCAGAAAACAATGAAACAAAGACAGAGACAGCGAATAAAAGGAAAGAGGAAATTACCTACGAAGACAACGCAACACGCTCATTCATTATCAATCAGATTTTTAGTTTACAAAAATAAATAATAAATTAATTAAGAAAGTGTGTACGTGGGCTTGTCATATACTAATAACGGTCACACGACTCACGTAGTAACTAATTATAGTGGGGTGTAATGGAAGTGATTTGACGATCGTATCCATTGACAGCGTAAATTTATACATATGCATTTTGCTTCTTTTTTTTTTTTTTTTTCTGCTAACACTATGTTTGGATGTCAAAGAGATAGCGAAGAGAGAAACAGTGACGAGAGAAATAAGAGAGCAGAGAGATAGAAGAGAAATTGGATAGAAATTTTATATGGTTTGGATGAATAGAAAATTGAGAAGAGAGAAATTAATGAAAAAGGGAAAATAAACTAGTTGAATGAGGGCATTGTTTTGTAAAATTGTTTATTTCACTTCTTGACACACAAATCTCTCCTAACATGGAGAGATTTGTTTTTGACGGTTACTAATAATAGAAATAGTCAATTTCTTTGCTATCTCTCTCTTTCTTATTTATCTATTTTGTAAATCTACCTAAACAAACGCAGTGTAAACGAAATGATAAATATTACCAATTGAAATGTACACTACACATATCGCTGGAGTTCAAATCTGAGTAAAGATATCTCATCTAATAATATCAAAACAAACAAATATGTGAAAATCACATTTATTTATTATGGCGAGAAAGAAAAAATAATTTTGCGAAAAAATCAATCACACTTATTTACTATGTGAAAAAACAAATATGTAAAAAATGTAGTGTTAAATATGTTTAGTCCCTACATTTTGCGAAATTGTCAATAATAGTCCAAACATTTTAAAAATGGTCAAAAAAAATCCTATAAAATTTTTCGTTTTCAAGATTAGTCCAATTCATCAAATTTTTTTCCATATCATTGACGGAAATCTTATGTGCCATATTTTACTTGATGAATTACCTTTGCACAGACGTTTAAAGATAATTCATAAGACGTTACACTACAAATTTTGCCACATAAACTCTTCTTGCTAATTTGTATTTTGTAGCAAAATTTGTAGTGTAACATCTTTAAGTGTAATTCATCAAGGAAATATCTTGCAGTGACATGGAAAATATGCCACATAAGCTTTTCGTATGTGACATGAAAAAATTTAACGGATTAGACTGATCTTGATAACGGAAAATTTTATGGGATTTTTTGACCATTATTAAATTGTAGGGACCACTCTTGACTATTAAAATGATAAAAATTAAAAATAAAACTTTTTCTTTAAAAATCTGAAACAAACACATCCATAGTTTAGTGAGGTGCGTGGTATTTTTGTGGGGGTATAGCAGGGATGGGTGGAGGAACCGGATGTCATGTGTATATATAAGTTTTGTTTTGTTGAAAGAGTGAACCGAACTGGGTTGTATGACTCTTTTCAAAGTGAAGAGGCCCATTTCAAAGCTTTATAGCATATTTGGCCCTTAAATAACAAATTATCTCTCACCGACACTGTATTTAATCTTACTCTTTCATAGAGAAAAAAGACTTATTTAAGGTGAGAGAAAAAGAGAAGAGAGAAATATAAATATGGAAATCAATGTATGTATTTGGGCTAGTGTTAATCCAAGTACATACATCGATTTCCGTGTTTCTATTTCTGTCTTCGGAAGAAAACTAGATTCTTAAAATAAAACTTTAAAGAAGCTAATTTCCAAAAACTCATGCAAAATTATAACTTGAACAAGTAAGACAACTAACACAAAATTTTAAAGAAAACGTGATTCAAGATCTCAAATTCTCTCTTGTTTTCATTAAATTAGAATAAATATATGGATATAGTTTTTCTATTATTTTAATTATTGACTTGGAATATGAGAGTGTGCTCCTTCTTAAGGTTCCATGTGTGATTCTCTCTAGTGCTAATTTGAGCGAGCTAATTTAGTTTCTTAAAAAAAAAAATACTTTAGCTAATAATCATAATATTCATACATCAATGTCAGCTAAAGATACAGATCCAAAACATAGTAGTTACAAATAAAAAAACTATTGCGTTTATACTTTGTAGTCAGGGACGGAGCTAGTAGGGGGACCAGCAGAGGCCACGGTCCCCCCTAAATTTTTTATAAATTTTTTTATACTGGTATTTTGTTATACTATTGTTTCAATCAGGTTTAGTCTCACTTATTTTATTAAACTTATGAATATGGTTCTTCTTTATTAATCCAATATTTTGAGCACTATTATAAATTTGTTGTAAATTTGATCTTAGTGACTGTTTTCCCCTAAAAAAAAATGCCTTATTGCCTTAATATTGAATTTAATGACTAAATATCTCTTTTTAGACTAAAATTCACATTTTTTTTTACACAAAAAATCTCAATTCTTATGGTAAAACACATGAGTTGAGACTAAAATTATAATAAATGTGAAAATAAAAGGGCCTAAAAGTTTGACTTAAAAAAAGTGCCTATAAAATGAATATTCACTATAATAACTTTTGATTTATTTTATAATTTCTTGTATATGTTATACTTTTAAATTTTAAATTTTTCTTTAGTGAATTGAACTTTCAAATTTGGCCCCCCCCTAAACTAATTGTCTAGCTGTCCCTGTTTGTAGTACACATTTCCTTTTCCATTACACTAGTCTCCTACATGATTTTCCATGTAGAAGTGTCGGGTTGCACCTTCACATGCTAATCATCCTTGTGGCTATGTCTCGACGCCAAATTTGTGGTTGTACCTCTCTCTTCCTCCGCCTGTGTATGCCCTCGCCGAATATCCTTCGGGCGTTGCTAACAAGTAGTTATGTGACATGGTGACACCCAAACATATCAATGCATATATCCAAGTGAGATATCCCATTGGTTGACCACACGAGCGCCTTAGTTGTTCTCTCCAAACAAATGATCATGATGTGGTGTATAAGCGAGGTCTATCTTAGTTCAGGACATCGTAAGAAAAATCGATATGGTTGGATCCCTCAAAATAGTTTGCATGTAATCAAACTCTCTTATGCATATATCTCACACCACAAAATTAGTTAATATGGATAAATCCCATTCAGTTTGTGTGATCCTTTATAAGGTCAAAACTGAATGGAAAAAAGAATATAAACCTAGTCCTAGGTCTAATCTTTTGAGAAGGAAAGCTTTAGGAGTGATTTAGATCGGTCGTGTATGTGTGTGTAGTGTAGAGGGATAAGGGAGACCAAAGATGATTTGTTTATGATTTGTAATTTTGCTATGGGAGTTTGGTATAAAATCTTTAGTTGGATTGGCGTGATCTTTATTATGCCAAAGGACCCTTTTCAACTGGTTATTATTCGGACTTTGGCAAATCTCGAGAAAGGATATAAAGACTTATCGCTAATTTGACAAACAACAATGTAAGTTATTTGAAAAAATCGACATGACTTTATTTTATGAATGATTTGACTAAAAATTGGTCTTGGATTGGGTGGTGGTGGCAAAGTAAATGGGTCATCCTGTTTATTTTATAAATGCTTTTCTAATCCGTTATATTGTATTTGTGTAAACCTTATTTTTTTTTTGGTTTGAGTTGTTACCTTTGTCTATGAAATAAGTATGCCTCGTGCCTCATCCCATTTTGTAAGTAGAATATTTATTATACTTTCTTTAATCTCTTAATAATATTTTTTATTGTCCAAAAAACAAAAAATATAAACTTAATTCTCGAAAATTACACTTCAAAATTTCTCAACAAAGAGACCTAAGGATGTGTTTGATAGGAGAGAAAAAGAGAAGAGAGAAATAAAAACACAAAAATATAAGAATGGTGAGAAAACTCAAATATCCCATATAAATGTGACATCTAACTAAACAAAATTAGTGTTCTAAATTAGCCACATTAATTTGCATAGTAGCACAGCACGACCTCTATCTATCTCAGACGTCTTATATTCTTGAAAACAAAAGCTGAATAAATCACGTTTGGTACATGTCATTTTGTAGGCCCAACAACAACAAGAGGCTTGTACGGTTTGTTGTGCTTGAGAGGTTGAACTTGCCTTCAAATTCAATTTTAGATATGTTTGGTGCTGTTGATACGGTTCCAATATTTGAACTTTTTTTTAATTCAAAATAAATAAAAATGATAGCATCCTTTAATTTCCTCTCTCAAATGGCTTTGTTGGTCCTACAACTATAATGGCATTAAATAAATTGGAAGTGAGGAAACTATAAACAATGGGGAGATTTATTTTCTTTCTCATTTTTCTTATGATTATGTTTTTTCAAATTTGGAAAAGAAAGCACTAATGTGTATATAAATTTGTAAGGACAGTCAAAGATAATCAAGAGAATCGGAACTATATATATAAGCAACATTTTATTTTTAAAGGATTTGAGGGTAGAAAATCATACTCGTCTATAAAAATGAGGTCTAAGCAGCACACAATGACCAACAAACATTTTAATCACCTAGCCTTGACCGAGGACTATTGTTTCAAAACATCTAAAAATAGGGATGGTAAAACGAGTAGGTTTTATTATATGAGTGCAGTTTTGCTCCATTTGAGGAGGCTCCATTTATTCCTTTTAGGTGCACAGATGAATGACTTGTCGTAAATATTAATCAAACCGTTGAGATTTAATTAAAGTATTAATTTGTTTTAATATATATAAAAAAAAGGTGTGTCTCGATTCTCTGAAAGGTTATTCCATCTTCTTCCCGCCGCCGCATCTTTCCGGCCGTCACAGCGGCGGCGATTTTTCTCCCTTCTTCACACACTGCCTCACTGCTGTCTTGCCGTCGTTTTCCACACCATCCCTCCACCAATCATACTGAGTTTAAATCAACTATACAATCACAACCTTGAACAAATTCCACACCTCATTGTAATAATAATAACAACAATTTCTCACAACATGCTTGAAGTCGATCTAGTATCATAATGTTACTTTAATAATAACATTGAACAAATTTCGGTTCATATTTCTATTTTTTAGTCTCTGGTTCAGATCTTATTGGAAGGCAAGTAATATGATGTGATATTACTGTCAATTACTACCATATCAGCTGTCAATTAGTATTGATAAGCAAATCATATAATCACATTATTACCATAGAATCACACTATTATTAGTATTAAATGCATTTCTATATTTGTATAGCAGATACATCTATATATGATTTGTAATGTAATAGTACATTAGACACATAGAAACAAATAAGCACACACAAATTGACATTTGATTTGAATTGCTTAGTGACTTATCAATCTAACTCTTGTGTGATACAGGACCAAGCTTCGAAGAGGATGATTGCACTACACCATTTTATACTTTAGGCAACGAAAAAATAGGCAACGGCTGAAAAACGGTTGCCAGAAGTATCACAGGCAACGGTTTTCTACGTGTTGCTAGGTTTCATCACATTGTTTACTATTCTGTTGTAAAACGTTGCCTATCTAGATTAGACCGCGGTTTCGTACGTGTTGCAGAAAAATAGTCGTTGCCTTTAAGGGTTCAATAGGCAGCGCATACCAAAGCGTGGCTGAAATCACGTTTGGCGACGGCTTTTTATTTGTTTAGGCCACCTTAGTAAACCGTTGCCTATCAACTTATAAAACCGTTGCCTAGAATATCTTCTATTTTTAAATTTTTAATTAAAATAAAAAAATATAAACACGAAGGCATCCAAAACACTGAAAGCAAACAAAGCAATCCGCAGACAAAGCAAAACGTAAAACCATCGATTCATTCTCTCGGATCTACTCTCACGCTCTCACCTCTCGCATCAATCTCTTCACCTTCAACTCATGCGTTTCTGATCCAGAATTTTCTCTCCGATCCAAATTTTCTCACCCACGCGTTTTCCGATCAATAATTTTCTCGAGCTTTTGATTTCTCTACCGACTCAGCATCTCTCGTGAATCCCTTTGATTCAAGTCAATTTCCTCACGAATCCTTTGAATCTGACGAATTTTTGGTATGTAGTTTCCAACTATTTTTCTTAGGTTTTGATTTGATTTTCCCATTCTTAGAATAGGTTTTTTAGGAATTGATATTTCTGAATTGATTTTAACCTTGCTTAGGATTTGATATTTCGAAAATTTTCTCCCAGAATCTCTCACCATGCTGATATTCTTCATTGAGCAATTGCGTCGACATTCCGCATCTCTCGTGAATGAGCGTTTTTCAAGTCAATTTCAAAAAGCAATTGATTGCGGTATGTAGTTCTATCACTAATGTTATTATCTGGTTCATTTTTGGTATCAATTATGCTATTATCAAGTTGATTTTATGCTTCAACTGGTTTTTTGTATTGTTCATGTGAGTTTTTGTATATGGTTAGGATTAAAGATTGATTTCAAGTTATGCTATTATAATGTGATTTTATGCTATTATCATGTGATTTTATGCTATTATCATGTGAGTTTTTGTATTGTTCATGTGAGTTTTTGTATATGCTTAGGGTTTTGATTTTTTTGATTTAATGTTGTGTATGTTTATATTTTGTTCTTTCTGATTTCATTTTAAGTGGATTTGAACTTTGCTTAGGGTTTGTCTTCACCCTCATTGACCAATTCTCGCATAACTTGTTCAACTTGCAAATATGAAGGTGTAACCTCCTGTAGTGTCAAGCGAGTGATTCTTAGAGAAAATTATTCAAGCTCCAAAAGGAAGTGTGGTTAGAAGTTGTCTCTGCTCCCAGGTCAAGTTGCAACATGTTTAATATTTTGTGTTTATATAACAACTTGGAATTTTTTTTTGTCCCTCTATTTTTACTCATTACGATTTTGGTTCCTCAATTTTTAAAGCCGCAATTTCGGTCCTCGGTTTTCAAATAGTCTGGCTTTCACTTATGCATTTTGAGGCTGATTTTTTATGATTTGGTAATCGAGTCCCAAAATTATAGATTTTGTATCCAAATGGGCCAAAATCATGAATGAGGAATTAAAGCCTTTTATTTTTCTGTTGGTGTCTATGTTATGTAATTCAAGTTTTTGTCATTCTGTTATTGAAATTTTACCGCATCTTTGAATGACAGATTCAGACGCATGTTCTTGTGAGTTCCCTACTAATCAGCTGGTCTATCACTGAGGCAAGTTTTTCATGATATTGCTATTTTCCTTTCATTTAGCCAAAATAAATAAGTTACCAATTTCTGTTACAGAATAACTATCAATTAATCATAGAACATTTCCTACATTTTCCTAAGAAATGATAAAAAGCAACATCATGTAGAGTTAATACTTAACTTACCAATATTTTATTGCAGCTTGTTTTACCATTTCCTGTTTGAAATTTTGCAGCTATAAAAATAGTACTAGATACAAAAAAGTAACTTCATACAGATGGTGTGAGTGAGTGCTAAATGGAGTTTCCTTGAATCAAGCTAGTAATTTCAATTATGATAGGTTGTTTCAAATGATTTTAATTTGGTTCAGGGAATTAGTGCCTTAGATTCTCTCTCTCTGCATTGTCTCTTAATTGCTATTAGAGCTTTTGGTTATTAGTTACTTTATGTTTTCCCCCTTTTATTTTAATTCTATAATAGTTAATTATTTTTGTTCTAGCAAAGTAGTTCCCTGTGGTTCAGTTTTCATTGTTCAGCCTATCATGCCCTATGACTTTTTGTTGAACTGTGTAGCTATTTGCTTATGACCTATGGTTAATAATTTTGGTGTATGTTAAATATGCAGAGGAATGTTTATACTACACTGGTTTTATTTCCAGAAGAAAAGAAGGAACCTCTTCTTTATTTAGAGGTAACTTATTTTCAGTAAAACTTAATCTATGTAGACATTTCATGTGGGAATTAACTTGGTCAAAATTACTTTAATCCCTCCAACAATTTGTATGGCATGATGCAATTTTATTTTCTTGTTTCATAATGTTGTTTTGACTTGTGACATTTTGTGTGTTTGATTTGTAGGGCATGTGAACTGGTATTAATTTAAAAGGGATAAAGAAAGAAACGAAGACATTGGAGTTGAAGAGTATGTTCATTTTCATTTTTTATACAAGTGAAAATTTAATCTTATAGTTTTATAGAATGTAAAGCTAATTTATATAAAATGGTCTTCCTCTTGAAAGACATATATTAGTCTTTTAATGAATTAAACTAAAGAATTTGGTTTTGTACTATTTAAGAAATGTGCATTATGTATCTCAAGTAAACTTCAAATTGAGTTTAAAATTATTCGCAAGTAATTTTATACTATTTAAGATATGTGCAGCTGCTGATGGGAATTATGATATATAGTTACAACTGTCAACCTATCCTCGTATTCTTCTACTTTTCCAGCCCATAATTGTTTAGATGTCTTCTTTGTTATTTCTAATTGTATATATGTTCGATTTTGTGCAGGAGAAATTAGTTGAACTAAGACTACATAGATATTTAACTTCATATGTTGGTGAGTACTTTAGATGTACATGGAAGGTCTAATACATTCATCAGCCTGATTCTAAGGAAGAATTGGATCATAGAAAAATTGCATTATATTGTCTTGTAAAGAAGAGAAAGCAACTTCACTCTTCAAGTTCGAGTTTCATTCAAAATAGTTGATACTTTAGGTGATAAGAATGAAAGCTCAGTGAATGTAGACAACATGGTAAAAGTAGAAAGTTATCCATGTAATATTGTGTAATACTTGCTTTGGTAAGTTGTTAGGATTTATGGAATGAGATTATAAGATAGAATTTGCTTTTTATAATATTGTTTGTAGTGGTATTATTTGATGTAATGATACAAATGTTCTCATTATAAGTGATTTAAATTATATTATTGTTTTCACTGGAATTATACTATATAAGTAGATTGCAAGAACGCTCTAGCAAATTGCTTAAATTTTTTATCATCATCGTCGCATAAAAACTCTAGGTATTCACAATTATTTACTAATTATAGCCTAAAGCATAGGCAACGGTTTTATGGTGTGGTTTAAAAATGATTGTGATCTATATTTGCTAAAAAACCGTAGCCTAAAGCCTGGCAACGGTTTTACAAATGTAGTCTAAACAAAAGCCGTAGCCTAAAATTGTCTCAGAAAACCGTAGCTTTTCCTATGTAGAAGCAACGGTTTTATATTTCCGTGGGCTAAAGTTAAAAAACCGTTGCCAGTTGAATAGGCAACGGCCGTATACTCCACGCCTGGAAAACCGTTGCTTTAATACTTAGGCAACGGATTTTGTGCTATTAGCTACAGTTTTTGGTTGTTGCAGAAAGTGAAAAATGTTGTAGTGTTGGTTCGGGTAATTTGCATGAAGGGGTTTATGTGCTCAAAGGAGAAATACATGGAGCTGCATTTGCTACTACACAAAGAGACAACACTTTTCTTTGGCATTCAAGAATGGGACATCCATCAGATCAGGCACTTAGGCATATTTCACAACTAGTTAGTTGCAAGTTTAATTTCAATAATATTGCTTGTTGTGACATATGTCACAGATCAAAACAGTGTAGACATTCATTTATTCAAAGCATTAATAAAGCCAAAAAGCCTTTTGATTTGATACATTGTGATTTGTGGGGCAAATACAATACACCTGCACATGATGGTTCTCAATTTTTTCTCACCATTGTGGATGATTATTCTCGGGGAACTTGGGTATATCTTATGAAACACAAAAATCAAACTGCAACAATGTTAGTTAATTTTTATAATATGGTGAAGACACAATTTAATGTGTGCATCAAAAGAATAAGGAGCGATAATGGCACAGAATTTGTTAATTCAACCCTGCAAAATTTCTTTCAGCAAAAAGGAATTTTGCATGAAACCTCTTGTGTTGCAACACCACAACAAAATGGAAGAGTAGAACGTAAGCATAGACATATATTGAATGTAGCTAGAGCCCTAAGGTTTCATGCCAATCTTCCAATCCGTTTTTGGGGAGAATGCATATGGGCTGCTACTCATATCATTAATAGGACACCTACAGTAGCAAATCAAGGAGTAACTCCATATGAGATGCTCTTTGAAAAGCCACCTATGTACAACCACTTAAGAGTATTTGGTTGTCTATGCTACGTCGGAACAAACTCCAAGCAGCGAGACAAATTCGATTCAAGAGCAGATAGATGTATCTTTGTTGGTTATCCGCAAGGACAAAAAGGATGGAGGGTGTACAATCCAAAAACTCATGAGTTCTATGTCTCTAGAGATGTAATATTTTATGAACATGATCTGCCATATATGAAACAGGAGAACAATGATGCAATTGAATTGCCAAAGAGTACATTTCATGATGCAACAATATTACAAGAGGAGGATGACAACACAAGTAGAGCTGAACCAAATTTTGCAGAAAACCAAGATGAAAGACATGAGGTTCAGAATGAGGGGGAGATTCAGACTACAGAAATGGAGGACCATAGAGAGTTTGAAGCCACAAATATCGCACCCCGCACAAGACAACCACCAAGTTATCTTCGAGATTATCATTGCAATGCAGCAAACATAAACCCCACATGCACGAAACTGAACCATTCAAACTCTTCCGGTAAATCCTATCCTATCACTAATTTTTTGAGTTATGATTGTTTTTCTCCCAAATATCAAGCTTATCTTGCAGCTGTTACTAGCAATGAGGAACCACAGAATTATGCAAAGGCTGTGCAAAAACGTGAATGGCGAGAAGCCATGGAGCAAGAACTTAAAGCCTTAAAAGAAAATGAGACTTGGGATCTAGCCTTTACACCTGAAGGAAAGAAAATTGTGGGATGCAGATGGGTCTACAAAGTCAAGTACAAAGCTTCTGGGGAGATTGAAAAGTACAAAGCACGCTTAGTGGCAAAAGGATACACACAAGTGGAAGGAGAGGACTTCCATGAAACATTCGCCCCTGTAGCCAAAATGACGACTGTTCGTTGTTTCTTAACAGTGGCTGTGGCAAAAGGTTGGGAGCTTCATCAAATGGATGTGAGTAATGCATTCTTGCACGGTGAATTAGAAGAAGAAGTATATATGAGAGCTCCAGAAGGATACAAGGTTCCAAAAGATGGAATGGTGTGTCGCTTGAAGAAGTCACTTTATGGATTGAAACAGGCGTCCCGTAATTGGTACTCAAAACTATCTCAAACACTTGAGAACTATGGCTTTCAAGAATCACATGCAGATCACAGTTTATTCACTTACTCAAGAGGACATACTTTCTTGGCTGTATTGATCTATGTTGATGACCTTGTGATTGCCGGGAATGACAGTTTGGTATGTAGTAATTTCAAACAATACTTGTGCAAATGTTTCCATATGAAGGATCTTGGTGCACTCAAATATTTCTTAGGCCTAGAATTAGCCCGGGGACCATATGGTTTATTCATGTGTCAGCGAAAATACACTCTTGATATCTTGAATGAGTGCAAAATGACAGATTGCAAGCCATCATCTTTTCCAATGGAAGAGAATCATAAACTTGCACTTGATTCAGGTCCTGCATATCCAGACCCTCCACGCTTCCGAAGGCTCGTTGGTCGCTTAATTTACCTCACCATAACACGTCCAGAGATCACATATTCTGTACACATCTTAAGTCAGTTTATGCAGTCCCCACAACAAGCTCATTGGGATGCAGCTATGCGTGTTCTAAGATACCTTAAATCTTCACCAGGTCAAGGAATTGATCTGCCAAAAGAAAATGATCTCACTCTAGTTGCTTATTGTGATTCAGATTGGGCATCATGTCCATTAACTCGGAAGTCTACAACCGGATTTTTAATGAAACTTGGTTCAGCTCCCATATCTTGGAAGACCAAGAAGCAGACCACAGTTTCTAAGTCCTCAAGTGAGGCCGAATATAGGGCCATGAACCAAGCTACAAGTGAAGTCATATGGATACGCAGTCTATTGTCAAGTCTACAAGTTCAATATCGTTCTCCTACCGTGCTTCATCGTGACAATCAGGCAGCAATCCACATTGCCGCAAATCCAGTATACCACGAGAGAACAAAACATATTGAAGTGGATTGTCACTTCATTCGCCATCACTTGCAGGCTGGGACAATATCAACAAGCTATATTCTAACTAAGAAGCAACAAGCTGACATATTTACAAAAGCTTTGGGGGCAAAATCATTCCACGAATTAATGGTCAAGTTGGGTGCTCATGATCCTCGACCTCCAACTTGAGAGGGAGTATTGGAAGACAAGTAATATGATGTGATATTACTGTCAATTACTACCATATCAGCTGTCAATTAGTATTAATAAGCAAATCATATAATCACATTATTACCATAGAATCACACTATTATTAGTATTAAATGCATTTCTATATTTGTATAGCAGATACATCTATATATGATTTGTAATGTAATAGTACATTAGACACATAGAAACAAATAAAAGAAACAGTTTCTGTGTTTTTCAATAGATCTGCACTTCAAATTTCACAGCATAGCAATTTCTCATTAACGATGCTTCAAGTTAGATCTATCATAGTTGTTACAAACTTCCTAGACGCATAAGGTTTTGTGTTTCTTCCTGAAAAATTTCTTAGATGCGATTTGGAGGAGGAGGTCGGCGAAGGCGACGAGGCAGTGTGTGGAAAAGAAGAGGAAAACCACCGCCGCTATGATGGCCGGAAAGGGGTGGCGGCGGGCAGATGAACAGGAAGAGAAGTTTGACGGGAGGAAGGAAGATGGAACATTGCAGTGAAACAAGACGCCTCCCATTTTTTATTTATTAAAACAAATACTTTAATCACAACCGTTTGATTAATACTTACCACATGTCATCAATCTACGCACCTAAAAGGAATAAATGGAGCCTTTTGAAATGGAGCAAAGCTGCACTCTTATTATATTACGTCGTCCATGCGATCAAGTAGAATTTGTTAATGGCATTATTATATTACAACAAAATATCACCAAACCGATGTAAATTAAAAAGCAGAAATTGTTACTATTTGAACAATTTTTTTTACAATGTATGGAGAGATTAGTTTCAAAATAATTGTTAAAAATAATATAAAATTATTGGTATAGCTATATTCTAACAACTTAAGCTTTTTGGATAATCGGTTATTTGACATGGTATCAGAGCTTCGACCACTAAGTGGTCTAGAGTTCGATCCCCACTCCCCTCACTTTCTAATTAAAAAGTGGAATTTAAGCATATGGTAGGTGAGCCTATGCACTATCCACGCTTCAAGCCCAATTGGGCTATTGCGTGAGCGGGCGTGTTAAAAATAATATAAAATCATTGATATAGCTCTATCCTAACAACTTACATTGTGTCTTTTTCATGGAAAGTAAGCACACCAACTGACAAGCTAAGTTTCATTGTCATTACTCATTAAAAACTTGAGAGTGAGGTTTCATTTGGATTTTGGTTTGCAATTGCTGTTATCACCCATTTCATTTTGGTTGATATGTCATTTTGGTTTAATTTTCCAAACCCCATCATCATAACATTCATTGCTAGGAACTAACTACTCATATATATCATTGCATGTAACTGCCTTCACAGTAGTAAATTCTAAGCTTATCTTTGCTTTCAATTAGGCAAGATACATGAACATCATTTAAGTACTGTTTGTTTGCCTGTTCCATAAGTTATATGTTACAAACTTAAGTACGCAGCATTAAATTTTTTGAAGTATTTGCTCATAAAAAAAAATCTTTTGAAGTATCGTTTGTTTTAGATTTTATATAAACTCTCATAGTTTTGTTATTTTTAAAAGACGTTTGGGTTGATTAAGAATGTAACTACCGGTAGCTTTGATTTTCAAGTAATATTGGACTCTTTTGTGTATTGTAACCAGCGGGTGAATTTTTCACCGTGAAAATAGCTCGGACCTATTTATAGGTGGATATACGATTTAGGAGTTTTTTTTATGCTATGTCCGTTATAAATATCGCATGTCTGTTATAAATGAAAAGTTTGAGAGAAAGAAAAAAAATCATCCTTTACACGTCCACTACTTAAATAGTGGAAGAATAAAATAATAAATTAGTAGGAGGCGCGAGAATGGGGTACGGTGGCAAAAAAAATCTCACAATTTAGTATTTAGACAAGGATTAGACCAAGTTTTTTTTTAAAAAAATAGAGAAGATTAAGGCTATTTTAGAAGTCCATTTATCTAAGAAGGTCAAATTATTGAACATGAAAAAGTCTTTTAGGCCTACTAGATCGGCCTACTTAAGTAAATATGAATAAAATATTATTGTTATATTAAATTTTGTACTTTGCATTAAATTAAAAAAAACTTTTTTGATAATTTAAATTTATTAGTCTATATTAATTTTTTGCATATATAAATGTATTATTATATTAAATAAACAAGAACTAAAATATAATCTTATATAGTCAATTTATCTAAAATGTCAAAATGGAGTTTAATCTCATTCGTATATTAAAAAACCAAAAATATATTTAATCATTGAGTTTTTATCCTCATATTTATCAAATATAGTATTTAGCGAAATGAAACATGAGATGGAATTGATCCGTGAAAGTAAGCAAGCACGGGCATAGTTGCGGTGAATGGTGATAGTGATATTTATTAGTTAATTAATTAATTAATGATTTTACAGTTGAAGTTGAAGGTTACTGGTGAATCACGCACAAACACAAATTATAAAATGCAAATAACCAACAACGGGTGTATAAGTGTTTATGTTCTTCACTGTGATATCTGAATGTGACTCATGATGATGATGATGATATTTATTTGTGTGTTCAATAAGTGCTGTTGGGTATAGACCCACACGACTTAATACATGTCATCAAAACTTTTATTACAAATGCCCATCACGTGCATTAAAGCTCCATAAGTAAGATTAACACTCCCTCAATCCTCATCATATGGTCACTTTCAGCATTCAGCCATTCACACATTACATACTTATTTATCAACCAATCTATCTTGTGATATGATATGGGCATTTACTTCAATTATGTTTGTTTTGTTTGTTTATCGATAGTTTAATGGTGATTGACGCTGAACTTTGTAAGGAAGATCATAGTTTGATCCTCTGCAATTGCGATCGGGGGGCTAAAACCACTTGATGCCAAAATTGACCCCCGAACCAGATTAGGCTGTCTATAAGTAGCTGTGAGTATTTTTTAGTATATGGTTACCTGAATCGATAAAGATTATGATTGTTGTTTGCTTGTTCTTCGTTAAACTTGGAGCCTCCTCAGATGTCGACTTTTTGGTTCATGTTTTTCCCCCAGAAGGCATTCGTGATCTTCTTAGGAACGACGCTATGAAAACCTTCTTTCTTCGTGAAATATAGAGATCTACTACTACTTTTTTTGATATTGTTTTTTATAGATAATGAGAATTATGATTAATATATTTTTTGTGATTATTATAAAGAGATGAAAAATATTATAAAAATTTGTTTAAACCACCAAAAAATCTTTTCCTAACAATTTGATTATTATTATTTTACATTATTACACGAAACTCGCTATTTCTATATGTTTATAATGTATATAGTATTTAACTAAAATTATGAAGAAAAAATAATTATAAGTATGAAATATATTAATTCAAATATATCGATTGTATAGTGAAAAAGATTTTGATAAGTAACCTCTAATAATAAACTCAAATTGCGTAATTAAATAGAATAGGGCGGGGAGTGATTCATGTTACCCGTCTCAACCTTTCAAAATATACCTATCCTCACTCTCTACCATGGGAGGATTTTTCTTATTTGTCCTCGGCTATTCGTTCGAATCTCTTCAAGGAATTCATCAACATGATTTTTGTTTTTGTAAATTCTATATTATTTTTAGGAAGAATTTTAATTTACTTGTTTTTTTTTGGAAATAATAAGAATAAGAGTATCATAATGTTGAATTTTTAACAAATGGCAAAATGACCGAAATAGATCGCAAGAACAAGTACTCCAACTGGAAGGGGCATGCATGATCGATCACCTTTCTCATTCCCAAATTTCTATTGAGAGATTGTAGTTCCTCGACCAAGACAATAACCATAACGAGCTCGTTCATAGAAAATATTGACATCCCTATATACATTTGCTTTTAGGTTCACACTAATTTTAATATTAGAATATATTTAAAACAATTTTTTAATTAGAATTAATGTGTTAAATGACTTTTTATTATTTTCATATTAAAAATAGTTTTATCTCGTTTTATATGATTAATGCTTTTTTTTTTTAAGAATGATCGATGCTATTTTTTTATAAGAGAAATTTAGGGCGAGATGATGATGCCCCAGTCCAAGCCAGCAATGCTATTTATTTTTTTTGGCAGGAATGCTATTTTGAAATGATAGAATATATGTAATTAATATGTACAAAAAAAAAAGAATATATGTAATTAATGCTATTATTTGTGGAAATAAGATGTTAGAATATTAGATAGAAATTGAACCATTCTTGACCCAAAAAAAAAGAAACCATTTTATTTTATCACCTTTGAATAGTTTTTTAGATTGACTAAAACTTTAAATTCTTTTGACAATACACTATTGAAGTCAATTTGAACAAATATCATACACTTTTTTATTTTTTATTATGATTTAGATATTTCATACCAAAACTGTGAATTTTAAAAGTTTAAGATTTAATCTTCTTTTTTAAATATTTTTTTTAATATTTTTGGAAGTATATAGGATTAGGAGTATATTGTGTAGTGATGTTGCAAGTAATAATGTGCACATGATGAATTTAGTGCACATTTGAATTGTCTCATGTTGAGCTTAATAAAAATAGTTTAGGAATCTGGTTCGGTGGTTATTGGTACTGAACTTGGTAGGGAGGATTACGGTTCGATTCTTCGCAACTGCAATTGATTAGAGGGGACTGAACCACTTAATGTCAGAATTGATCCAAGAACTAGATTAAACTAGTGGTGAAAGCAAAAAAAAAGTTTATGCAAATAAATAAATTTTTATGTTAATTCATAAGTTCTCACTGACAAAAATTGTATTTTTATAAGTTATTTTTTCATAAACTATGTTGACAAGTTTAAAAATACATAAAAATTTATTTACTTGCATAAATTATTTTGTTGTGGGGAATTAAACTGTGATCCTCCCTATAAAATCTAGTGTCAGTCAATTACTATTAGACCAACTAACAATCGTTTTTTTTTTACTAAAAATGCATACAATTTTGTCAATAAATTTGTTCTATTCACTCCACGTTAAATATCATTCTCAATCAATGTAAATTTAGTTGTTTGTACTATTTCAATTAATGCATACAGTTATGCTAATTAATTTGTTCTATTCCCTCACTTAACGTTAACTATCATTCTTAATCAATGTAAATTTATGGGTAAAAAAAATAAATGTAAATGTAGTTGTTTTTTTTATTAATCCTTTAATATCCAGGAGAACGAAAAGGCCGAAAAATTTTAAATAGCAAATGCTAACTAACTAGTGTTTGAGGTCTCGTACTCTTGGGTACTAGTTTAGTTAAGAGTATAAATTTAATTTTTTTTAAGCTAGGTAGTCAAACACCTTAAAAATCTAAATTTTTATTTTCATAATGCATATTTTTTTTAACTCCTTAACATATTAAATTCAATAGATAGATTAATATTGAATTGAGTTATAGCCTCATTCTCAAGTCAAAAAGAGTTATATCCTCTTTGCTCCAACAACTTATATAAACATTGACTACAAAAAAACTTACAAAATATATATGCATATTATATGTGTATGATTTCATAAAATAAGAGAGGGATTTATCAACCAAAAAAAATACGTAGATGGATGTTAACGCAAAGGATTAAAAACGATGCAAATTAAAAGCATATATGATGTAATTGAAATGAGAATGACATAACGAGATTACATCTTACACATAAAATATTTGCAAATGGTAATATTTTATGTATACACGAAACATTCCATCATCTGATATTTTACCTATATTTCATTTAACCAAAATTGCCCACCCACCCATAAAATTAATTATTACCCCAATTTCACTTCCAAACATGGTCATTTTTTATAATAAAGTTGACCATCCCTAGCCCATTTAGGCTGCAGAACCTTACAATTATTAATTATATTAATAAATAACCAATACTCCCTCTTGTCGTATATATATGAAATTTTTTGGTTCTCTATTGTCTAAAATACAGTATATAAAAAAAAAGATGTAAATTCTAAGATGTATTTATTGTTTAAAATATTTTTATATGCTTTTATATTACTAGAAATTCAATTAATTTTTGTTTGAAAACATTTAATGTAAGATTATTCAATTAATTTTTGTTTGAAAATATTTAATGTAAGATTATTTTAGTAAAAACTTTTTAAAATTGACACAATTAAAAGAGTCTCTTTTGGTGTTCGAGCAAACATAACTTTCATGGTACAAAGTTTTCACCATTATTAGCGATAATTAATCTCCGCCAGAGAACATGTGGGACACAGTTAGTAGGAATATTACATGTAATAATATGTAACAACTGGTTATCGAACTCTGGTACTCCCACTATTCACCTTAAAAAATGAAATTTTAGTTCACTTGTCTACTTGGCAAAAAAAGAAAAAATAGTCTCTTTGGTATTGGTTTTATTTTAATTTTTTCTTCTTATATAATAAAGGATAAAAGGAGTATTTTTAGCTGAAAACTGTAATTTGATATTTTTACTCGTGAAACATTGTCACTATAAATTAATTTTTTATGGAAAATCGAAGATATTCTCCGCGCGCAACTGCAGAGACTAATGCTCTTGAGGTAACTGAAATCCATTCAATGGGTCGACCTCTCAAACGAATATTTTTCAATACGCATCGACCAAGATCGAATCCAGGACCAAATAATTCACTGTAATTTTTAATTGTGTCGAAAATAAATCCGCATACGCAAGGATAACTCGATTGTTGACTATTAAGGATAATTATTGAAGAATCAGAGTTCGAACTTCAAATTCTCCATTTTTTCGCATTTATCAAAAGTGGCGAATTCAAACCTAGATTCTCAACTTTCCGCACATATTGTTTGAGTTAGGAAAGCATGGATTGGGATATTTCTTACACTCGTCAACTAATTGTGACATTGAAAAAGCAGCATGAAATGAAACGTTGTAAAATGTTGTTAAAAAAGTCACATGTTTAATCATGCTTTTAACCGAAAAGTTATTATGGTTGAAGCGTGTCACTCCTCTTCCTTCTTCCTAACATAGCTTCTCTTGTTGCGTAGTTTGGTACCTTCAAAACCAAAACCAAAATCAAACAACCAAACACAAACACAAACCTCTGTGTACGCTATATCAGACAACACAACCTCGTTAACTCACTCACATAAAACAAAACAAAAAACAACCTCGTACTATCTCACTCTGTTCTTGATCATCTAAAAAAAATGCAAAAAAATTCTCCCGACGGCAGCTCCGGTTGCCGGACGGTGGTGGTCGGAGTAAAAATGGATTCTCCTAGCAAAGAGCTTCTCACTTGGGCTTTGGTTAAAGTTGCTCAACCTGGTGATCTTGTTGTTGCTCTGCATGTTCTTGGGACAAATGGTAATTAATTGATCAATTTTACATGTTTTTTAATTTTCAAGTTTTGATTTTTTTCTTGTGGGTTTTTTGTGAAGATTGATTGGTGAAATGGGTTTGTGTAGAAATTGTGAATGGTGATGGGAAATCGTCGCTGCTTTCTCTTGTTAAGGCATTTGACTCTGTTCTTAATGTTTATGAAGGATTCTGTAATTTGAAACAGGTTCAATTTCTTATTCTATTGGATTTTTCAATTTTTAATGATGAATAATTGAATATGAAAATTCATTTTCTGTTATCAAATTTCTTAGCAAATTCTTAATGCGGGGCATGAAATTTTGAAATCGTAACCTCCAATTATAATCCCAATAAATAAAAAATTTCAGTTACATTATTTAAAGATTAAGTTTTTGTATTTTGTAGGTGGATCTTAAGCTAAAAATTTGTCGTGGTTCATCGGTGAAGAAAATTTTGGTACGAGAAGCGAATGGTTATTCTGCAACTCATGTTATTGTTGGAAGTGTTCATAGACTCCATAGAATCCGGTCATCGAGCTCAGTAGCTAAGTACTGTGCAAGAAAGTTATCTAAGGACTGTTGTATTCTTGCTGTTAATAATGGGAAAGTTGTGTTTCAGCGCGACAGCTTGGCAGCATCGACTCCTGTTGCTGATGTACAAGGTTTTGGATTTTTCCTTAGTTTTCATTTATGTGGATCTCATGATTCATGAATTGATTCTAATTTTCAGTCATTGATTTAATGGATTTTGTTTTTTTGTTTTGTGGTAGGGTTGGATCGTCATCACGGAAATGGTTTGCTTGGATCAATTCATTGGACACTAAGTAAGAGTACAAAAGTACAAAATGATGATGCTGATGAGGGAACAAGACGAATTTCGGATCATAGTTTAGCTAAGGTTTTACTTGATTCTACGGAAAATGTTAAACATCATAGTTGCTCAATTTGCGGCGCATCGCAAGAGACTTCTTGCCACCAATCTGCAGAAGAGCCAGAGCCTTCAGAAGGATCTGAACGCTCTTCTGTTGATGGTGGCAATGAGAATTCTTTGGCAATAGTGACTGTACAGACCATTGATGCCGGACAACCTGAAATGAAACCTGGCTGGCCACTACTACACCGGAAAATTTTATCAGAAAGGCAATTACTTGATAAACCGTTCATGCGCCACCAGACCTCTGTGGTCCAGTGGGCAATGAAGTTGCCACGCAGAGATCTTTCGTATCGTGTTAATCATATTCAGGATCAATCTGTCGCTTTAGATAGTGAAAGTGGTGCTCTTGTTCCAGTAGATGCGGAAATAGGGAAAACTTATTCGTTGCCTGAATGCAATTTAAAAATTATTCCTAAAGAATTGGAGGTACTTCATGAGAAATACTCATCGACATGCAGATTGTTTGAGTACCAAGAACTTGTATCAGCAACATCAAATTTTTTGCGAGGTTTGTATCCTAGTATTAGTTTTGTCTGTGTTCAATTTTAACAAAACCGTTTTATTTTTAACACGACCACAAATGTTGATTTCAGAAAACTTGATCGGTAAAGGAGGAAGTAGTATGGTTTATCGAGGCTGCCTCCGTGATGGCAAGGAACTTGCTGTCAAGATCCTAAAGCCTTCATATGATGTTTTGAAAGAGTTTCTTTTGGAAATTGAAATCATCACTACATTGCATCACAAAAACATTATTACACTCCTTGGTTTCTGCTTTGAGAATGGCAATCTTCTTCTGGTCTATGATTTCTTATCAAGAGGAAGCCTCGAAGAGAACATTCACGGTAGACAAATAACCTTGCAATGATCCCTTTATTTTTTCTGACTTCTGTGATGACAATTAAAATAACTCCATACTTGTTTTCGTTCCATGCTAAATTAGGGACTAAAAAAAACCCCGGCGAGTTTGGTTGGGCGCAGAGATATAAGGTTGCAACAGGTGTTGCCGAGGCTTTGGATTATCTGCATTGTAAAGATGATCAACCTGTGATCCATCGGGATGTAAAATCATCAAATGTATTACTATCTGAAGATTTTGAACCTCAGGTATTTTATAGTTCGATTGATCGACTTTTAATATCTTGAATTATTTGTATTAACTATTAACCGATCTTTATGTTGGTCTGATTTGATTTTATTCAGCTTTCTGATTTTGGATTGGCTACGTGGGCGTCAACCTCATCATCGTATATAACGTGCACAGATGTTGCTGGAACCTTTGGGTGAGTACTTTCAAATCCAGCATAACCTTATATTCTGCAGAAAACGGTTTTAGAGCGATCCTGAATTATGTATTGCACTCGTCTATACAGTTATATGGCTCCTGAATACTTCATGTACGGCAAAGTAAGTGATAAGATTGATGTCTATGCGTTCGGTGTCGTGCTGCTTGAGCTTCTTTCAGGGAGAAAGCCCATAAGTGCTGATTTTCCAAAAGGTCAACAGAATCTTGTTATGTGGGTATGTATCAGCGATTATATACTTATTTCCTAATCAGTATCTATGATGGAAAAAAATAATACTAAAACGCTTTTGCAGGCAAGTCCGCTTCTAAATAGCGGAAAGGTGTCAGAATTGTTAGATCCTAATTTGGGTGATAACTATGATCGCAAGGAGATGGAAAGAATGGTCTTAGCAGCCACACTTTGTATCAAAAGTGCTCCAAAAGCTAGGCCTCAAATGAGCATTGTAAGTGCTCCACTGACCACTATCATCTTTATTCTTTATAGCAAATTGATCACTTCATGTCATATACAATGGACAGGAAAAATTCCTTTTGTTTAGATTTTCTTAAATCATGTGGTACTTGAATTCTATAGCATACTTATTGACTTTATTTTCTCGTTCGAGCAATGGATCCCCCGTAGAGGGGATCTCAGCCCTTGAAAATATTCCATGGTCCAGATCGCGAAATTTTGTTTTAACTATCAACCATTTGATTTTTTTTCAATGTCCTTGATTTGTTTAAATGAGTGAATTCGGGCTGTATGGAATTTGGTCCTTTGAGCACCACCAAAAGTATTCTCATTCTCTCCATTAGTCCTTTTGTCTATTTTAATTCTCATGTATTCTAATGGACCATAGGTATCAAAGCTACTTCAAGGCGATATTGACGCGATCAAGTGGGCAAAAGTGGAAGTCAATACTTTGGAAGCACACGAAATGCTCGATGACGAAGCATGTCCACCAAGTAATCTACAGTCACATCTTAATCTTGCACTGCTTGATGTGGAAGATGACTCACTCTCCATGTATAGTGTTGAACAAAGTGTGTCACTAGAAGACTACTTGAGAGGCAGGTGGAGCCGATCATCGAGTTTTGACTGAGCAAATTACAAGCATATATTGCTACAAAAAGTTCTATTCTTCTATACTTTTTTTATCTTAACAATTTGTAGATAAAGTTATTCTTTGCATCTTTCATAAGCTTTGGCATCTTTATGATTTTTATTAAAGGGTGGCTTAGGATGAGAGGTTGTTTGTGTGTGCCCTCCTCCTTACCTTAATAATGAGGAAACTGAGCCTCATTAATTTGTTGGGCTATTTTTGTCCCATTGAGTTTTGTAAGAAAGGATGAATAAATTGTATTTTAGACCATTAGAACCATTTTTCTCTTAATCCTAATAATACTATAACAATTTTATCGTTTCGATTCTTTCATCTCATTGTTAAGCATGTTTTGATTGACGGTGAGTTTAACAGAATCAATGTTCGTCACCATAATTTTAGCAAAAAAATATACTTTGGAGCTTCAATAAAATCACAGCGCTACTGTGGTTTCACCAAATTAACTATGAATTCAAACAGTATATATTTTAGTTATTTTAGTTATGTGCAAGGGTAAAATTGAAAATTGCTCTTTTCTTTGTTTATTTCTTTTGTGACCACAAACATTTGCCTCAAGTTATGATGTAACAAATCTTATCCATAGCAGAAGGAGTGAAGCTAAACAATATGCAAACTAATAAGGCCATCTTGTAAGTACTTGTTGGCCATTAAAGCCAAAAAAACACCAAGAAATTTAACAATGGCCACAAGTTGTTCCTACATGGTTTCTACCAAATTATCCATAGCAGGTTGGACAGGAGGAAGAAGAAAAGAACTAATAAAGAGAACACCATTTTTCATATCAGCTCAACAACAATCTGATGTTAAAGAAACAGATAATGTGAAAGTAGAAGAAGAGAAAGAAAGACCACAAAATCAACAAATGAATCCAAAAGGAACAAAACCAAGA
Source organism: Trifolium subterraneum (assembly GCA_951799995.1). Lineage (NCBI taxonomy): Eukaryota > Viridiplantae > Streptophyta > Magnoliopsida > Fabales > Fabaceae > Trifolium > Trifolium subterraneum. The sequence continues at coordinate 21,181,548 of OX637462.1, read as the reverse complement.
CCAGTTGAACCTCAGATTCTTGTAAAAGACAAAGGTATGAGCAGAGAATATGGAGGACAGTGGTTGAGTTGTGCTACAAGACATGTTAGGATCTATGCAGCTTATATTGATCCAGAAACAAGTACTTTTGATCAATCACAAATGGATAAACTCACTCTTATTCTTGATCCTACTAATGAGTTTGTGTGGAATCCAGATACTTGTAACTTGGTTTATTCTTATTTTCAGGAGCTTGTGGATAATTATGAGGTAGTTTACTTAATCACAATTAAATATATAATAGTTTTTTGTGTCTTAAGAATAGTGTTACAAATACTTAATTTACATATCCTATAGGCTTTAGCTTAGAAAAATATGTGTTGGAAACATGAAAATGATGTGAAAACTAAATATTCGAGCTCAAGTGATTAATGAACTCGAGTTAAGGATGAATCGTTTGGGATAATTTGAGTTTAAATCTTGAAGGGAATAATTTTTTGTCAGACTTTACTTATTTTTTGGTCGGATTCAAAGACCTCTTTCTCCTGAAAACCGAATGGTTATGGCAGCAAAAAAAAAGTCTATACTTAGTGACCAGAATTAAAGACCAAAAATATGAAATTTGTTTATAATTTTGTGCCAACAAGTTTTTTTTTTATCTGATTTTTGTTAATTTAAGGAAAAAATGCATTGGATTTTAATTATGGCAAGCTTTTTTTTTCCTCTATGGTGACATTATATTAACCTTTTTGATGATACAAAACAGGGTGCTCCATTGAATGAATACACACTTCGTTTGATTGGTTCAGACATAGAACATTATATAAGAAAGTTGTTATATGATGGAGTAATAAAGTATAATATGAATGCAAGAGTTCTGAATTTCAGCATGGGGAAGCCACGGATCATGTTCAATAGCAATGATATCAAACCTGAAGATGCTGCTACTTCCACTTGAGAAATCATTTGTGAAATATAACCAAGAAAAGTGAGCATATCATTGATGATTTTGTGTATGATGAATCAGTCAGATATATTATTACAATTACTAGTTCTTTCATTTGTGTTATGAATATATTAGTGGAGATGTTCATTAGTCTTGGCCCATATTCCTTGGCCCATATATTATCTTATAAATAGAGCATATGACACAATGAAATACACACCTTGAATAAAAAACACAGAGTTCTCTATTCTCTTTCTCTCCTTCATTTCCTTTCTTCTCTATTCTTTCCCATATTAAGAATAGTTTTATAACACGTTATCAGCACGAATTTTCAATCAAATGATGTTATTATCTTTGTAAAATGAGATACACTATCATGCGTCATTCTACAATCATTATTGATTGTAAATTAGTATGAATTTAATGTACCATTGAGATATCTCATGAAGCAAATATTTCATCTAAGTTATTATCTTTTATCAAAGTATGATTAAATTGTCCCAGAAGGACATGATGCTATAGACAAAATTGTATGGTGATTCTCCGACAGAGACAGTGGCGGAGCCGAGACCCTGGCTCAAGAGGTGCAGATTTTTAAATTTTATAACTATTATATTTAGGGTCTTGATAACATGTACCCCTCATAGGTTAATAATTTAAAAGTAGAAATATTTTGTTTAAATTTATGCAATTATTTGTAAAAAATTTAAAAATTGAATTGATATATATTACAATTAAACATTTCCTTTTTTCGAATTATTAACTTTTGTCCTAAGGACCCATTTTAGCTTTTTCCTTATATTTAAACACCTTTTATTCCCTATTACTTATTCAACAACTCATTTTATCTCATATCATATCACGGCTATTACATCACTATCTCCTATTTCAATCTTTCTCAAATGGGTATACACCAAACATATCCTAAAATTTAATTAATAATTATAATATATAAAAATGAGTAATTGAAAATGGTTTGAGTAATTGAAAATGAGTAATCTTTCTTTTATATCGAATTGGAGACTAATTTGTCCCAAATACGAAATGTTAGTGACTAATTTGAATTTTATTTTTGTTAGAAATTAGATTGTCCGGTCAAAAAATTGTGAGGGACTAAAATGAGTCTTCACTCTTCAATCAAATATCAGTGTCATAATTTTTGTAATTTAAACATGAATATATAATAGGATTATAGGACTACCAACAGAGAAAGTATAATGCAGCCACTTAAATCAAAATAAAAATAAATAAAAATAAAATGACAAAATAAGTATGAAATTACGAAAGCTGTACAAGTGTCAAACTATGGTTGTAGGTGCAGGGTGCAATAGCAAAAGGCCAGGGTGTGCAAGCCTTGATTTCAATAGGATAGTAGGAGTATTGTAAAGAAGTGAGGGTGTGCATATGCACCCCCTGGTGGGTATGCAACACCGCCCCTGGACAGAGATCTATATAAAATCCCAAAACAATGTTTATGACGATGTGGAAAAAATCACACTTGGAAGCATATTGACAATTCAAGTGTAATTTAGAGACTCTCTTACTTTGAACTCTCTTATTTTCCCTAACAATTGATATCAAAGTATGAAGATAAAATGAGGAAATATGAAATCCTTGAAGGATTCAAATTGCGAGAAAATATTATTTGAAATAATGTAGTATCATTTTTCTAATGGCAAGTTATACATATGGAAAAACGAATATGATTGCCATGACCGGTTAGACCATCTTGAGTCTTATGATGCAATCAAAGAGCATGGACATTCTTCAAAATAATGAATTCTCAAATGTTGTTCTCAAAGCCAATAAAAGGCGAAATAAGGGGTCTGAATTTCTCATTATTTTATGTGATACATGTGCGTATATCCAATATTTTGGACGGACCACTTGGATATTATATAAGTTTATTGATGCATCGATTAAATGGCCAAGTAAATGTTACCAACCTTGATCAAGTTGGTGTATGACATGATTTTGAATATCGAGTTGCACATGTTTATATTTAAAATGGTCTAGAAAAGATATTTAGCTAAATGCTTCATATTTATAGCTAGAGAATTATTATAAGAACGATGGTCCTTACTTGGACATGATATTTTTCTAGTAGCAACATCTATGTGCATCAAGCCAATGAATCATTAAAATTCTCCCCATTACAATTTGTTCATGGCCAGGAACATAATATCTCTCATCTCATCTAAGTTTTTTTTTATGTGAACTATATGTTCTCCATTGTCCAGCAGACAACATTAGATGAAACTACAAGAAAACTGAGATTATGTGATGAATCTAAGTCTTTATCATAAGATATTTCATATCTTGTTATTAGTTATCCGCATTAGGGGGAGAGAGAAAAAAAATAAGCAGCTCTGAAAAATTTGTATAGAATGCATACAAATACTCGCACACAACAATATGAACCTGAAGTTCAAAATATGCATTCTCTGGCCTAAAAGGGATTTCTAAATTCCTTTATACTGCAAATATCCTTTTCTATTGAAATTTTATTAGACTAAGGCATGCCTAAAACTTGGTTCAAAAGATAAATCTTAGAGAAGGAAGATGGTCTTAGTTGGCGAGGAAAGCTATCATGAAAAGTGTAGAGATTGCAAAATGTTTATACCTCCTGAAGAGGTTCAGGTACCTGTCATTTATGATATAAAGAGATCTCAATCGATTATATCTCTACCAGTTAAAATAAAGAACCAAGAACTTGAAAAAATTGTCGACAAATGAGGTAGCGCTAAATATTAAAAGTGCGAGAATATTGAACCCAAATTAAGGGACACGGTTTGCCAAAATATAAAGAAGGAATTGATTTGCAAACTATAATGGTTTTTGGACTTAAAGTCTATACCCCGAAGGTATAAATCCAATAAAGCATATATGAGCTTCCATATTCAAGTGAAATGAGAAATATTCACCTGAAGTGAAATCAAAATATTTTTCTTACTTGATTAAGTTTAGTAACACAAAAAGACTCGATTTATTTGAAAAATGTGTTACAATATATTTATATGACTCACTTGTTGTTAGTGAAGATTATATGAAACTCCTTGAAGGATTTTTTTTCCATTAGACATATAATTCAAACTATTGAAGAGATGACTTGATAAAATGAATAAGTCTCTTTCTGTATGCATACAATCAAAACACATGTTGTATAATAATCTTAGTGAACATTTTCAAATGAGGAATATGAGAATGACAACATTTGTCCATTTTTAGAGAAATGATTTAGAAATGGTTTTGTTATATGATGATATAAATTTGATTAGAACTCCTGAAGAGTTTTCGATATCTATGATTAAAGAAAAGTTTGAAACGAAATATGTTGGATGATTAATGTTTGTTGGAATTGCAAACTTAGTATTTCAATGAGACTTTGTGCATTAAGAAGCTTATATAGCAAAGGTAGTAAAATGATTATATATGGAAAATCATATTAGTTATGTACTCTAATTGTGTCACAAGTTGTGAACAAATGTCCTTTAAGAGATTGATTAAATGATGAAGAACTAACTGGTCCAGAAATACCATATTTTAGTTCAATTTCGGACAAATAAATTTATGATATATTATTTGTCAGTATATATTTTGTTATTTTAGATATGCAGGTTATTTGTCTAATTCTTATAACGGTACCGATCACAAACAAATTATTTGTTCATTACACGAGGAAATACAACCAGTCATGGATTTCTGTGAAACAAACCGCAACAACAATCTTATGAAAAGATGAAGAAACTTTGGCGTCACGAGAGATGATAGGAGAATGTGATTTGTTTGAAGTACACTATTCATCAGATACAAGGGATTGTGATTTTTCTTATAAAGGATTTTTGCAACAAATCAATATGATGATCATATCGCAAACGATGCTAATTTGAAGAAGAATATAATAACGAAGATAGAAGATTGTCAACACATCATCACCAATCGTCAAAGCTTTGAAGCAACTAATATTGAAGATTATTTGACATTTTTCTCAGATATATTTGTATTTATCAGGGGAAGAAATTAATGTGTCCTGCACTCTTTTTCCCTTCACCATGGTTTTGTCCCATTGGGTTTTCCTGGTAAGGTTTTTAACGAGGCAGTTCGCACACAAAGGATGTTGTACTCTTTTTCCTTCACTGGTATTTTTTCCCACAGGGTTTTTCCTAGTAAGGTTTTAATGAGGCATATTGTAACACCCAAACCCGAATTCACATAAAATTCTAACCTTAAGGCAAATTCTTTTCAAAAACTCGCAGCGGATAGAAAGACTTTATTAATTAAATATAAACCAAGATACAAAATACCGGTTTGAGATATTACACTCTATTCAAATCAATAATACTAAAATGAATGGGATAGTAACCACCAGTTCATACAAAGGAGATACTCATTTTAATACAATCCAAAATAAATAAAGAACTTAATACACAAGGTAGACATAAACCCTTCCCGTGTCCTAATCAGAGCGGAGCTTCACCGACAACTCAAATATGACACAACACCTGAGGATCTGAATCACCCAACGATCCAGCAAACACACAAATCAGAGAGTTAGTTACATATAATCAACATTCAAACAAATGAAAGTAAGATACTTACATTTAATCCAACTCAACATATAATATTCGTATATTCATCTACTATTCATTTTTCTAGCATTTATATATGTAGCAATTCAACACTAGCAACAACATGTGCACATATAACAATTCAATATCCATAATCTTATTCGCACCATCAATGACCAACAAGAGTAGATATACATCTCTTACACACAATTATCCAACAATCACATCATCAACACATAACACAATCAAGATTCACCTTCCTAATGCATCTAATGTCACCTTCAATGTATGTTCCTAGACATATCTACATGTAGTACCAAATCACCATCTATATCGGATACAAGAATCTGTTTCACCATCCATTTGACACGACATATGCATGAATGAAGTGTCATCAACAACATGTAATTATACATATAAAACATCACCAACATTGCATGTTATATTACATGACTTCACCGATTCACCATCCATTTGTTCACACACATACAAACAGACATACATACACATATATTCATTTAAATTCACCATCCATTATAGTCAACTCTAAATAGCATGTATGTAAATCATAACATCATCATCATTAAATTCACCAATATATATATATATATATATATATATATATATATATATATATATATATATATATAAATCAACAACATCATCATCTATCATTATCATCAATCTTTATAATATTCACCAATCATATATATATATATATATATATATATATAATACACATATACATATAAACAACATCATCACTAATCATCATCAATAATCAACATTCATGTACATATATATCATACATGTACATATATACAACTCAACAACATCATCACTAAGTATCATCATATTTATTCGTACTTATCAAACATGTTATAAGTATCATCATCAATCATACATCTACATAAGAACATAATAACTCATGTATCAAACCATCATCAACATCAAATAATTATAGAATAATTTCCAAGTCAGACCAATCTCGCCCAGCGGAGCCCGGCGAGTGTCTCAGCGACAAAAACAGAACATTTCAGGTTTCCCAGCGGGCCAATCCACTTGGATCGAAGTTTCCCAGCCATTAGTTTAAGGCGGGAGTTAAACAATAAAACCTGTTGGCCCACAGAGAATTCCTTCCTAGAGATCATCTTATCATGGAAGTGCTTAGTTTTCTCCTTATAAATTCTAGAGCTTTCATAGGCTTCAAGCCTCAGCTCCTCAAGTTGTTGTAATTGGAGTTTTCTTTCTTTACCTGCTTCTTGCATTTCCATATTACAGCCCTTCACCGCCCAATAAGCACGGTGTTCAATCTCTACAGGAAGGTGACATGCCTTACCAAACACAAGTCGATAAGGAGACATCCCTATGGGTGTCTTGAAAGCTGTTCTTTGAGCCCAAAGTGCGTCTTCTAGACGGCGGCTCCAATCCTTCCTGTTTGGTTGCACCATTTTCTCTAAAATTTGTTTGATCTCCCTATTTGAGATCTCAGCTTGCCCATTAGTTTGGGGATGGTATGCAGTAGAGACTCTGTGCACAACTCCATACTTCCGGAGCAGAGCCTCCATGGTGCGGTTACAGAAATGAGTGCCTTGGTCACTTATGATGGCTCGGGGTATTCCGAACCTGCAAAATATATTAGACCTGACAAAATCTGCAACAACTCTAGCATCATTAGTCCTAGTGGGGATAGCCTCAACCCACTTTGAAACATAATCAACAGCAAGTAAAATGTAAAGAAATCCAAATGACATAGGAAAGGGGCCCATAAAGTCAATCCCCCATACATCAAATACCTCACAAAAAAGCATAGATTGCTGAGGCATTTCACTCTTACGAGTGATAGCTGTACCTGTTATTTGGCACTCCTTGCAAGTGCGGTAAGTCTCATAAGCATCCTTAAAGATGGTGGGCCAATAAAAACCTGAGTCTAGTACTTTTCTCGCGGTCCTTTGAGGACCAAAGTGTCCTCCCACTTGAGAGGCATGAGAGTGATGCAAAATGGATTCAATCTCATAGTCGGGGACACATCTCCTAATAACCTGATCATTACCAAACTTCCAAAGATATGGATCGTCCCACGCATAATGCTTTGCATCACTCTTCAGTTTATGAATTTGTGTCTGAGATGCACCTGCAGGAAAAACACCAGCAACAAGATAATTAACAATATCAGCAAACCAAGGAGTTACCCCATGTAGAAGTAGCAACTGTTCATCAGGGAAGTCATCCTGAATGGGAGAAGTATCTCCTTTACGCTCAATCCTGCTTAAGTGGTCAGCCACTAAATTCTCGGCTCCACTTTTATCCTTAATGTCCACATCAAACTCTTGAAGCAACAACATCCACCGAATCAATCTCGGTTTTGCTTCAGGCTTCTTTAACAAGTATTTTAAAGCTGCATGGTCAGTAAAAACAATAACCTTGGAACCTAGCAAATATGATCTGAATTTATCAAGTGCAAAAACAATAGCTAAAAGTTCCTTTTCAGTGGTAGTGTAATTAGCCTGTGCAGAATCTAAAGTCCTAGAAGCATAATAGATAACATGGGCAGCTTTTTCCACCCTTTGTGCAAGAACTGCTCCCACTGCATAGTTAGACGCATCACACATAATTTCAAAAGGAATGCTCCAGTCAGGAGGCTGGATAATGGGAGCTGAAGTCAATGCTTTTTTCAAGAAATCAAATGCCTGTTTGCATGCATCATCAAAATTAAAAATCACATCATTCTTTAGCAAGTTTGACAGCGGAAGAGCTATCTTGCTGAAATCTTTTATGAAACGCCTGTAAAAACCTGCATGACCAAGAAAAGAACGAATCTCGCGAATGCACGATGGGTAAGACAGTGTAGAAATCACATCAATTTTTGCAGGGTCAACTGAAATTCCTTTTTCAGAAATTATGTGACCCAAGACAATTCCCTGTTCAACCATAAAATGACACTTTTCAAAATTTAAAACAAGGTCAGTTTCGATGCATCTTGCTAAAACCAAGTTCAAACTAGTCAAACATGCATCGAAAGAAGCACCATAAACAGTAAAATCATCCATAAACACTTCCATGCAATTTTCAATAAAATCAGAGAAAATACTAGTCATGCATCGCTGGAATGTGCCAGGTGCATTGCAAAGACCAAAGGGCATCCTCCTGTAAGCAAATGTGCCGAAGGGGCACGTGAAAGTGGTCTTTTCTTGATCTTCAGGTGCAATATGGATCTGAAAGTAACCTGAAAAACCATCAAGAAAGCAATAATGTGATTTACCTGCCATCCGTTCAAGCATCTGGTCAATGAATGGCAAAGGAAAGTGATCCTTTCTAGTTGCCTGGTTCAACCTCCTGTAATCAATACAAACTCTCCAGCTGTTCTGGACTCTAGTGGGTACAAGTTCATTTTTTTCATTTTTCACCACAGTGAGTCCAGATTTCTTAGGTACAACTTGCACCGGACTTACCCAACTACTGTCAGAGATCGGATAAATGATACCTGCTTGTAACAATTTTGTCACCTCTTTCTTAACAACATCAAGAATCAAGGGGTTGAGTCGCCTTTGAGGCTGTCTCACCACCTTAGCTCCCTCTTCAAGGAGGATCCGGTGCATGCACATCGCAGGGCTAATGCCCGGTATGTCAGCTAAGGTCCATTCGATTGCCTTCTTATGCTGCTTCAAAACCTGCAAAAGCTTTTCTTCCTGTTCACAATCAAGGTTAGAAGAAATAATCACAAGTAGCATTTCATTTTCCTCTAAGTAGGCATATTTCAGATTTTCAGGAAGTGGTTTAAGCTCTAAAGACGGTGGCTGTTCTATGGATGGTTTTGTTGGAACAGCCGGAATGTCAAGAACTTCAACCGTACAAACCGCCGCATTAACAACTTCACCTTCACCTGTATGAAAACCTGTATGAAAGTTATTATTCTGCAAAGCAGGTTCAATCTCAGCACAAACAGAGCAAAGGTTAGTGTTAGTACATGAATCACATGAGTAAATATCATCAAAATCAGACAATGAAGGAAAATCTGCAAAAAAGAATTCAGGACAGGTCTCATCAACCAATTCAGAAATCAAATCCATATAAAAAACAGAGTGCTCCTCCAAGGGATGTTTCATGGCATCAAAAATGTTAAATTTAACGACAATGTCGCCAAACTCCATGGACATTGTTCCGTCATAAACATCAACTTTTGTTTTTGCCGTTCTCATGAATGGTCGGCCTAGAATGATGGGTGCCCTGCTGGAATTAGTTTCTCCCTCCATATCTAAAATGTAGAAGTCTGCAGGAAAAATTAAATCATTAACTTGCACAAGGACATCTTCTAGCACCCCAGCAGGGCGGGCATTGCTCCTGTTCGCCAATTGAACGATCAAACCTGTAGGCTGCAAAGGACCAAGATCAAGGTTATTATAAACAGAAGTAGGCATAACATTAATACCTGCTCCCAGATCAAGCATGCAATTTTCGAATTTTCTATCCCCAATGGAACAAGGAATAGCAAAAACTCCCGGATCCTTGCACTTTTGTGGCAGGGTCTGATTGAGAGCTGAGACATTAGCTGAAGAACTGGAATTTGGATGAATGAAAGCAAAAACGTTTCTGCCCAAACTGACTCTGTCATTTTCCTTCACCTTCCTCTTGTTTGTGCACAAATCTTTCAGGAACTTTGCATATTTAGGAATCTGCTTAATTGCATCAAGGAGAGGAATGTTAACTGCCACTTTTCTGAATGTCTCCAGAATCTCTTTATCTTCCTCAACTGTCTTCTTTTTATTTTTCTGCACCCTTTGAGGAAAGGGAATTGGTGGCACATAAACTTTTTCTTTTTCAGCTTCAGTTGGAGCAGAAGGCTCAATATCAGGAGTAGATGATTATGCAATGATTTTCTTTTTCTTCTTTTCTGGAGCTGGTTCTGGCACTCTTCCGGATCTCAAGGTAATTGCACTGACATTTGAATTCACATTTGGATTTGGAACTGTTTGTGTAGGAAGGTTACCGGAGCCCTGAACTTGCAATTGGCCTATTGCATTAGCCATTTGTCCCATCTGTGTTGTCAAGCTCTGAATGCTAGCATCTGTTCGTTGTTGATATTGTGTGTTACTTACAACCAGTTGCTTGACAAGGTCCTCCAGTGAAGGCGTGGCTGGTGGGGCAGAAGGGGCTGCAACCTGTGATTGATTCCCATATCGGAGGTTTGAATGATTCCTCCAACTAGGGTGGTACCTGTTAGTTGAAAGGTCAGGATTGTTATACCTGTTCTGATTGTAAGGGGCTGCTGTTGCTGCATATGCTTGAGGTAGCTCGGTTATTGTATCATCTTGCAGAATAGGACATGTGTCGGTTGGATGTTCAGGGGAAGTACAGATGCCGCACACTTTAGCCGCTTGAGGTTTATTAATTGCCAACTGTTTCACCAAAGAAGTAAGTTCATCAATTCTGGCATCAATTCTAGTTTCAAAAGCCTTGAAGGAAGAAGAAGAAGGCTGAATTTCGTTGACACCCTTTGTTTGGTTCACAACATTGTTTCTAGTTGAGAATTGTTGAGAATTTAGTGACATATTCTCAATCAGAGTTTTGGCAGCAGCTGGAGTTTTGTCAACAAGTGCTCCACCACTGGCAGCATCCAAGATGTTCCTGTCCATCTGTTGCAGTCCCTCATAGAAATATTGGATGAGGAGTTGTTCAGTGATTTGGTGTTGAGGACAGCTGGAAACTAGTTGTTTGAATCTCTCCCAGTACTCAGCCAATGACTCATTGCTCTGCCTGATACCACATATTTCTTTTCTGATCGAGGCAGCTCTGGATGCAGGGAAATATTTTTCTAGAAAAACCTTCTTCAAATCCGCCCAAGATGTGACAGAATTTGGTTGAAGGTAGTAAAGCCAGTCTTTGGCAGCACCCTGTAAGGAGAACGGGAAGGCTCTCAGCTTGATATGATCTTCCGTGATACCTTCAGGCCTCAATGGTGTGGAGCATACAACCTGAAACTCCTTCAAGTGTTTATGAGGATCTTCACCTGCAAGACCACTAAACCTTGGCAACAAGTGTATTAAACCAGATTTCAATTCAAACGGTACAGCAACATCAGCATATTCAATACATAAGCCATTATAATTAACATCAGGGGCAGCAAGCTGCCTTAGTGTTTGTTCAGCCATGTTATGATTTTCAAGTTCAGAATCAGAATTAAATAAATTATGGAAATAATCAGAATCAGAATCAGAAACAGAATTAGAATTAGAATCAGAATCAGAGATAGGGTTAGAATCGATATCACCAAGATGCACACTATTAGCTCGGTTGAGCCTATTGAGTGCGTGGAGAGTTCTTTCTATCTCAGGATCAGGAGGAATTAGATTGAGGTGTCCAGCAGACCTGGTCATGCACAAGTGACAACACAATTATGGTAATTCTATGTCCTACAACAAGAAAATGGGTGAGGAAAACAGAAAAACTGTCAAACTGAATAAAATAAAATATAAAAACACCACGATAATTCTAATTAAATAAAATAAGGAAGACACAAATTTTTTTGGGAATTTTCTGAAACTATGAAAACAGTAAATAATTCATTAAAAATAGAAAAATGATGAATTTGGGCCCGAGAGGGTCCTGTCCCGTTATTTTGTCCCAAAATACGGGACTTTGAAACCTGATTTTTTTCTGAGGTAATAGAGTGGTGAAAAGGCAAAACAGATGCAAACTACACTCTATTACTGTTTTTTTATTATTTGCGCGTACAGTAACAAAACAGACAGTTCTAACAATGGTTAAACACAATTTTGAGTCCCCGGCAACGGCGCCAATTTGATCACGGTCGTTTCGTGGTCAAATAATGTTTTAAGAAAAGTAGTACAAGGTAGTTAACCTTGGTCGTTTCCCAAAGACTCACAATCAGTTTAACTATATTAGAAACAATTCAAAAAACTGTAAATTATGGGGGTTTTCGATAGTTGAAACAGAAAATAATAATTCGTGAAAATTAATAAGTAGCAAGCAATCCATCCGTTGGTTTCATCTAACTTCGTTCATCATCTATCATAGGTTCATGGCAAAAGAATAAATTCGTTTCAGTTTCTATCCTTGATTGATCATAAAACTAACTAATCAAGCGTCAATTAGTTTTATATGAATTCGAACTGTTTGAAAAGCTTATAACAGAACGTTCAATTGATTATGATAAAGCAAACAAGCGTCACAGAATCACGATCAATAATATAAATTAAAAAAAACGTGAATTCAAATCAATCCTATAACAACAAGCGTGTGTAGACTCTGTAAATTCCTAACCGAATTAAATTAAACAAGCGGTAACTTAATTCGAATAATCTCGTAAACTTGCAAACCGAATTGTTAGGTTTTTCAAATTGGCTTAATTTTACAAAAACAACAGTTAGCCAGATGTAGTGGCAGATGTGGTGACATATGGATTAACATCCTACAGCCTGAAGACATGGAGAGTTTGTTATAAGGATATTACGCGCGCCATCCCTAATACATATCCTCTTAGCGCTCAGTAGCGCAGTGCTGTTCCACGATACATGGAACTCGCCTGTCCATGGAACTTATCCGATAAGCAAATATTCTCTAAAATATATTCCTATATTTTAGGAGACTGTTGGATTTGATTTGCAAAAGGTTTTTGTATCGGATATGCGATATGTTCAATAATAATCTGAAGACCAAAAATCAAGGAACAAACATGTTTCCACGAGCTATATATATTGAAGCCAAATAACGCTTGTTTCTCACGGAAACTATTGTGGAGAAATATATATTTGTGTCTAGGTTTTCTTTGGTTGTCTCGTGTGTATTTTTGTGAGCCTATCTTGTATCTCTTTGATACTTGCTTAGGACTGTGGTCTTGAGTTGTAAGGGTGTTAGTCTACTCCTAAGCTTTTAAGCACGGAGATAGGTTATTGTTTTGAAGTGTGACTTCACTGTGTTCAAGGTTAGATCAATCACACTGACTGTGTGGTTAAGAGGAGGAGAGATAGGTGTCTCTAATCTAGGTGGTCCTAGGTTGAAGAAAGCACGGGTAGAAACTAGGTGACGAAGTGTAAACGGGTCGTTTGCTGGAGACTTCTAACTAGTTTTATCATAGTGAATTCACTCCTGGATTGGTATCCCCCAGAGTAGGTCGTGTTATACGCCGAACTGGGTTAACAAACTCCTGCGTTCATTTAATTTCCAGTTACTTATTATATTGCATACTGTTTACTTCGTTGTGCACACTGTAGTTGCAAAGGTAGGCACATCCTGTACCCCATTGCTACGCCAGAATTTCAATTGGTATCAGAGCAGGCACCCTGTTCTGCTACTAGGGTGAGCTTCAGGGAACGATTCTGGTTGCTATGGAAAAGGAAGGAGGAGCTGTGAGTAGGCCACCCTTGTTGGATGGTACGAATTATGACTACTGGAAATCACGCATGGAAGCCTTCTTAAGGTCTGTGGACAGTAGGACTTGGAAGTCTGTGGTTACTGGCTGGGAACATCCTACAGTTATAGATAAAGATAATGTTGTCTCTTTGAAACCTGAGGGAGAGTGGTCAAAGACTGAAGATGAACTTGCTCTTGGAAATCATAAAGCCTTGAACGCCTTATACAATGGTGTTGATAAGAACATGTTTAGACTGATAAAGAGATGCACTCAGGCTAAAGAAGCTTGGGAGATCTTGAGAACTACTCAGGAAGGGACAGCAAAAGTAAAGAATTCCAGACTTCAGATGCTGACTACGAAATTTGAGAACCTCAAAATGAAAGAAGATGAGACGGTACATGACTTTTATATGACTGTTTTAGATTTTGCTAACACCTTTGATTCTCTAGGTGAAAAACTTTCTGAAGAAAAAATGGTGAGAAAAATGCTGAGGTCTTTACCCAAGAGGTTTGACATGAAGGTCACATGTATAGAAGAGTTTAGGGACTTGTCTGAAATAAGGCTGGATGATCTGGTTGGGTCTCTACAAACCTATGAACTTTCTGCTAATGAACGATCTGGAAGTAAAAACAAAAACATAGCCTTTGTCTCAAATGCTGATACTGATGAGGCACAAGATGAGGCAGATACTGATGAAAGCTTATCTGAGGCTATGGCTCTCCTAGGAAGACAATTCAATAAAGTACTTAGAAGAATGGATAGGAGAGGTAAACAGAATGTAAAGCAGACGGTGTCCCCCATTTCACTCGACATCAATAAGAACTCTAGTTTTCAAAAGAAACCTAAAGCTGAAGAAAAAGTGAGTCAAGTCAGAGGAATACAGTGTCATGAATGCAGTGGATATGGACACATCAGGTATGAATGTCCTAATTACTTGAAGAAGCAACAAAAGGGAATGACCGCTACATGGTCTGAGGATGAAGACTCAGAGGATGACACATCTGGTGAAACTGCAAAGCACATTACTGCCTTAACTGGACTGTGCAGTTCTGACACTGAATCAAATCATGGGGATGTATCTTATGAAGAATTGGCTGAATCCTATAGAGCTCTATGCAAGAGAAGTGAAGAAGTTTGTAGAAGCCAAGAAAATCAAAAAAGGCTTATATTGGAACTACAATCTGAGAAGAACAAGCACCTGGCTCAGATTTCTGAACTGAATAATGAGGTAACACAACTGAATTCCTCACTTGACAAGCTTAAAAAGGAAGCTTCTATGAACAATGGCACTGTCGTTCTAGAAAAACTAATTAAATCGCAGGAAGAAGGAAACTGGGTAAAAGGTATTGGGTATGAATATGAGGATCTGAACAAGCCCAAGGAGTATGATCCCGAGCTGAAGTTTTTGCCTTCCGGTAGAAACAAAAGGTCTCCAATGCGGAAACCAAGGCTGCCCCATGTTCAACCTCATCTGGGATTCAGAAATATGAGATCACAACCCTGGTTTTGTCATTATTGTGGAAGAAGAGGACATATAAGACCTTTTTGTTATAGATTATATGGGTTCCCAAAGAGAAGTCAGAAGGTAGTACCAGAGAAGGTAGAGATTAACCAAGCAAAAGAATGGAAGCCAAAAGGTAATATTCCTGGCCTAATTGCTCATACATCCCTTCGAGCTACTTCTAGAGAAGACTGGTACTTTGACAGTGGGTGCTCCAGACATATGACTGGAATAGAGAAGTTTCTGGTGGATCTTAAGTCCTACTCCACTAGTTTTGTTACATTCGGTGATGGTGCTAAAGGTGAGATTAAAGGTATTGGAAGACTAGCTAATGTTGGTCAACCTGATCTTGATGATGTTCTTCTTGTGAAAGGGTTAACAGCTAATCTAATCAGCATAAGCCAACTCTGTGATCAAGGAATGAAGGTTAACTTTACCAAAGGTGAATGTCTAGTAACAAATGAAGAAGGTAAAGTGACAATGAAAGGTACAAGGTCAAAGGATAACTGTTATTTATGGGTAGCTCCAGAAGAAACTAACTTATCCTCTTGCCTGATAACTAAAGAAGATGAGGTTAATGTATGGCACAGGAAACTTGGTCATCTCAATCTTAAGAGCATGAAGAAAATTATCACTGAAGAAGCTGTCAGAGGAATTCCCAAATTAAAGATAGAAGAAGGGAAGATATGTGGAGAGTGTCAGGTTGGAAAGCAAATTAAGATGTCGCACCCTACAGTGCCCCATTTAACCACATCCAGAGTTCTTGAACTACTGCACATGGACTTGATGGGTCCTATGCAAGTGGAAAGTCTAGGAGGAAAGAAATATGCCTTTGTGGTAGTGGACGATTACTCAAGATATACCTGGATTAGCTTTCTTAGAGAAAAATCTGATACCTTTCTTGTGTTCAAAGACTTGTGCGTTCAACTACAAAGAGAAAAGGATGAAGGTATTATTAGAATCAGAAGTGATCACGGAAGGGAGTTCGAAAATTCCAGCTTTGCTGATTTCTGTGCTTCAGAAGGTATTGGACATGAGTTCTCATCCCCCATTACACCTCAACAGAATGGTGTTGTGGAAAGGAAAAACAGGACTCTGCAGGAATGTGCCAGAGTAATGCTGCATGCTAAGAAACTACCTTATCACTTTTGGGCTGAAGCTATGAGTACTGCTTGTTATATTCACAACAGAGTCACATTGAGAACTGGAACGTCAAATACTCTATATGAACTCTGGAAAGGGAGGAAGCCTACTGTAAAATACTTTCATATCTTTGGAAGTAAATGTTACATTCTTGCAGATAGAGAACCTAGAAGAAAATTGGATCCTAAAAGTGAAGAAGGAATCTTTCTAGGATATTCTACAAACAGTAGAGCGTTTAGAGTGTTTAACTCCAGAACTAGCACTGTGATGGAATCTATTAATGTCGTAATTGAAGACACCTATTCTGTAAGTGAAACTGATGCTGATCCTCATGCTGACTCTACTCCTGCCCCATCTGATGTTCTGGAAGAAGAAGTTTACATAGATAAAGTTGAAAAATCAGGAAGAGAGACTGATTTATCCAATGCTCCAGTGAACAAAGGTCCTTCAGTTAGAGTTCAAAAGAATCATCCCATTGATTTGATAATTGGTAATCCTGATCAAGGAATTGCTACTAGAAGATCACAGGACGTTGTGTCAAATGCATGCTTTGTGTCGAAGATTGAGCCAAAGAATGTTAAAGAAGCTTTGACTGATGATTTTTGGATTGAAGCTATGCAAGAGGAATTAAATCAATTCAAGAGATGTGAGGTATGGGATCTAGTACCAAGACCTACAGACACTAATATCATTGGTACCAAATGGGTATATAAAAATAAATCTGATTCACAAGGAGTGGTTACAAGAAATAAAGCCAGGCTGGTGGCTCAGGGTTATACTCAGATAGAAGGTGTTGACTTTGAAGAGACATTTGCACCAGTAGCTCGCTTAGAATCTATAAGGTTACTCCTCGGTGTGGCATGCTTCCTAAAATTCAAGCTCTACCAAATGGATGTGAAAAGTGTTTTTCTAAATGGATACTTGAATGAAGATGTATATGTTGAACAACCAAAAGGATTTGCTGATCCAAATCACCCTGATCATGTGTACAAGTTAAAGAAGGCATTATACGGCCTCAAGCAAGCACCTAGAGCTTGGTATGAGAGACTTACAGAGTACTTAATAAAGCAAGGCTACAGGAAGGGAGGTAATGATAAAACCTTGTTTATTAAGGCAGAAGAAAAGGAGCTGTTAATCGCTCAGATCTATGTAGATGACATCGTGTTTGGAGGAATGTCTGACAGAATGGTGCAACATTTTGTACAACAAATGCAATCTGAGTTTGAAATGAGTATGGTTGGTGAGTTGACATTTTTTCTTGGGCTGCAAGTGAAACAGATGGAAGACACTATTTTCATCTCTTTGCAATCGCTACTCCATCATGTCTGGAAATTCTCAAAACTCAATCGAAAAGGATATGTCTGATCACGATGAGATTTCTACACCACTTGCATGTGATTCCAACGCTCCGGATTTGCCTGTCAACTCGGAAGAAGATCAATCGAAGAAGGATTCTCGTTCGTCCAAGAAACACAAGTCTTCTTCTCGTCATTCTAAGTCAAAGAAACATCGCAAGAAGAAAATTTCGCCTTCGTCAGCTTCGATTAAAATCAAGAAGAGTAAAAAGAAGAAACCCTCCAAGAAAGGTGAAACGTCTCGAGCTTTGTCTATGACTGATCTTTATCTGGATACGAATCAATCTAAGAATGACAATGATGATGTTGGTACTAAAGATTCCATGGATGAAAGTCCAAATTTGAGTCCTGTTACTGTTAACAAAAGCCCCAATTTCATTGTTGATGAGAATGTTGATAACCCTAGGGCTGACAGGGATGTAGAGGTTCAACCCCCAGAAATCACTGTTCAATCAGATGATGTTTCTAATGAAAAAGGTAAAAATTTGACATCTGTTGCTGCTGCGATTACAACTTCTTCACCACCAACTAATGTGGTTACAGAGGCTGGACCATTGGAGGATGCATCTGGGATTTTGCAAAATAACTCTGTGACTGGTGTTGCTGATAAGGTAGAAGAAGCTGATAAGGCTGTTGATGACTCCACTGTCTCTGCTGCGAAACAGGGAACCAGTTCTAAAGTTGATGAAGATGAAGATGATTCTGAGGAAGAAGATTTGGTCATTACTCATGAAACTACAGTGCATTCCACTCCCACTCAGAGTGTGGCTGGACGAACTCGACAGAGGTCTGTAAGGCAAGGTGTTGCTCCTGTTACTGCATTGACTGCCCCATCCAAGACTGTCATCAAACCTGGTTGCAAACCAGTTTTATATGGTCCCCCAAGGACTTGGAGCAAAGGTACCCCTCCAAATGAAAAGAAGAAGCAAGGTTTGAAAAGGAAGGAAGTGAGCTCTAGTGATTCTGAGTATGATGCTGACAAAGATGCTGCTGCTTTGACAACTACATCCAGAAAACAGGTTAGAACCAGATCCATAACTACTGAGTCCAATCTACATGCACCCCTGGATAATGTGTCATTTCATGATTCCTCCTTTGTAAGTCAGTGGAAATATGTCTATCATAGACGTTTAGCTGTTGAGAGAAGTTTGAGTCCTGAAATGCTAGAATGTTCTGACCTCATGGATCTTATTAATTTTGCTGGCTTAGAAAAAACTGTGACTAACCTGGGTATGTGTTATGAAATGCTGGTTAAAGAATTTCTGGTCAACATAGGACCTGATTGTGATGATCCTTTTAGTTCTGAGTATAGAAGAGTTTATGTTCGTGGACAGTGTATAGATTTCTCTCCTTCTGTGATTAATCAATTCCTAGGAAGGAATGATGTTGCTGAACCAGCTATCACAGTCACTGATAATGAGGTGTGTAAAACTCTCACTGGAGGAAAGGTTCTGAGATGGCCTAGGAAGGTTA
Organism: Trifolium subterraneum; assembly: GCA_951799995.1. NCBI lineage: Eukaryota > Viridiplantae > Streptophyta > Magnoliopsida > Fabales > Fabaceae > Trifolium > Trifolium subterraneum. The sequence goes on along the minus strand of OX637462.1, from coordinate 21,162,212 downwards.
AGTTGTCTACAACCAATCTTACTGTTAAGTATGCCTTACTAAACAAGATTGCTGCTGCTAACTGGGTTCCTACCTCTCACAATTACTCTGTTGCTACTGGACTTGGTAAGTTCATTTATGCCCTGGGCACCAAGACTCCTTTTAATGTTGGCAATTATATCTTTGATCAAACTCTAGTGCATGCTAAGTCTACTGCAACTAGGTTACCTATAGCATTTCCTACTGTTCTGTGTGGTATCATTCTTTCCCAGCAGCCAAACATACTCAGGAACTCTGATGTTCCATGCAAGAGAGAGACTGCTCTTACTTTTGACTGCAGATTACTTGAAGGCCCACATGAGGTGGATCTGGATGTCCCATTCGCCACCCCATCCAATGTTTCCATGACTAGGAAACAAATGATTGCAGACCTGAAGGATGTGAGCAAAGCTCTTGGAGATAAGAAGCTGAAGCTGGATAAAGTCATAGAGGCCTTGGAGTCTGAGGAGAGAGCTGGCACTGCTGGACCCTCCACTGTACCTGCTGGAGGAAATGTGGACGGAGATGGTGGAAATGTTACTGTACCAGACTCTGATGAAAGTCTTGGTTTTTGATGCTGTGTTCCTAGCTGATGTTTTACTGAGAAGTTTTTTTTGTTTTCCTTCTTTTGCTTTATGGGCTATGCCCTGGATTTCTGATGCACCCCTGTGTGCTGCTGGCCTGTAATATTTACTCTAGACTACTCTGATGATTCTCCCTTGCGTATCTTTGCCAAATTTCATGACTAAAAAGGGGGAGATGTTTTGATATGTTTTGATAATCTTAATGACTAGTGTTCTGTGTTATGCATGTTGTTAGATATGTTTGGTTGAAGTTGCATCTGTGTGTGTGGTTTAAATATGCATACTGAGAGGGGGAGAAAAAGAAAATATAATATGTATGAATTGAGGGGGAGCATATGAGATGTTGCTGACAATGTTGCCTCACCCTGGATACCATCCAGAGAGTCTGAATGGAGAATTTATTTTTCTCTATTTGACTGAGGTTTCTGTTGTGTTTGTCTTCTGTTGTGAATTTTTCCTAATCAAGTTTGTGAATCCATATTGAAGAAGTTCCTATATCTTGATGTTGTTGTGTTGTCCGCTGTGCCAAGCTCTGTTGTTTGTTATAGAGTTAAATTCACTAGAAGTATAGAAGGTATAGTATCTCTATTGTGGTCTATCCACATTCTTTGATAATCTGCCTAAATATTGTTTTAGTCAAAATTTGCCAAAGGGGGAGTTTGTTAGGTTTTTCAAATTGGCTTAATTTTACAAAAACAACAGTTAGCCAGATGTAGTGGCAGATGTGGTGACATATGGATTAACATCCTACAGCCTGAAGACATGGAGAGTTTGTTATAAGGATATTACGCGCGCCATCCCTAATACATATCCTCTTAGCGCTCAGTAGCGCAGTGCTGTTCCACGATACATGGAACTCGCCTGTCCATGGAACTTATCCGATAAGCAAATATTCTCTAAAATATATTCCTATATTTTAGGAGACTGTTGGATTTGATTTGCAAAAGGTTTTTGTATCGGATATGCGATATGTTCAATAATAATCTGAAGACCAAAAATCAAGGAACAAACATGTTTCCACGAGCTATATATATTGAAGCCAAATAACGCTTGTTTCTCACGGAAACTATTGTGGAGAAATATATATTTGTGTCTAGGTTTTCTTTGGTTGTCTCGTGTGTATTTTTGTGAGCCTATCTTGTATCTCTTTGATACTTGCTTAGGACTGTGGTCTTGAGTTGTAAGGGTGTTAGTCTACTCCTAAGCTTTTAAGCACGGAGATAGGTTATTGTTTTGAAGTGTGACTTCACTGTGTTCAAGGTTAGATCAATCACACTGACTGTGTGGTTAAGAGGAGGAGAGATAGGTGTCTCTAATCTAGGTGGTCCTAGGTTGAAGAAAGCACGGGTAGAAACTAGGTGACGAAGTGTAAACGGGTCGTTTGCTGGAGACTTCTAACTAGTTTTATCATAGTGAATTCACTCCTGGATTGGTATCCCCCAGAGTAGGTCGTGTTATACGCCGAACTGGGTTAACAAACTCCTGCGTTCATTTAATTTCCAGTTACTTATTATATTGCATACTGTTTACTTCGTTGTGCACACTGTAGTTGCAAAGGTAGGCACATCCTGTACCCCATTGCTACGCCAGAATTTCACGAATTATATGTAATTAAGCATCAAATATGATAAACGAATTGCAAGTTAATAAGTAGAAATTTACAGAGAAAGAAATAGAAACATGAATTGAAATTGCATTAGAATCAAACCTCAAGATAATGAATCAAAGTTTCTCAAACCAACGGATTGATAAAAGGAATTAGTTCTCCATTCAAGTGGTGGCTGCTAGGGTTTTTTTCAAATTCGTAAATAGAGTGTAAGAGCTGCCCTAGGTCAGAATTTTGGGTTTTTATAAGCAAGCAAAACGGGCCACAAAACAATTGGGCCGAAAAATATAGTTATGCTGGAAATTGGTAATTTAAATCACGTCTGGGACATAAACGTAATTATTTGACTTATTTGCGCTCCAAATTGGCTTTCGGCTTCAACATGAAAGTTGTAGCTCTTTCTCTTAGCTTTCCAACGCATCTTCCCGCGGCTCAATCCGATATTCGTAGCTCAAGTTATGGTCTGCACAATCAGAAGGTGTCAAATTACTGTTTATTACGAAAATAAATAGCAAAACATAAATAATAGCAAAACTAGACTCTAAACACAAAAGATGATAAAAATACCAAATTAGCAGGAGAAGTCATAAAATTGTCATAGCACAGAGTGATTAAAAAGTGCATTAAAATGCACTGATCACTATTAAGCTTGATGACTTGGTAGGTTCGCTTCAAACATTTGAAATGTCAGCTAACGAGCGGTCTGGAAGTAGTGGTAGCAGGAATAAGAGCATAGCTCTTGTGTCAAATACTGATAATGAAGACCAACAAGATGACATTGACACTGATGAAAGCATCTCAGATGCCATGGTACTGCTGGGGAAGCAATTTAACAAGGTTATGAGACGCATGGATAGAAAGACAAAAGGAAATGTTCCAAACATCAGATTCGACATCAGCAAACCTGGAAACAATTTCAGGAGGACAAAAACTGATGACAAAGTGGGACAATCCAAGGGAGTAAAATGTCATGAATGTGAAGGTTTTGGGCACATTAGAGCTGAGTGTGGCACGTTTCTCAAAAGACAGAAAAAGAGCATGACTGCTACATGGTCTGAAGAGGATGAATCTGAAGAAGAAGCTGAGAATGAAGCAGCCAGACATGTAACTGCCTTAACTGAAGTGGTTGAATCTGATTCTGATTCAATTAATGAGGAAGTGTCATATGATGAGTTAGCTGTATCTTTTAAATCTCTGTGCATCAGAAGTGAGGAAGTATGTGAGCAACTTGAAGCTGAAAGGAAATTGGTCACTCAACTGAAGACTGAAAGGAAGAATCATCTTGCCAAAATAGAAACTTTGAATGATGAGGTAACTCAATTAAACTCTTAACTTGAACACTTAAAGAAGCAAGTTGTAATGATGCACCATAGTACACATGCTTTAGATGAGATTCTGGAAAAACAGGTTGTCAAGCCACAACCCATTGGGCTTGACTATGAAGCTCTCAACAAAAAACAGATGTATGATCCAGATACGAAGTTTATGACTGCTGAAGGTAATCATCACTTCACAGTGCCCAGGCAGATGTTTCAACATCCTAAGCGACATCAGAAGACTCACATGAACAGATCACGTTCATGGATATGTCATCACTGTGGTAAGAAGGGTCATATCAGACCTTACTGTTACAAACTCTATGGGTACCCCAAACACTTCAGGGAGTTTCCTCCTGAACCTCCTATTTTGAAAACTAAAAGTGAATGGAAACCTAAAGGAGAAAGTGTTGCTCTCATTGCTCATACCTCATTTAGAGCTTCATCAAGGGAAGACTGGTACTTTGATAGTGGATGCTCACGTCACATGACAGGAATTAGCAGGTTCCTTGAAAATATTGAACCTTATGCCACCAGCTTTGTTACGTTTGGAGATGGAGCTAAAGGTGAAATCATGGGTACAGGGAAGCTAATTAATCATGGCTTACCAAAGCTTGATAATGTTCTATTGGTCAAAGGTCTTACAGCTAATCTGATCAGTATTAGTCAACTCTGCGATCAAGGATACAAAGTAAATTTCACACAAGCTGAATGTATTGTCACAAATGAAGAGGGAGTGGTGATAATGAAGGGGGAAAGGTCCAAAGACAACTTCTACTTATGGACATCTCAAAAGGAAGCTAACTCTTTCACATGTTTATTAAGCAAGGAAGAAGAAGTAAAGTTGTGGCACCAGAAACTTGGTCATCTCCATCTCAGAGGAATGAAGAAAGCCATCTCTGAAGAAGCTATCAGGGGATTACCTAAGTTACATATTGAAGAGAAACACATTTGTGGTGAATGTCAGATTAGTAAGCAAATCAAGATGTCGCATCCAAGGCTCCAACATTCTGTTACTTCCTGTGTACTCGAATTATTGCACATGGATTTAATGGGACCTATGCAAGTAGAAAGTCTTGGTGGAAAAAGGTACGTCTTTGTAATGGTTGATGATTATTCAAGGTTTACTTGGGTGAGCTTTATTAGAGAAAAGTCTGACACGTTTGAAGTATTCCAAGAATTGTGTAAACAATTACAAAGGGAGAAGAGTAGTGGAATTATAAGAATTAGGAGTGATCATGGAAGAGAGTTTGAGAATGCTAAGTTTCTTGAATTTTGTTCATCAGAAGGTATTAAGCATGAGTTTTCTTCTCCCATCACACCTCAACAAAATGGTGTTGTTGAGAGAAAGAATAGAACATTGCAAGAATCTGCTAGAGTGATGATTCATGCAAAGAATTTGCCTTTGAATTTCTGGGCTGAGGCAATAAACACTGCTTGCTATATCCATAATAGAGTCACACTAAAAACAGGAATCATCATGACTCTTTATGAACTGTGGAAAGGAAGAAAGCTCACAGTAAAACATTTTCATGTGTTTGGAAGCAAGTGTTATATTCTGGCTGATAGAGAACAAAGAAGAAAGCTTGACCCTAAAAGTGATGAAGGAATATTCCTTGGTTACTCAACCAACAGCAGGGCCTACAAAGTTTTTAATTCAAGAACCAAAGTTATGATGGAATTAATCAACGTGGTAGTGGATGACTCACCATCAGAAAAGGCAAAGGATGTTGAACAAGGTGCTGCAACATTTGAACCATCAGAAGAAGCTGACAGCAGCGATAAAAAATCAAATGAGCAGACTGATGAATTTATAGGTGGGTCTCAGAATGATCAAACTAACAAGGGACCATCTGTAAGGATTCAGAAAAATCATCCAAAGGAGCTCATCATAGGTAATCCTGATCAGGGAATTGCCACAAGAAGAACGATTGATGTGGTCTCTAATTAATGTTTTGTTTCAAAATTTGAACCTAAGAACATAAAAGAAGCTCTTACTGATGAATTCTGGATATGTGCTATGCAAGATGAGTTGAATCAGTTCAAGCGTAGTGAGGTATGGGATCTTGTGCCTAGACCTAGTGGTTTGAATGTGATTGGTACAAAGTGGGTGTACAAGAATAAATCTGATGAGAATGGAGTTGTAACTAGAAACAAAGCCAGGTTAGTTGCACAAGGATACACTCAAGTGGAAGGTCTTGACTTTGATGAAACTTTTGCTCCTGTGGCTAGGTTAGAATCTATAAGATTACTCTTGGGAGTAGCTTGCATCCTCAAGTTTAAGCTATTCCAAATGGATGTGAAAAGTGCCTTCCTTAATGGGTACTTACATGAAGAAGTCTATGTTGAATCCAACTCATCCAGATCATGTTTACAAATTGAAGAAAGCTCTATATGGATTAAAGCAAGCTCCAAGGGCTTGGTATGAACGACTCACTGATTTTCTTATTAGTCAAGGATACAGAAAAGGAGGGAATGACAAAACTCTGTTTGTTAAGGAAGAAAGTGGTAAATTGATGATAGCACAAATATATGTGGATGACATTGTTTTTGGTGGAATGTCGGATCAGATGGTTCAACATTTCATTATGCAGATGCAATCTGAATTTGAGATGAGTCTTGTAGGTGAACTAACTTACTTTCTGGGTCTTCAAGTGAAGCAAATGGAAGAAACCATCTTCATCTCTCAAAGCAAGTATGCCAAGAACATTGTGAAGAAATTTGGAATGGAAAATGCTCCACACAAAAGGACACCTGCACCTACACATCTAAAGCTTACTAAGGATGAAAGTGGTACAAGTGTTGATCAAAGTCTCTATAGGAGTATGATTGGCAGTTTGTTGTATCTTACTGCAAGCAGGCCTAACATCACGTTTGCTGTAGGAGTTTGTGCAAGATACCAGGCAGAGCCCAAGATTAGTCATATTACTCAAGTCAAGAGGATTCTGAAATATGTGAATGGAACAAGTGACTATGGTATTCTGTTCTCATATGGTAATGATTCTAGACTAATTGGCTATTGTGATGCTGATTGGGCTGGAAGTGCTGATGATAGGAAAAGCACATCAGGTGCTTGTTTCTTTCTTGGAAGTAATTTGATCTCATGGTTCAGTAAAAAGCAAAACAGTGTCTCTCTATCAACTGCTGAAGCTGAATACATAGCAGCTGGAAGTAGCTGCTCTCAATTGTTGTGGATGAAGCAGATTTTGAAAGAATATAATGTTGAGCAGGATGTTCTAACATTGTACTGTGACAATTTGAGCGCCATAAATATTTCAAAAAATCCAGTTCAACACAGTAGAACCAAACTGAAGCGGGTGGAAAAATGCGCGAGCGGAAAATGCTCGCTAAACAGTAAAGTCGCCACCGAACTTTATTTATTCCCGGAGGAAAAGGAAAATATCGATAAAACCTTAAAAGCAATGGAAAGAGGGTCATCGCAACCATTTCCAAGTTCGGGAGTCGATTATGCGAGGGGAAGGTATTAGCACCCCTCACATCCGTTGTATTCAACGGGAACCTTCTCATTAATTTTAGGGTTAAAAATAGTGTTTTAATTTATTTGCATGCTTTTTATTAGTTATTAGTTATTAAAAATATTTATAAAAAGGGAAAAAAAATTAGGTTTTTAATTAGTGTGCTTGACGAGATGTACGAATCTCGCTCCTACGTATTCCTGGGTGCAATGGGAAATTCAAAGCTACACGCAGTTCTGGGTAGAAAATAATTGTTGGTTGGTTGATTTTATTTATGAAAATATGCTAGTCGCGCTTAGGCGAAAAAAAAGTTTGTTTGACTGAAAAATGAACGCACGGGGGCATGAAAATAGTAAGGTTGGCGGGTTGAAGTTGATTTTAATTTTTAGAATGACGACTACCCAAGTTGCGAGCCATACGTCAAGAACTCGGGTAATCGGGAGAAGGAATGATATACACCAAACCATCTCTTTTTCATCCACTTATTTACCAAAATTAAGCTGATATGCATTTAATAAAAAAAAGAATTATTTTTGTGTTTTTTGTTATTTTTTTACATATTGAATAAATTAAACAAAATGAAAAAAAAAGAAATAAAATAAAAAAAACGGATGGGGGGGGCGAAAACAAAATAAGAGGGTGCAAATAAGAATAACAGTGTTGGGCCCAAACCCAGGAGGGCCCATAGACACGGCCAAACAAAAAAACAGGTAAGTTTGATCACAACCGTCTGATTCGATCAGACGGCTCTGATTTGGTTAAGGGGGGGGGGGGGGGGGCACACTAGATCTGTTAGATCATGAATCAACGGTGATGGTACATGATAATACCATGGGCGCACGCGCACCGGATCTGGACCTATATATATGGAAATCCACCGAATTTCCATCACTTTCCCAATTTTTTCTCTCTCTTCTCCCAATCTTCTCTCTCTCGGTTCAAGGTCTCTCTCTCTCTTGTTCTTATTTCTTCAAGAACAGAGATATCATCATCTCTTCCGGCGCGGCGGCTGCTGGAACAACACCGCGGCGCCGCCGCCGGATCTCCTATTATTAATTTCTTTGTTGTTTGTTTTTTTTTTTGTTATTATTAGTTTGGTTTGCTTCCTGAATCTGATCAATTAGCAATTAACAACCACTCTGTAGTAACAACAAAGCAATCAGCAGGCCAAAGTTAACAAAGAATTTACCTGATGTGCCGTGAACTCCCTAAGGTAAGCGTTCCCTCTTTTCTTCTGTCTTGATTTCGTCTCCTGCTACTTCTCCTTTTGATTCTTATTTGTTTATGATTTGTGCGAGGTGAATGTTGGAGGATTGACAATTGTACCGTGATGGTGAATTTTTGGATTCTGGTGATGAGAGGCTAGGTTCTGGTGTGGAGACCAAAATTCTTAGCGCTGCTGTTCCTGTTTTTTCTTATTCAGTAACTGTGTTTTTCTGTTTAAATTCGGCTGCCCCCGTCTTGTAAAACTCTCCGGTTTATATAACTCAGAAATTAGGTTTTATAATTAATTTGTAATCGATCTCATTTTGGAATGATTTGGTTCTGATGGTAATTTGGTTTAGGAGCAGATGAAAAATTTCTATTTTGGTATTCTTTTTCTTTCACGTGCAGTATTGTTCTCCCCTTTTTTGTTTGACTTTTGTTCATTATGATTTTTCTGATTTTTGTAGTAATAACAAATAAAAAATAAAAACTAAAATATAAATAACTAAAAAAAAAGTAAAAACGAAAATTAGATATAAAATAAAAATGAAAAAAAAGTAGTTTGTGATTTTTTTTATGAAAGTAAAAGTTAAAGATAAATAAACATATATAAAAAAAGCAAAAGGTATTGAGTGGGACTCGAACCAAGGACCTCGCACTTACAACTCCTTCAAAACAAACTCTTCATTACCAAACGGGCTACTTCACTTTTTTCGTAAGATAATGCAACATAAAACACTATATGTGATAAAAAGAGTGGGCAAAATTTAGGGTACAACACAAACACATTGATATTCGTCATCACTTCATCAGAGATTTAGTTGAAGACAAAGTTGTTACTCTAGAACATGTGTCTACAGAGGAACAGTTGGCAGACATTTTTACTAAGGCATTGGATGCAAATCAGTTTGAGAAATTAAGGGGCAAGTTAGGAATTTGCCTATTTGAAGAGCTGTAGCAATTACAGTTATGTTGGGGTGCAGCAGTTATAACCAACTCCCTTACTTTAGCGCTGCACGAAAATCTAGGAAATCAAATATACACTTTCCTAAACCTTTTCATATTTTCCTTTTCTGTCTCCACATACAACCTCTCCAACTTCTCAAACCTTCTTCTCTCTGCAAACCGTAAAATCACTAAAATTCCTCTTCACCAAAACCCTTATTCCGCCATGTCTACTTCACAAAAATCCTCCTCTGCCAAAGATCAAACAACTGCTTCGCCTACAAAAAATTCTTCCGATCACTCCAAATCAAAGGTTGAAACATCCTCTTTGATCGCTCTCGTTGATCCATTGACGTCGGTGCATGCAAGTGAAGTGGAAGAAAAATCAACTCCCTCAACTCGAAGTAAATCTGTTGCAAAGAAAGACAAGGCAAAGAAAACGCGTAAGTCTCCAATCTCTGTTCCTAGTAAAACTACGGGTAGTAAGAAAAAGAGTACTAAATCTGTGGCTAAGCGTGCTTTTACCATGACGGATTTATATTTAAATCCAAATCCCTTTGCATCCGATAATGTTGATGTTGCTGTTGATTCTGGAAAATCAAATGTTGAAACATCTAGGATTGTTGATGAATCTGTAACCCTAGATTCCAAAACCCTAGGCTCTGATGATCCCAAATCTGATGATCTTTTAGGGAAGTATGTTGAGAATACTGTTGTTCCTACTGTTGATGAGAATACTGTTGAGAAACCTACGACTGTTGATGGTGAAACCGCTGGTGTTGTTGATGTTGAGTTGGAGTCACAAAAACCAACTAGTGATGCTACAAATGTGGTGAAGGATGTTGGAACATCCAGTGTTCCTCCACCTAACGATGTTGCGCCGGATGTTGAAACATCCTTGGCTCAACCTGCCACCAATTCTGAGACCCAGACTGCTACTGGGAGAAATGTGACTGCTGAACTAGAAGTATCTGAAGATATTGAGAAGACTGTGGAAGTCAATACTGAAGAAAACAATTCATCTGAAGATACTGTTAATGACAATCATGTCATTATTGATGTGGATAAGGATAATTCTTTTGATAATCCTCTTGTGAAATCTTTTAAAACCATCAAGTCTAGACTGCGAGGTAGTACCAACAAAGCTGTTTCTGTTACCAAAACTGTGACCACGAAAAATAAAGGAAAAGCTACATCTAGTAAACCTATGCTGTATGGCCCAGGTCGTGGGTGGAGCAAAGGCACCCCTGTTAAATCCAGTAAGAACAAGCCCCAGAAGAGACGGCTTGCTTATTCTGATGATTCTGAATACAATGTTGAAGAGGATGTTGAAGCTATTCCTCCTCCTGCTAAGAAGAGTAAGCCAAGTGCCAAGAAGGCTTCTCTTGCTGTTGAAGATGCCCCTATGGACAATGTGTCCTTTCATTCCATTGCCAGTGCTCAGAGATGGAATTCTGTTTACCATAGGAGGATGGCCCTGGAGAGAGAGTTAGGTAAGGAAGCTCTCAAACGTGAAGATGTGATGGAGCTTATTGAAGCTGCTGGTTTGATGAGAACAGTCACTGCCTTTGGAGACTGTTTTGAACGTTTAGTCAAGGAATTTCTGGTTAATATTCCTGAAGGTTGCAATGATCCTCTGAGTAAAGACTTCCAGAAGGTGCATGTTAGAGGCAAGGTGGTAATTTTTTCCCCTAAGGTGATCAATAAATATTTGGGCAGAGATGAAGAACCTCACGCTGAAGTGGAGGTCACTGATAATGCCTTATGCAAGGCTCTTACTGGTGGACAGGTCAAGGCGTGGCCCATTAGAGCAAAGGTCCCTGCTGGGAAACTCACTGTGAAGTATGCCTTATTGAACAGAATTGGCTCAGTGAACTGGGTTCCAACCCTTCACACCTCTGATATCTCAACAGGTTTGGCAAAGTTCATCTACATTGTTGCAAATAAAATTCCATATGATTTTGGACAGTATATTTTTGATCAAACCTTGAGGCATGGTAAGTCTGGTGCTGTGAGTCTACCTATTGCGTTTCCCACTCTTTTGTGTGGCATTATTATCAGTCAACATCCAGGTATTGTGTCTTCTGATGATGTGGCTAAGAAGAGGGAATCTCCTCTGATTTTCCACTATAAGCTGTTTAGTAATCAGCATGTTCCTGATATTGTTGGAACATCCTCCCAAGCTGCCCCTGTGCAAATGACAAGGAAGGATGTTATAGCTGGGTTGAAGGATGTCTGTAGGGAATTTGGTGAGAAGAAAGAGGAGCTTGACAGGATGTTTGATGCTAAGAAGAAGATGTTTGAGGATATGATTGCTGCTCTGGAGCGTGAGGAAGATCCTGTTGCTGTAGATGCTGATAATATGCAAGGTAATGTTGCTGTTGCTGCTGAGGAAGGAACTGGTGTGAGTGATGACAAAGGTGGTGATGATGTTGAGACCAGTGCTGGAACATCTGGTGGTGATACAGATGAGGGAGAAGCTACTGCTAGCAGTTCTGAAAACTGATTCTACTGCTTTGTTCTTAGCTCTTGTTTTTGTTTTATGTTGTTATGTTTCTATTATGACTTTCTTATCATGGGCGCTGCCCTGAATATTTGAGCACCCTTGTGCTATGCTGGTCTGTAATAATCTACACTTATGTCCTTATGGTACTGTTAGTTATTCTGCCTGAAGATAATTTGTCAACTTTTGTGGCTAAAAAGGGGGAGAAAAATGTTAGTATGTGCATGTTCCTTGTTGTGTGATGTGGAATCAGATGTTGAAGCATTCTGCTAGTATGTGTAGTAGTAGTTTATTATGCATGTATGAGTAGCTATGCATGTGATGTATGTTTTGAGGGGGAGTAGTATGACAACATGTTCAGGGGGAGAAAAATTTCTTTTGAAAAAGATCTTGTTCATGTTTGCTCTGATTCTGATGTTGAGGGGGAGCAAGTTTGCTGTGATTTATGCATGTGCTTATGTTCTGATAAATGTTGAAACATCCAGTTACTGGGAATTTATTTTTCCTAAGTGGCTGAGTTTGTGTGAGAGACCATTTCTCTCTGTTGGATTATCCTGTGAGGCTAGTTGTGTTCACTATTCCGCTGTTGTATGCCTCTGATATTTCTGAGTGATACTATTTTTTTCTTATATGCAATTTATCTTGAGGAGCTCAAATGACTAATTTGCTTTGAAGAAATGATGTTCTGTTTCATATGTTGTGTGTTCATGTTGATCTGTGGAAATTACATCTCTGTGTATCTCTCTGAAATGGTTGAAGTAATCTCAGATTGGTTTAGCCAAAAATTTGCCAAAGGGGGAGATTGTTGGATATTTGAATTGGCCGCATTTTGCTAAAACAAATATATAAGCAAGATGTTGGACCAAATGTTTCAACATTGGTACAACCAGTGTCCAAATGATTTGCGCGCGTGTTTTATATAAGGAAAGCGCGTTTTTAAAAGGAAACCACGTTTTATTCTTGTGCGCCAAGGAGTATACTTTTATACAGAATCAGCGATGAGATATTTTCCTAAAGATGTTCTGACATTTTAGGAAACTTTATGTATAGTTCTGATTCTTGATTAATGTGTGTTCTAAGCCCAAAGTGGAGTTCAGCCCGTGTTGCTTGGAGTATATATATGAAGAACGAAAAACCCAGTAGGGTTATCAAAGCCGTCATTGAAGAATAGTATTCTAGGGTTTTGAGTTTTGTATTATTTTGTGAGCATTTCTTGTGGATTCTATAACACAAGCTAAGGACTGATTTTGTTGTGTGTGTTAGTTACTCCTAAGCTTCTAAGTACGGAGTTAACTTGTGTTTTGAAGTGTGTCTTCGCAATCATCATTGTGCTACTGTGATCACTGTGCGTGATAAGTTGGAGGTGAGATGGGATCTCATACTTAGGAGTTCTTAAGTAGAAGTTGCACAAGTAGGTGTCTAGGATATAAGTTGTAAACGGGGCGTTTACTGAGGGCTTAGATCTAGCACTACATTAGTGGATTTCCTTCCTGGATTGGTATCCCCCAGAGTAGGGTCGTTTATGCCGAACTGGGTTAACAAATCATTTGTGTCTTTACTGTTTTCTGTCATTTAAATTAAATTTCATGTTGCTTCGTATAAGGTTGGAACATTGGTTACAACACTGTGTTCACAGAAGTGTTGGAACATCGTATTCAACATTAGTTCCTGGGCGTGCCAGATTTCACTAAACCTTCCAACCACATGGATGCATGTGAATGTGAATGGAAGAAGAGCAATTGTGCATAGAAGGCACATTTTTGAAGAGTCAGATGGAGACGAAGATGAAATGGAGTACATAAGCAACAGGAGGGAGTATGAAGAATTTGAAGATTGTTTTGAAAGAGACTTCGATGATAGCAACTCTCTTTGGTGGGATGAATCTTCAGAATTTGACCTGAAGAGAGATTGAGCTTGAACAAAATGTCATCAAAACAAAAGAGCTTCAAAATCAGGTAAGTAACTCTCAACTCCTAAATGACAAGTCATAGGAATAACTTTCAAGGTTAAAAAGGTTTCTTAGGATACTTGATTTATTTCTCAAAAATGTTCAGATTTAAAAACCTTGAAAAACCCTGTCTGAACATATTTTCTTAAATATCCTGAAAGACACATTCTCAGACTCTGACATATTTTGGATCTCAGCATCTGAAGTAGTCCAGACTCTGAGAAACTTTTTCAACCTCTGAAGGTTAAGCCTATGACAAGGAAATGAATTGCAAACGTTTGAGTGTTTTTACTGAAACGTTTTGGCGCTAAAAGAACAACACGTACACACGTTCTGATTGGTTTAAAACAGTTAATGATTAGTTCTTTTCTTTTTGATTTATTTTTCTATGTGTTCTATTTGCCTTTAATCAAAATCACTTAATCACTTGCACACACTACACCTTCACAACCTACACTTTCATTCTCTTGAAATCTCAGAAAATATTCTCTCTTCCACAAATTAGCAAAACCCAAAACCCTAAACTTCAGAAATGGCAGCATCCACATCATCTTCAGATTCTCTATTTGCGTTTCCTAAGAACTTCCCTATCAACACTACTGCTTGCGAAGAAATGTTCTCCACAGATTTGTCTCTCGAGATGGAGGGAAAATCTCTAAACCTGGTTATGGAACAACCAGTGGACTTTGATAGCTTGGAGAAGAATCACTTTGATGTTCTAAAGTTCTTTATTGATCATAATGGGAGCTTTAGATACATGAAGTTGTTAAATGGTCCAATATACCCAATGCTTGTAAAAGATTTCTGGATCAGAAGCAAAGTGAAGACGGTTGAAGATTATAACAAGGAGTTGGATGCAAAGAAGAAGGAGAAGTTGGAGAATAAGGATAAGACTCCTCAAGAATTGGGATTGAGGGTAGTCGAAGAGACTGAAGTACATTATGTGGTTTGTGGATTTGAAGTAATTCTCACTGCTTCAAATCTGGCTAAGGTGTTATCTATCCCCAATGAAGGCACCTACCATACCTATAGCCAAAGTGAAGCAAAGAATTCAGAATTTCTAGTGAACATGACCAAGTTGTGCTACGCTAAAGGGAAGAGCTGTGAAAGCAATAAGGTGGGTGATCTGAAGCCTATTCAGAGGGTATTAGCCATAATAGTTCTATGATCAATATTTCCAAGAAGTGGAAGCTCTGATCAACTTTCTTTGGATCATAGGCACTTTGTCTATTTTCTCACAAGAAAATTTAATTTGAACTGGGCAAAATACATCTTCAATCACCTCTGCAAGGCTGTGAGTGTTACTCAAAAACAATCCAAGCCAAATGTTCATGTCATCTATCCAAGAATCCTTAGTGAAATCTTCTATCAATGTGGTGTGATAGATGTAATCAAGGCTACTGGACATGACAATCTGATTAGGGAAATCAGAGCCTCTACAATCTCTGCTCACACCCTCTCCAACATGAACTTGCTAGCAGGAAAAAAGATGCAACCTTCTGATCCATTTGAACTTCAACCTCACTCAGAAGATTCAATGGTGAAGAGATATAAGATTGACATACCTGCTGTCTCAAATGGTATTGTCAATCAATATATACAATTGCTAGAAAGTCAAGGTGAAGGGTTTGAGATTGAAGAGGAAGAATTGAAGAAGAAGAGGAAGAGGCTGGTGAAGATAAAGATGGAGAAGAATGAAGTTGCAAGGGCAGAGAGCAAAGGGAAGATCAAGTCCAAGGCTGGGAGTTCAACTGTGATAGTAGTGGATGATGAAGTAAGTGAAGATGATGATGAACCACTATGTGTCAGATTGAAGAAACTTACCAAGGAGCCAAGGAAGAAAACTGTTGAAGGCTCAATCAAGGACAACTCAGGTAATGTATCTTTGTCTAAACCTGTTATTGTAAACACTCAAGTGACTCAACCAACACCATCATCAACCCAACCCAAAAATTCACCTCTACATTTCCTTGAGGAACATTTAGGTGGTGAATTATCAAATCAAACCAAAACTACAAATTTAGTTCAGAACCCATCCATCAAGACAAGTCCTGAAGACCACCTCACTTTAAAACAACTCATGTCAGAACCTGTCCATTCAGAACCTCCCATACTAGAAACAACCCACACTGAACCACAACCCTCATCAGAACCTATCCAAACACCACCTGAACAACAACCCTCTGAAAATCAAGGTTCTGATCACCAAACACAATCTGAAAACCAAACACATCCTGAACCCCAACCATCACCTGACCAAACACAACCTAAACAACAAAGTACTGAAGAACTTGAACATCACTCTGATGTTTCAAAACATACTGAAATTGTTGTTTCAGAAGAAATCCAAATTTCTCCATCATCAAACCATATTGATGCTATGGTCGAAGAGCTTCATGTGAATGACTTTCATCTAAAAGCCTTTGATCAACAGCAACAACAACCACAATCATCACTTCAACACACCTCTTCACCCTCAAACTCTGAACCTCATCCAACCAACTCAACCGACATTGATATCTTGAGTGAATGCAATAGTTTGTTTAGACAGATACATGGCCTTCATGAGCTAAGACATTATGACATGTCTTCATCTGAATATGTTGCACAATGGGTGAGCTTGACTGAGGAATTGGTAAAGAAGCTGCATAGTCTTCAGGAGGCTGATATTGAAGAACAAAGGAGGTTTGACAAGGGAAAGAATAAAATGTTTGAAGAGGGCCTTCAGAATCAAAAGGACACAGAGAGGAATCACCCTGAATCCTCTACTGTAAGAAACAGTAATCTGAATGAACCTGTCCAAGGAAATCTAAGGAGCAATCAAGAGCATCTAAGAAATCCAGTTTATGAGGCTGAAATTAAAGAAATCAAAGCCCAGATGGATAAGTATATTGGGATGATAGAGAAAGTCAATGGAAACCAAATAGAAATTATGAAAACCTTAGCTTCTCTCTGTAACCAACCCCAATAAACCCATAGGATTTCTTTGAATACTTATGTGTTTATCTGCAATTTAATATTTTGTTAGGCACAGTATTAGGTTCAAATTTTGTATGTATTAATTTTTTTATCTGACATATATATTCACCATGTTTATCTGAATGGTTATATGTCTGTTTCGATTCTGTTTGGCATTTTTGTTTGATTTAATTCTGGAAATGACTTTCATTTTTCTTTAAACAAACAATCTTGAAAGAAAAAAAAAATTGATACTTCAAACTCTTGAGCTTTTATTTATAAAATTTGATTTTCAATGAGTACAATATGTGGGTATTCTTAAAGAATCAAATTACATAACAAGAGAAGAAATATAAATAAGAAATCAAAAATAAACAAGCCAAAGTAATGAATTTTATTTCATTGAGAACTTGAGTTCTGGATTACATATTAAATTCCTAAAGACTACTTTCTTGAAGCCTCCAAGGGATGACCTTGGAGAAGGGACTGAATTTTCTTGAAGAAACCATGCATCAGTTTGGTTTCCTTCAGGAATGTCAGTTTTCCCTTCTTAGGCTGTGGACGTCAGTTTGATTTTCTTCAGGAATATATGTCTTCAGAACTTAAAACAGTCAGAGTCCAAAGATTTTTCTTCAGACTCTGAACTGAGTTCTTCTGTAACAGACATTGGCTTTGTTTCTATTGGTTTCTTCTTATGTTTTCTCCTATCTTGACTGACTCTCTTTGAAACTACTTTCTTCTTCTCTGAGCGTTTCATTTTTTTCTCAAGAGATCTATCAATAACCTAAGATTATTCTGTGTGAATAAAATGACTAGGCTTCTCTCCTTTTATAAGCTCATTTCACCGACAAGGTCTTAAATGCGTTCAACCACTCCTGATTTGACCGTATTGGACGTTGTACTTGTTAATTAAATTGCTTATACTCTTTTTGATAATGACAAAAGGGGGAGAAAGAATATTGGTAAATCAATTGTTGGAATAAGCGAAATTACTTAGCTTTTAGGGCTTTGTAGTGCTTCAGAGAGAGAACGTAAGAGAGTGGTCAAAATAGTAGCATGAGGTACATGCTTTGATATGACAATCTGATCTTTGAGGATTTCAAAATATTGTACTAAAGAGCTCTGAACTGTTTTCAAGTTTTTTTTTTATTCATGCTCTGAGCTATTTTCTTTGAAAAGATTTTTTAAGCTCTGAATTGTTTGAAAAATATTTTGAACTTTGAAACTGTTAATGATAACCATCAGAACCAAGTGTGTGTGTATACGTTTCTAGTGCCTCTGATCCTATGGTCATTTAATTTAAATATTTGCTTCATCTTGCATCTTCATTAAGAGCATAATTTCAAGGAGAATACATTTATTAATTGAAGTTTATTATTCATAGATAGTTCTTGAGTAAGGGTGCAACTTTATTCAAAGATTATCACACTATGAAAAGAAGAAGCTTGCAAACCTTATTCTTTATATAGTAAAATATGAATAATTTAAGTCATATAATAAAGTAATTCTGAAACTGATTAAAATTAACTATGGATACAAAGTAGGGGGAGCTTACAAACCTAACCCTATGGGATTTCAGACTTAGGGGGAGCTTGCGAAACTCAGAAGCCTAATGTCAACATAGCTGATTTTTATCAACAACAATTGTATTTAATACTTATGTTTGTCATCATCAAAAAGGGGGAGATTGTGGGAACAAAATATGTGTTAGTACACACCCTTAAGTTTTGATGATAACAAAGTATTAAATGGACAATTGATGTTACTAATGTTTAAATTAAGTGTGCAGGAGAATCCAACGTTATATCAAGAGCACAATTAATTTAGACTCTGATGAAACCTATGGAAGTCTGAATCTTTACACTCTGAAAGAGTTCAGAAGCTACAACGTGGTCAGAAGCTAAACAAAGTTCAGAAGCTCAAAGAGGATCAGAATGTCTGCAAGAGTTCAGAAGCTCAGAGAAGTTCAGAAGCTCAAAGATGTTCAGATGCCTACAAGAGTTCAAAAGCTATCTGCTAGTCATGAGTTATTCAGAAGATGAAGACGTTCATAAGCTGAAATACGAAGGACTATCAGAGGTCATTCATTCAAGACCAATCAGATTCCAAGTTATCAAAGGTCCATTAGAAGCAAAGGAATTCCCCAAATCATCAGAAGGGCTACATCAACTACTCTTATCAAGCCTGATGATTTGTTCTAAGGACAACTAATTACAACGGTCACAAAGGATGTGATCCTACTCTCTCTAGGAGCTAGTTGTACCTTATTACTGTACTTTGGACAAACAGTAAAGGTGAAGCTTCACTGAAAAAGAAGACGTGGCTTTACTCAACGGATATTCAAAGACTACAGCTGTCCATTTTACAACGGGAATTTCTCCAACGTCTCAATGTCTTTCTCAACTCATATAAATATGCAAAAGAAAGAATTGATGACTAACGATCTTCATTAGAAAACATCTCTCAGAATAAAGTGAGAATTTGAATTGTAATAGAAAACATCTCTCAAATGAAGTGAGAATAGAAACTAGCTTAAGCCTCTGAAGTTATTATGTTTGTAATAAGTTTAAGCTTAGAAGTTAGTATTACTCCTGCCTGAGTAATTGTAAGTCTTCTGCTTAGTGTAGAAGCAAGAAAGTCTTCTGCTTAGTGTAGAAGCAAGTAAGTCTCAATCTTAGTGATTAGAGCAAAGAAGTCTTCTGCTGAGTGTAGAAGCAAGGAAGTCTCTTGTCTTGTGTGACTTGAGCAAGGAAGTCTTAAGCTTGTGTGCTTGAGCAAGGAAGTCTCTGATCTTGTGTGATTAGAGCAAGGAAGTCTCTCTGTCTTGTGTGACTTAGAGTAGGAAGTCTTAAGTCTTGTGTGACTTGAGCAAGGAAGTCTCATGCTTGTGTGCTTGAGCATCTGATTGTAATCTTAGTGATTATAGTGAACTCCCTTGGAAGCAAGGGGACTGGAGTACTCTCAATTTGTGAGGGGAACCAGTATAAATTGTTGTGTGTCTTTCTCTCTCTCACTCTCTCATTTACTCCTTCATCATTCACTTAGCCTTAAGTTAATTGTGTGAACAATTCCGCTGTGCTTAAAGACTCTGATAGATTTAAATATCTAGAAAAGTTTTTAAATATCCAAAACACAATTCAACCCCCTTCTTGTGTTTTCTCCACGCATCTTCACGTACTCTCGAAGAAATGCTTGCCTCCAATTGTCCTTGGAATTTTAGGACAATTCTACAAGCACCACCATACACTCTTCGGCCCCTGGATTGTTCTTGTTCATACTCCTAAAGAATTGCTTGCCTCTCAACTTAACCTTGGAATTTGAGGTAAGTTCCACAAGCCGCAACATCGGACTTTCCTTATATCCAACTACCTCCAATAGCACTACAAGTTCCCAAGTCTGATTGTCACCCACTTCCAATTGCCTCCCTGAAGATCTTCCAAGATTGAACTTCTTCAGACACAATTGAAAATATACTCACAAGGTCTTCATAGCCTTACACTTCTTTGGTCCAACAATACCATTTTCTTCCTTATCTCCTAGATAGCCAAGAGCTATTGTTGATTGTTTGTCTTCCTCTAGTCCCACTAGTAAGAAACTCCACCTCAAACCGAGATTCCCTCACCAAAGATTCAAACAGGTATTTCCACTATGACTCTAGCCTTGTAACGCAAAACTTTTCAACTACTTTAAAATACACTTCAACTCATGTTACTCACAAGTTTCACTCGAAGTTTCACAACATAGCCATATCATGTTAATTTCTACTAGTAACAAAATGCATGACCACATTAAGGTTAGGAATATACCTCGCATCATGTAAAAGAACCTCACCAAACCTTGAACCTTACAAGCTTTCTCGTCTTCAAAGTGAGCAACTCCACCTTCAACTAGCTATAGGGCTTCAAAATATTCATTCTTCAAACACGTGTGATAGAGGTTTTCAAAGTCCACAACTCAAAGTTCCACTGATTCCCAACTTCCACTAGCATCTTCACATCTCATAAGAATGTTGTTGTTTCAGTAGTAACCTGAGTATTATTCAACCGCCTCTCCAGGCTGATGTAGAGTATTATTACCACCGCCTCTTCAGGTCGACCTTCTTCACCATCTCCATTAACTTTTTATCTTCGAGGCACTGAATAACAACACTCCGTGTTTTATCCATCATCCTGAACATTAAAATTGCTTCCATCTTCTCTTTCCACAATTCCAAATTGTCTCCGGAAAGTCCCTCGATATCCCACTTGGAACCCATGGTGCTCACTTCAAATTGTTCCGATGCCCCACGGTGGGCGCCAATTGTTGTGAATTCGATTAACTCACACCAATACCTTTGATGTGTGGAGCAAATAAGTGAGAAACAAAAACAAGCAGGACCGACAATAATAATAATAACAAAAGTAAACCGCGAAAATGTAAAGAACACAAACGTATTGTTTTGGTGTTAATGAACCTACTCTGGGGAGAGAGAGCTCTTCGTTCCACTATCAACCAAAGAGTCACCACTTACAAGAAATTCCCAAATTGGGTTACAAGAATTAATCCTAATTCAACCCAATAACCCGAATCTCTTCTCGTGGCCAAGAGACTCAATTTGACCTAGTCTAGCCAAGGTGTACCGCAAAGATAGTTCGCCCACCCTAGAGTTGTACCAAGAGAAAATCTTTTTTCCTCTCTAAAACCCTAGCCCTTGTGTGGTGGCAAACCCTAATCCTTGCCCCTACAAGACTATTATTATGTATTAATGCTATTGTATTAAATGAATGAAGTTTTTTTCTTCTTAAGTTTAGCCTAGGGTCCATAAAATGTCGGGAACGAGGTTGATTACACTTTACATAATCAACCGGAGATCAAACTCATTTACACATCAATCAGTCGTAAACAAGTTGGTCATGATGCTAATCCATTTTCATATGAACATGGAGCCATTCGAACAAGTCTGATTGCTCAACAATATAGATGATAGTAGAAGGACTCTCACTCTAGACCATTTCATTTCAACTTTTCCAAATAATCCATAGCTCACGACTCATAATTTAAACTTGTTAGGAAAGTGTTGTTTGGTTCTATGATCTTAAATTACGGCTGCGGTAGTGGATGTGGTAGAAGTTGCGGTTACTACGGTTATTGCAGTTGCAGTTACGCGTGTTGCGGCTGTTGCAACATGAAATAATTTTTAGTTTTCACATACTCTATCAAGTGGCATTACTATCCGCTACACTATTTACTCTCACTATATTAGATTCTTATTTGTTCTACAATTTTGTTCTAAAAAAAGGAGTTTTCTACAATGTGAAACTATATTAGAGTGCAACTTGTCCACCACGACCTTCGAAGCAA
Source organism: Trifolium subterraneum (assembly GCA_951799995.1). Taxonomy (NCBI): domain Eukaryota; kingdom Viridiplantae; phylum Streptophyta; class Magnoliopsida; order Fabales; family Fabaceae; genus Trifolium; species Trifolium subterraneum. The sequence goes on along the minus strand of OX637462.1, from coordinate 21,140,312 downwards.
CGTTATTCTAAATGATCTTTCTTTGCTTCCATATGCTCCAAATAACACAGGCCAACAAGAGAGACCTCATTTGTGTTAAGTTGTTGTAGCAGTAGAAAGATTAAATCACTTGCATCGTTATTATTATGCATCGCTACAATAATCAGCGGATAAAAACTGCACATACTCCACACATTGTTGCTACTTGGACAATTGAAAAATAAATGGTAAGTATCTTCTGCATTGTTATTACCCTAAAGGACATATATCACTAAAGTCCACTCCTATACTTCGGAGATTAACACGAGTTGGAACACATTGACGACATATACATCAAAAGAGATTCTTAACTTGCGGCAGGGCATTAATTTTCCAAAGTAACATTCATTTTTAATGTGAAGTATCTAAAGAATTCCACACAAAGACGATTTATATAATGTAATATGTAATAATAGTCTTGACTAACGGTCATTAATTAAAGAACTTAATTGAAAAAAAAATAAAATAGTTTAAGAACCTAATTATAAAAAAAAAAAAGGTTCATAGACCTATTTAAAAAATTTCAAATAGTTCGGGGACGTGCAAATTAATTCAGCCTTTAAAATACTCCATTCGTTCCTTTTTATTTGTCGTTTTAGAAAAAAATATTTGTTTCAAATTATTTGTCGTTTTGATCTTTAAGGTTATATTTTGTCTATTATACTATCTTCCTATTTTTTTTATTGACTAAATTTTATATAAATTTTTATTGTACCTATTTTTTTTTACTAAACTTCTTCGTATAATTTTTTTATTGTTGTTGTTTTGTTCCTATTTTGTTGTATATAATATATTCCAAAAAATAAAACAAAATTAGGGTATAATAGGAAGATAAGGTGCAAAAATACACTTTCTAACTTTATAATAAATTTTCTAAAACGACAAATAAAAAGGAACGGAGGGAGTAAGTTAAATCATACGAAAATCTAATAAAATAACTAAAACTAAATAATTTTAAATATGAATTGCGTCAAAAAAATATGAATTTGTTCAATGGTCCCTTAAAGACATTTTAGGTTTCACAATGGTCCCTTAAAGAAAAAAAGGTCCGGATTGGTCCCTTAAAGACATATCCGTTAGTCATTTTGGTCCATTTCGTTAGTTTTTGGCAAAAAACGTTAAATGATGAACAAATATCACTGTTCATCTTCTTCATCATTCTTCATCTCTCTTGGGCCCCAGAAATTGTAGAAAAAAATACAAAAACTTCATCTTCTTCCTCCATTATTCTTCATCTTTTTCATAAACATCATACAAAATAAACTCAAATCTTCAATCAACCTTCAAATAAACCCAAAAAATTCATCTTCTTCCTCAATTTGTTTCTTCAATTCCATTTTTTATCTTTTTGACGTAACCAACCACTCATACCCCATCACCATCATCAATAAGTTAAAGTTTTTATTGGGTTTGATGAGATTAAATTTGGAAAGTAAATATGAAATCCAAGGTTGGGTTTGTTGGGGATTTGACATTTGGGATTTAGAGTTTTTGTTTGGAGATTTGAAATTTTGATAAAAGTTAAGAGTTTTGCAATTTTGGAATTTATTTATTTTTGAATTTGTTTTGAAATTTTGGGTTTGAATGATGAAATTATGAAAAAAATGATGAAGGAATGGAGGATGGAGGAAGAAGATGAAACAAAAAGTTGTTGGTGATGGTGCACTTTTAGATCTAGTGAACATGCAAAATCTAATGGTTTTTTTTTCTATCAAAAAGATCCGATGGTTGAGATTAAAAAAAATATTGTGGTATATGGTGGACCACCTTCAATGTTGGTCCACCTAATACATTTATGGTTGATAAACTAATGGTAGGGACCAAAATGACTAACGAAAATGCCTTTAAGGGCCAATTCGGACATTTTTTCTTTAAGCGACCATTGTCAAACCTAAAATATTTTAAGGGACCATTGGAGTAATTAAGCCTAAAAAATTAAGTCAAATGATTGTTAAGTAGGATGAGTATTTTTGTCGTGAATTTGTTCTTGTGTGCCACTGCCACGTGTGTGATATGAGCCCGGTTAACAAACTGAAGGTGAACCGTGCCTTCAGGTGAGACTGAGATTGAGATTGAGATGTTGTTGTTCAATTCAATTCATTCAAAGCTCAAATAATTCAATTTCAAAACTTACCTTAACAATCAAACTCAGATCCACCTAATAACAACAACACTTTATTTCATTCATTTCAACTCTTCTGTTTCTTCATCTTCTACTCTCTCACTCTCTTCCATGGCTTCTTCCCTCGGCGACAATTTCAACCTTCTCTCGCCTCAACAGGTTCATTATCCCTTTTTCTAATTTTCAGTATATGCTTCTGTTTCTGATTTTGATTTTTCATTCCTTGATTCAGCAAGAGTTGGTGAAGATGCTATTGGATAATGGTCAAGGTCATCTGTTTAACGATTGGCCTGCTCCGGGCGTTGACGACGACGAGAAGAAAGCGTTTTTCAATCAGGTTTCCTTTCATTCATTCAATTATAGATCTGATTATTTGTTAGATTATATCTATTATCTAAACGACACTGCGTTTTTGTTAGCTTGTTCTTCTTGATTCTAGTTATCCTGGTGGTTTGGTAGCATATATCAATAATGCTAAACGACTTTTGGCTGATTCCAAAGCTGGAACTAATCCTTTTGATGGTTTCACTCCCTCCGTAAGTCACATTTTATTATATTTTCAACATTGTGTATTGGAATTGTATATTTATATGTATATGTTTATGTATATGTGTATACTGATGCTATTTTTCAATAAACTTTTATTATAATAGATAAACTTTTATTATAATTTTTTGTTTGTAGAAATAAACTTTTATGTATTATTTATAGGTTTGTTAAGGTATTTTATGAAATAATAGCTTATGAAGATTGTTGATTATTATTTATTATAATAGATTTAGTTTCCTATTTTAGGATTCTCTCTTGTATATAAGTTTGAACCTCATTGTGAAATATAAGTTAATCATTATGCTATTCAATTTGGTATCAGAACCTATCCTAGATCCATTTGTTGTTTGTTGTGGAGACCTCCCATACTTGGGTCACCCGTTGTTGTTGATTCCACGCACCAAGCCCGATAGTGCTGGGCGTGAGGGGGTGTGTTAGAAGTCTCACATTGGCTAGAGATATGACAAAGATAGCCTTTATAATATAGTGCAAAACCTCAACTCTCAAGCTAGCTTTTGTGGTTGAGTATAGGTCTCTCAAATTCTAATAAAGATACAATTTTTACTAGCAAGAACTTATGAATTAACATAAAAGCTTATTTGCATAAGCTATTTTTCATAAGCTCAAAAATAAGCTAATCCAAACGGGAACCTTTATGTCATTTCTTATTTATAAGCTAGTTCAACCACCAATTTTACCAAACACTACCGATTCAATCAGCTAGCTTATCCGCATAAACTAGCTTATCAGCTATCTGCTATTTTTTGTCAAATAGAGCCTATGTAAGACTGTATTTTATTTTTTAAAGGAACACTGTTTAGTAACAGTAATGATTTTGCAGGTTCCAACTGGCGAGACATTGGCATTTGGTGATGAGAACTTCATCAAATTTGAGGAAGCAGGTGTGCGTGAAGCTAAAAGAGCTGCATTTGTTCTTGTTGCTGGTGGTCTTGGGGAGCGTCTAGGATACAATGGGATTAAGGTATAACTTTATCAATATTTTCCCTCTATCATTCTTTGTTGTGATGATGGCATCTTGTATATATAAAGGTTGTTGTTTTGTCAAAATCAAACAACATCCATTTTATGGTGTTGGGTGATCATTGTGATCTTATCAACTGAGTTCACGAGTACTATCAAAACCAAAATTTTCAAGTAGCTGCAGATCTTAAAATAAAGAGAGTGCAAATTAAATTAAATTAAATTAAATGCCAAGCACATTGGGATTTTTTTGGTGGATCTTGATTAAATAAAGATTGTGATGAGGAACCTAACTCCAAACGCATTGGCGAATTTGTCATTAATTACATTATCTGGAGAAGAAGCCATGTGCTTAGACTGGAACTATTCTTTTAAACACTCCAATATCTAAGTATACAGTAGATTCGACCGGACTACCAATGATTAGCTTTCCTTAAATTTATTCATGATTAAACATTTCAATTTCATTTTCTTGATGTTAACCCTCTCATCTGCCACTACAAAGTGAAAATCTTACTTTGAATTGGAGGGTTTTATTCTCATATAAATTAATTTTTCAAAAGAATTTTAATAACTTCTGTGAGTCCCCCCATCACAACAAAGATCTGTTGATGTTTACAAGGATAACTTAATATTGATTATAATGTAGCTTTGATCTGTTTTAATTTTGGGGTCGTTATTTTTCTCTTTAAATTCTGTGGTTTTTTTATATTTTGCTTGGAGGACTATTTATTCTGTGTCTTATGATATTTATCTTATTTCCACAATAGAATCTTCTCCTTTCCCCTGCTCGCAAAACAAAGTAGTGTAAGGTATGCATGTAGATGCAAGTATGTCTAAACAACTTAGTTCAAACTTCAAACTCTAATACTGAAACATAAGAACTATTGCTTTTTCATAGCTTTAGCTCTAGTTTGGTACCTTATAAACGGCTTTTTTGTGCCACGTGTTTGTTGTGTAAGGACAATTCTGACATGAGAAGGAATTAAATACTAATTCCTAACCATAGCTTCTGCTATTCTTGTTTTAGGTTGCTCTTCCAGCAGAAACAACTACGGGAACATGTTTCTTACAACATTACATTGAAACCATATTGGCACTTCAAGAAGCAAGCTCAGAAGGTCAGTCATAATTTCCTTTTCAATATAGAGTCATATTTATCCATCTGATTTTGTTGCGTATGTGGTAAAACAGATGACTTTGAGAAACTTGTGTTGACGGCCTGTTAAATTATACCCAATTTATATTAATGAGGGCCTATTTTATGATGGAACATAACTTTTTCTATATGATAATTTTTATGGAGAATGACTTGATTTTGTAAGAAACAAAAATCAGTAGAAAATAACTCCCTAGAAAACATTTCTGGTGAAAGATTTTTTTTCTTAAAAGTTAAAAAGCATTTTCATCCCCGAGTATTTTTACAGAATTTTACGTGTTATGTGAAAATATTCTTAAAATGACATGTCATCTTTCCCTCCTAAAAAGAGTTGTAACAATTGACTGTGAGACCAAACATAGGAATTTAAGCAAAATGCCTTTTTTACTTTATGATAAAATGCTTTCCAAAAAATATTTCCACACCAGAGAAAGGAAAACTACTTTTGGAGTTTCTTTTTCTTCCTTTCTTTCAAACAATAGCCTAATCTTTTGTGGTTATTTATTATTATCAACTATGATATTTATTAACTATTATATTTCAAAGTATTTTCTAGTAATGACTGTGCTTTTCTACATTCAGGCGAAAGCAAGGCACAAATTCCATTTGTTATTATGACATCTGATGACACCCACGGGCGTACCTTAGAACTATTACAATCAAATTCTTACTTTGGCATGCAACCCACACAAGTGACACTCTTAAAGCAGGTACATTTTTTAATGTCTTGTAGAAAGTTAAAACTGGCTTTAAGTTTTTTAATTATTAAACTATTAAATTTGGACGTGATTCAGGAAAAAGTTGCATGCTTAGATGATAATGATGCCAGGCTTGCATTGGATCCAAAAAACAGATACAGAATTCAGGTATTGTTGGAGGGCAGAGAAAGAAATGTGTTCTATTAGCTTCATATATTGGATTTTCAAACAAAGTGTGTTTACACTATTAACGATTTCTCTTTGGGTAGACAAAACCTCATGGGCATGGTGATGTGCATTCACTTCTTCATTCCAGCGGCATTCTGAAAGTATGGTATGACTCAAACAGTTTATTGATCTTTTATAAGACCTGTTTATGTCTTCAATTTCATTTTTATTTATAAAGACATTGGTACAATTTTTAAATACATATTCCTCAGTAATTTAATAATTTCTGAATATTTTTGGGAACAAAAAAAGCTCTTACATAACACTAAAAAGATCGGCTGCCAATTTTATAAATTGATAGGATTGTCTTCTAAAATCCCAAGAATTAAGTAGAGAAAACGGCTCTTTGTTTTTTGTTGATATGCATTGATCATAAATTTGATGCGATGAATCTATACTTTGTTAGGCATGATGCTGGGTTAAAATGGGTTCTCTTTTTCCAAGATACAAATGGACTTCTGTTCAAGGTTAGTTGCTTTAGCATTTCATACTTTTAACTAATCCTCTCTGATTTTTCATCGGTATATTTTTAGTATTTATTTTCTAGAAATTTGTGGATTCAGGCAATTCCATCAGCACTGGGTGTCAGTTCTACCAAACAGTACCAGGTCAATTCTCTTGCAGTACCTCGGAAAGCAAAAGAAGCTATTGGTGGAATTACCAGGCTCACCCATTCAGATGGTAAGTTGATTGTTTCATCCCTCATCGACACAGAAATTAGTTCTGATTCTGGAGCCGCTTATGTTATTTTATTCTGGATGAGATTAATAAAATTGCATCATAGCACATACTCACATAGGTATAATGCTGAAACAATTTTGATGCTGATTTTCAAACTAATCACTTGAACTAATACAAGTCAAAACTTAAATCATCTGTGACAGTTAAACAAGCCATGTAGCTTTTTCATCCTCTCTTTTCTTATTTTCTTAAGGACTGAAATGCTACCAAGTTCAAGTAAATAGTTGCTAGGGTAGATCCTTTTTTTGATAAAATGTATTTGGTGCGAGATCACAGTTTGAAATCTTGGACATTTGATTGAAATTATAACATTACATGCATGGAGGTTTTATTCAAATTTACTAACATTATATTATATAAATAATATATCTCTTGACTTCATTACGTCAATGTCATTTTTAAGGATTTTCCTGAATTAATATTTTAGCACATGATCATTAAAATGACAGGGAGGTCTATGGTGATAAATGTGGAGTACAATCAGCTAGATCCACTTCTGAGAGCAAGTGGATACCCTGATGGTGATGTCAACAGTGAGACCGGCTTCTCCCCATTTCCAGGAAATATAAACCAAGTAATCATTTTTCACACTTATCTCAATCTTATCATCCCCTGTCTATTGTTGGGCTGATTTAATAGTATGCTTATCTGCATTGTTATCGTGTTATATGGTGTAAGTATGATGCATCATGTTTTGGGATTTGAATATTAGAAATATCAAACTCTGAATGCCGTGGCTTAATTGTGATTGTTGTTATATGACATCATATCCTTACACAGTTGAACTGCATCATCATTATGCCACGATTACTTAGTGACAATATCTTACTTTTTCTGCCAGTTGATTTTAGAACTTGGTCCTTACATGGAAGAGCTCGCAAAAACAGGAGGTGCCATACAGGAGTTTGTTAACCCAAAGTATTTCTTCTTTCAAATAATCACTGTACAATATTATTAGTATTTTACTTCATCAATTTGCTTCAACTATGCTTTGTTGTTGCATCAGACTTTACTTTACCATTTTTTTCTCTCGTCTTTCTTTTTTGTAGATGATTGATGTTATTCTTTACATGTGAGCTATTCCAATTAGTTTGTTCTTGAACTAGCATTATTTTATGAGAAATTTTCATGAACAACTTGAGGAAAAATCTATGTTGACGTAATTTTATCTCACTATGGTATTACTTTTTTCCTAATATATCACATTCACAATGTTATATTTACTCTCTACAGGTACAAAGATGCCAGCAAAACTGCATTTAAATCTTCAACTCGACTTGAATGTATGATGCAAGACTATCCAAAAACCTTGCCCCCAACTGCCAGAGTTGGGTTCACGGTATATTATCTATTTGAGACAGTACATAAATTCGAGCTAATCAATGCTTATCAAGTTTGGCTTTGCCATCCTTCAAGATTATATTTTCAGTCATAAAGTTCATGCTGTGATGTCACTTTGTGGGTGTTTGGTTTTTATTCTTGGTGCTACCTGACTGATCCTATGTAACTATGTAGGTGATGGAAACATGGTTTGCTTATGCACCTGTGAAGAATAATGCTGAGGAGGCTGCTAAGGTACTATTTACATTCTGATTACTAATGCAAAAAGTTCATACATGTAGAAACAAAAGAAGGTAAAAGGAAATAGTGGGAGTGCTTGATTTTCTAGTCAAGTTTATGCAATATTGAATTGAAGTAAATTTGAAAGGTCTTACCATAAGTTTGTGATATTGAAAAATTTGGATTCAAATTGAATTTTTTGGTGTATAAAAGGTAGACCTTTGAGCAATGGTATCTTAGGTCTCGCTTGTTTCATTTTCATTTTTTTTTAAATTTTGAAATTGCAGCTTTGTTTCCTATCTTCAAAGTTTTGTAAAAGAAGTATTGAAAACAATTAATTGTTGTCAGTGTGAGATACACTGAAAAAGGGACATCTTTGTTACTAAAGGTGAAAACAAGAAATGAAATCAGATAATGGAAACAAAAACCACATAGGTCCTTAACCTGCTTAAAGGTTTTCAAGATGGATAATTGTGTGTACTTTGTTTATCTGAAGGTGCCAAAAGGAAATCCATACCATAGTGCTACCTCTGGAGAAATGGCCATCTATCGTGCAAATAGCATTATTCTCAAAAAGGTAATTTAGTGATTTTATCCTTGTAACTTGCAAGTCTTGAATGCCATGACAGAGGTGTTAAATGTTAATTTTATTACTTTGATGTTTTATTTTCTTTAAATTATTTTATCTTCTTTTCATACGAATTAGTTTTGTTGATATTAGATATTTATTTTTAGGTAATGTGAAAATATTTGCGTTAGAATTTCAATTCATGTTTCAAGTACTTAGATTCATTTCGGAATTCCTGCACTGTGTATCGGGATCGGCCCATTCTCATGTATTTTGTGCTTTGTCCTGACTACCTAGATGCTAATTGCTAAAACCATAATTGACAGTTCAGATTGTGACAAATTCTCTGCATTATTTTTTTCCTTCTAGGCTGGTTTCCAAGTACCAGATCCAGTATTGCAGGTTTTCAATGGTCAAGAAGTTGAAGTTTGGCCCCGTGTCACATGGAAGCCAAAATGGGGTCTGACTTATTCTTTAATCAAGAGTAAAATCAGTGGAAATTGCTCCATTTCTCATAGGTCTACACTCGCGATCAAGGGTCAAAAAGTTTTCATTGAAAATCTTTCCTTAGATGGGGCTCTTATCATAGAATCTGTCAATGATGCAGAGGTATGTCAATACATTTTATCAGTATTTTACCATGCTGAGTGTTTTGTTTCATTTGCATATTAACTTCTTATTAGGAATAGTTACAACTTGGACGCAAGATATCACAATAGTGTTAGTCTGATTTCCTAAACCGCCCATACTCCTCAGCGTTGTTATGAACTTTTCTGCATAGGTTATCATCCAAACTATGTATGGTTTTCGTGATATTGGGTTTGGCCAATAACATTTGATGAATATCAATTATAATCTTAAAAATACTCAAATCGATATAGAAAATGAGGTGCACATATATTGATCAACTGTAGAACTTCTAATAATATACATTTAACTTGATAAACAAATTAATCAAATTCATACAGAAGTGTTATTTTATTTTTCTTTTACTCTTTAAATACTCAATTCCTAATAACAATTGCACATGCTATAAATATTCTTTCTTATTTTTAATTACTACTATTATTACTGTGCCCCACCACTATCTCTTAATAAACTAATTAAAGCATGAAACTTTTCCTATTTTTTTGCAACTTTTCCTATTGACTTAATGCACATGGCTATGTTTGATGCGGGGATTTTTACTATATTTTTTTATGCAGGTAAATGTGGGTGGTTCAGTTCAGAACAAAGGTTGGACTATTGAACCAATTGACCACAAAAATTCCTCAGAACCTGAAGTATTGAGAATCAGGGGTTTTAAATTTAACAAAATTGAACAAGTAGAAGAGAAATATTCTGAGCCAGGCAAATTTCAGTTCAAGGCTTGAAGTTGCATTTGTGCAAAGAATATTTAGCTCTTGTGCTTCATTATCTATTCTTTATTCTCTTGTAACTTGAGCTATAAATTGGGTTGGGAGAATGCCTTTTTAGTAATAAATAATGTTTTAAGTAGTGACATTAAAGTTTTGAAGGGTTTCTTTCATAATGGGCAATGGCACCCTCTCCCACCTAGTTTTGTGAGTGGAGTAACTGTATTAGTATTACTTTGTTCATAAGATTAGCTCCACTTTGATTAGGGAAATTTTGTTGCATTTAAGGTGTAAATGATCTGAGCCCCCTTATATTGGTGACCTAGAAATTTAAACATCTTTGTCACATTTGAAATGGGTAGTCAATATGCACACCATGATGCCGATCAAGATTGGAATTCCCAGCTTTTAAAGTAGATATTTTATTTTTATTTAAAAATTGTGCTTCAATTCTGTTTTAAAATTTAGATTGTTCAATCTTGATTGGACGGCCAAAATACTTGTGATTGTATGCAGTCACTAAATTGTGATTGTGCACAACCTGGATCTGTTTCCCATCTTCTAAATCAGTGAATAAAAATTATTTATCTTTCGCATGCTTTTTTTTTTTTTTTTGTCAAGTAGTCTAGTGGTTAGACTCACACATTTAAATGTAGAGAAAATGTGGAATTTAGGGTTTGAATCCCGGTCACTCCAATAATGTCTCTGATGGCTATCATTTAAGCTACACTTATGGGACCACATGCTCTCTTTTCTAATTCTTGTTAAGGGTGTGATTGGTCGATGAAAGAAATAATTTGGTTTTGGGCAAAAATAATTTTAAAAGATAAGAAAATGCTTATAAATATAGAAATTTTATCTTAAAAATAGTATATTCGACTTTATTTTCACCTTTTTAAAAAGTCTAAATTAAAGGGAAAAAATTAGTGCAGAATTTCTATTTTATGTTCTTAGTGCTCTTAGAGCACTTATTAGCATGATTCTAAAACATAGGGTGTTGCTTAAGTTTTAATTTGACGTGTTATAATCAAATTAGTCATTTATATGTAGCTGACGTTGTATGGGGTGATTTTTATCCTGGACTTTTAATTATTTAACTCTTAGCTCAACTAGCTTAATCAGTTGAGTTACTCATCTCATCTCTATTTCGGATAGCCCAACTGATTGAACTAAGGATTAAAAAAGTTGGAGACTTAAGGTTTAAGTCCTGACAAGATGGTAAAAAAAAAGCTGTCATAACAATTAACCTAGGAGTATCAACAATTTGTTATTAAAAAATTGTGTTCAACCACTTTAGCCTAATGATGGTGATACCTACTCTACCCATTCATAATTTGAGAGTATTTACTCATCAATCAATAAGAACAAACCACATAAATGGATTTGCATTTGGTACCTATGACTAACTTGTAACAAACTTTTGGATTTGTATGTAGATTTGCATATGACTTTTTTCTCGTGTGTGAATTAGAAAAGGGTGGATTAGAAAAAATCCTAACGGATTGGTATGCATCGTGTGTGAATGTTGTAAATTTAATGAGATTGAATTTGATTTCTACCAATGAAAAAAACAACACATGATTAGTGTGGGTTTATATGTTTGTTTCAAACCTTAAATTGTGATCTAAATATAAATGTTCATATAAAATGTTTTTGTCATGGCAATTGCTAGGGTGTGAAGATATTTGGTGGTGTGATCTAATGTGCATCAATGTTTGAAAATCTTGAGAGCAATCAGAGCTACTAATTTTAAGTATAAAACTAGAGTTTTCCACATTTTACAGCTGATATAATTGCTTAATTGATGTCGATTCGACAAAAACGAGAAGAACAAAACAAATATAAACCAAGTTTTGAAACACTCACGTTCATTTTCTTTTTTGTTTTTATTGGCACCAAGTGAATTGGCACAAGTAATACTACTATTAGTCGGATCTTGTTAGCATTCTTTCTCTGATCTCATATAAGTAAAATAATAATAATCGAATTTATTAAATAATTAATATATCTAGTTTATAATATAGATCACATACACTAGTTATTTAAGAAACCTAAAAAAATCTTTGCTTATAAATTAGAAAAGGAGTATATTTTAAGAATACATGTTAAAAAACTCAATAGTATAGAGTTTGAAATGATTTTTTTTTTATATTAATTTTTTTTATAATAGAGTTGAAGATCGAATCTACGACCTTTAACATACTATTCAAATATTTCATCACTAGAATAAACCTAATGACTTTTTCATATTAACCCTTTTGTTTCTAAAGAAAATAGATCTAATAATCTAAAATTCATATATAAAATAAATAAAATCTGATAAAATATTATTCCACCGAAAAATCGAACCAAACAATTGGAGTTTGAAATGACTTTTATATTTGCATTAATTAAGTTGGCTGATCCAATCTAAAAGAGAAATGATATTTGTACAACAATTTTTAAACAACTTTTGACAACTTTCTCTCCCGTGCTCACATTACATTATTATTATCTTTCTTTCTTTTTCTCTCTCTATTGTTATTGTCCAATAAAAATAATGGAAAAGAATGTTGTCCCAAAAATTATTACAAAATTATTGGTCAAATAACACATCCCAATCTAAAAACACAAGCAAAGGAATATTGTACTATAGCTCTCTTTACACGTGCTCCATACGATAAAGGTATCTGTTTGTACCACAAACACAAAGATAAACACGACACACGCACATAACACGCATTTGAATGTACTTTTAGTTTATTCCCACAAATGACATAATCGGAAGTTACAATGAAAACGATCTTAGTAAATTGTCAATATTGTACGTACTCTTGTAGTTGTAGATAAAGGACAATGGCATTTGTGGATCTAGTTAGTTAGATTCCAAATCCACACACTACCAAGCCAAGCTACCAACCTTTTTAATTCCCAACCGTCTTTAATGATACGGCTATTTATTTTAACAACAAAATATATACCGAAATTACTTATTGTTAGTTGGTTCAGTAGTGATTTACGCTAAATAAGTAGGCAATAACACGGTTCGATTCTCCACAACTGTGATCGGAATGAGGCTAAAACCACTTGATTCCAGAACCGACCTTTAAATCAGGTTAAACCGCTGATAAAAAAATACATACTGAAATTACATTGACTTTAAAATAAATAATTAACAAATCAAAAATTGATATTGCTATAAGTGCTTCGTAACAAATCAATGGTTTGTTAAAATAAGAATTCTTATCAATCACTAGATAATTCAGTGGTAATTGACGCTGAATTTGGTAGGAAAGACCACAGTTCGATCCCTCGCAACTGCGATTAGGAGGACTGAAACCATTTGATGACAGAACTGACCCCCAAACCAAATTAAATTAGTGGTGAAAGACAAAAAAAAAATTGATCTAAATCCAAATATTTTTTGGTAATGGAGTCTATTAGCTAGATTCGCACATGTCGAACTCCAACATCTATATATAAATGTCTCTTCAACTATCAATTGAATTGGATTTATAGATTTCTCTATAATTGTCACGCACCAAAGTCGCTAGTGTTAGACGTAATTATTAATTAATTAAATATATTAGAAATAAGCAAAGTTATATATTTAAAAAATATAAGATCTAAAAATAATTTATAAAAAAGATAGATTCACTTTCAAATTATTTTGTAGCTATGAGTTGGCACTAATTTTTAACCTAGGAATAAAAATAGTAAAATATAAATGGAAGACCAAAAGAAAAGTACTCCATAAATTCTTTAATAAATTAGACTGGGATCAATATTTTTCTTTTTTGTACGACTTTCATTTTCGATGTGCTAATTTTTAAAAGCTAGTACCATTTTAATTGATTTTTGGATTTTATAATAAAATGAAGCTTTCAAGCTCATGGTGCGAAACTTCCTGTAAATTGCATGAGTCTTCGTCTTTCTCAGTTCTGCTTATGTGTTTTTCTCCCGTACACAAAGGGTTAGTTCGCATTTCATAACAAATCAAGACTGTAAAAATTGAAAATTCAAGTAAATTGAAAATCAAGATGACCACGGATCGATTCCCCGCTACGGCGATCTGCAGGGGACTGCAACTACTTGATGTCAGAACTGAGTCTGAACTAAATTAGACGGGTCCCGTACACCATATAATGGTGGTGAAAAATAAATAAATAAATCAAGATAAATAAGAAAAATGAACCAATTGCAAAAATGAAATAAAAAAAAATGATAAAAAAGAAAAATCTATTAAAAATTGTCTACGAGTTTACCAAGTTAATTGCTACTGTAATATATAATAATCTAAAATAATTAAGCTATTTAATTATGTGAAATTAGAACATATATTTATTTAGGCTAAAATGCAGTTTTGGCCCCTCAAGTTTCACAATTGTGCGATTTTGGCCCCCCAAAATTCAATGGTGCGATTTTAACCCCCTAAGTTTCACAATTGTGCGATTTTGGTCCCCATGTTTCAATTGTGCGATTTTGGCCCCCCAAATTTACCCCCATTTGCATTTGCTAGCCCCCCGTTGACTTTTTGACTAAATAATTGCTTATGTGGCATTTAAAAAATAGTTTTAAAAATAAATAAATGCATTAATTTTTTTATAAAAGATTATTGTTTTTAAAAAAACAGTTTATAAATTTTAAAAAAAATTAAATTAAAACAAATTAAAATTTTAAAAAAAAAATGTATTAATTTTTTTTTTAATAAAAGGTTGAATAATTATTTTTTAAAAAAAAATCAGTTTATAAAGTTTTAAAAATAATTTAAAAAATTAGTTCATTAAAAAATTTGGAAACTATTTTTTATAGCAAAATTATTTCATAAACTACATATAAGAAACAAAAACTTATTTTTATAAGTTATTTTTTAAAATAAAAAACAATTTATCATTTAATTTTAAAAGATCTTTTTAATTTTAATTTATTTTTAAAATATTTATTTTAATTTTAAAATGCCACATAAGCAACGGGGGTAAATTTGGGGGGCCAAAATCGCACAATTGAAATATGGGGGATCAAAATCGCACAATTGTGAAACTTAGAGGGTTAAAATCGCACAATTGAAACTTAGGGGGCCAAAATCGCACAATTGTGAAACTTGGGGGCCAAAATTGCATTTTAGCCATTTATTTATTGAAGGCATAATTTTACTGAAATGGCTCTTTTTCTAGCGCCCATGAACTCTAGTGATTGAGTCTATCCATTGAGGTTAATCCGTCACGGTTTTGTCTATTGTAGAAAAAAGTGCATCGGTGGTTTGAAAGGTGTGAGTGTTGTATATAAACTACATTTTGTCTCGATTACCAAGCGATGTGGAACTATTTTGGTGTATCCATAACAATTACCAACAGCTCCATGTTTGAAGTTGAACGTGAACGGTAGCTCTTTTGGAAATCTAGGTTGTGCTGGTTTTAGCGGTTTTATCCGCAACGATATTGGAGAATGGATGCGTATGGTTTCTCTGGATCGTGTGATCGTGCTTCTAACCTTTTGGCAGAGCTTTGTGTTATCCTCAGAGGGTTTCAATTGGCTTGGGACTTAGGCTTTCGTACCATTACCTTGGAATCTGATTCCAAATCAGATATTGATCTCATCCTTGAAGATGACAATAATTTTCACCCTCACGTAATTGTTCATGGTCAGATTCGTATCTTTCGAGTGCGAAATTGGTCTTTATCGTTCTTCCATACTCTTAGAGAATGAAATGAATGTGCTGATTAGTTGGATAAACATGGTGCTTAGTCATATGTTAATCTTAAATTGTGGGTTTTTACCCTCCGCAAATAGCGCATGTGCTGCTTGAGGATCTTGAGACAGCGTTCTCGTTAGTTTGTTTTGTTGTCTTTTCATTTTTCCATTAATAAAAAGAAGATTTAAATATCATTGAGTGGATGACAACTTCAATATATTTTTTGTCAAATAATCTAGTGGTGAAATGCCCTATACTTTTTATTCATCTATCTTTAGATGAAATTTCTGATTGAAAAGAAAAATATATATATATCCTATACACCTCGCATGGTCCACGCACACTTTGCCTTTGTTTTTGCCTTTGTTTTTATATAGCCTAATGTTTGTTAGATATTTAATATAAACTTATCATGTGCTTCCGTTTAATATTTTAAGTTAAAAATTAGAACTTAACAAAGACTTTCATTTTTTGGTACAAATAACTTACCAAAAGTTTGTCAAAACAAAAAAGGTTAAATGCACTTGTAGGTCCTTTAAGTTTTATGTTTATATTAGATAAGTTTTTTAAGTTTGTCAAGTATTAGATAAGTCCTTTAAGTTTTTTAAGTATCACATAGGTCCTTTAAGTTTTACATTTGTATCAAATAGATCCTTTAAGTTTTAAGTTTGTATCAAATAAGTCCTTAAGAAATATGACATATTTGATACAAACTAAAAACTTAAAGGACATATCTAATACTTAAAAAACTTAAAGGACATATCTGATACTTTAAAAACTTAAATGACTTATATGATACAATAAACTTAAAAGGACCTGTATGCATTTGGCCAAAAAAAAAAACTTACCAAAAGTCTAACAAAGTCTTTGCAAGTGTGTCTATATATATATAAGCATGTTGTGATTATATAACCATAAGCCCAAAAGTGTATATAAATAACATCGAGTTAAGAATAACGTGCACAACCATAGCATAAATTCATAACATCCCTTAATTTCTTCTTTTATTAAATTTTAGATGTTGTTTGTGAATATGTCTCTTCTATCTAGCACTGACTTGCATCGTATTTTTGAGAAGCTAGACACAAATTGCGACGGTTTTGTAAGTCTTGAGGAGCTAAATTGGGTGCTCCAAAGAATAGGTAATAATAATAATAATTCTCAATTTAGCTTAGATGAGCTTGAATCTCTTGTGGAAAAAAAGAGCTTAGATTTCAATGAATTCTTGTTCTTTTACAACTCTATATCAAAACAAAACAATGGAGAAAACAAAGGAGGTGATGATATTGATGATGATGAGTTGGAGAGAGATCTTGTGAAGACTTTTAAAGTGTTTGATTTGGATGGAGATGGATTCATCACAAGCCAAGAGCTTGAATGTGTTTTGAAGAGACTTGGATTCTTGGATGAAAGAAGTGGTAAGGATTGTAGAAGCATGATTCGGTTTTATGATACAAATTTAGATGGTAGGCTTGATTTTCAGGAATTCAAGAACATGATGTTGCTTACAACTGCATGATTTTATGCTTGTATAAATTTCTATTTTGTGACCAATTATGTGTCATCATTGTGTCAATTATATGTTGTTTTGTTTTTCAAATACCGCAGTGGCTAGAAATTTCACCCTTATATATGGTGGATAAGTGGGATGACCGGGGTTCGAATCTCGGTCCACTACATATATAATGCAATGTCCTATCAATTGAGCTAAGCTCACGGGACTGTTAATTATATGTTAGATGTTGTACATTATTGACAATCAATATTCAATGCATATGAAAGTCTAAGATTGCTATTTGCCACACCGAAGGCCTAAATCAAGATTTTAGCTTGTCTAGTATATAATGGTGTTTAATAGAATTATAATGCTTGAGTACACCTTGTACTTCTTATAATTCATATTTTAATTATAAAAAAAAAAATTAGACAATAGGTAACCGACTTTGAGATCGATATAGAATTAGTTGAATATTATTTAAGATGGGTTAATTATGAGAAGAAACCCAATATTATACACAAACTAAAACAAAATTTTAAGATTTTGTAAAAATTACTTCTTGAAAATTTGAGGGTATTTACGTAGCAACTAAAAAGAACAAGTCACATAAATAAATTTATATATGAAGTAATTAAAAATTAGTTAGTAGATACACACAAACAAATCTATTTATATTACTGTAACCAAAAAAATATATCTATTTATATTACGCTTTTATTAATTGTTGGGTAAATATCTTCAATTTTTCGAGAGATTATGTATGTCTCACCCATTTTTAATCAATCAAAAGATTTTGTGTTCCTTCCTACTATTGTAACAACCTAAATACCTAACTATAATTTAAAATAAAAAATTTAACTATAATTTAACTTTATAATGAGAAATGCTAAAGACGTATTACAAAAAACGGCCTATCTATTCCAAAAAAAAAAAAACGGCCTATCATGGATGGCAAAAGACGTACAAGAAAACCGATATATAACATAGCATATATACATTGACTAAACTTTGGTCTTTCTTCTATTATTATTATACAAACAAGAAATCTCATTAGTGATTAATGATTTTTTCTAAATCTTTGGGCGGACATACGTGGCAAATAAGTTTTTGTTTAAGGATGGCAAATATGTTATTATTTTTTATAAAGTTTTTTTTTTTTTATAAAGTGTGGTAAATTGTGTGAACAGATAAAATACTGGATTATTTTTTAGACTAACTAATTGTACAATACAGTAAATTTTTTTTTTTTGAAAACTACTATACAGTAAATATTAGACATGCGTCGGTAACAATGAGTTTATGAAAATTTTTCATTTGATGACATTTTTTACTTGGACAACCTCGACGTCATCCAGCTCACATGACATGTATATATATTTCTATGTGTATATATTTCTATGTGTGATCTAGAATCAATTTTGTATAATTGTATATTTTTCTTCAGCTACTTGTCAAATTTTAAATTTTTCCAGTGATTAACATATTGTTAAAGTCACATACTTTATTTCTGTGTTCTAACTATGGTAGTTAGCATCAACCTTGTAAAAAATAATTTTTCCAGTGATTAACATATTGTTAAAGTCACATACTTTATTTCTGTGTTCTATCCATTGTCTTATAAAAAATAGTTTTTTTTTTTTAAAAATAATCTAGTGGTTAAAATTGTTACCTTAGAAAAAATAAGTGGAGTAGTGTCTGAAGTTCGAACTACAACTCTTACATATATAATGTTGTATTCCTATCAATTGTGTTAAGTTAACTGGAATATATAGTTATTTTATTTAGATTAGATAAAGAACGGTTAGTCGAATAAGTATAAATTGTGATGTGGCCATATTTATAGTATTCTAAGTGTGTTATGAATAACATTCAAAATTGTCTCCAATAAAAAGAATTTATGAGAAAACAAAAAAATAAAGATATGAAAAGATTAATATAAAAAGTCCGTAAAAAAATAATCAATTTTTTATAATGATATGAATAATGGGTGTGGTATGTAGTTCAACTGGTTAAAGGAGTTAAGGAGTTAAAAGTCGGGTTCAAGTCCCTTCATAGGTAAATAATGACATTAACAATAATTAATAACGTTGTAGTTTCATATTTATATATATTGAAATGATTTTTCAACTTTCAACTCACTTTTCTTTTTATATTGAAATTTCTCCAAAAGATGTCATATAAAATATGGGAAACGATATTTGTACAACTAATTTTAGACAATTTTATTTCTCATACTTTCATTGTGATAATACTCTCGCTCATCCTCTCTTTCTTTATTATTTTTGTCCCAAAAGATGAAGAGAGAAAAAATATTATCCAAAATTTGTTGTCCAAATAAAACTGCACACAAAATATAGATTATCTCATGTTACTATATTATCTTGACCTTAACCCATGTTAAGTCAGGTCAACTTATCAACTTCCTTATAGTACATATGATCGTACTATTATAATAATATGCACCAAATATTGCTAACAAAAAAAAAAAACTCCGAAAGAAATTTGCAGAAAAATTAATTTTTTATATAAGACAGAAAATTTAATTCAAATAAAACAATTTTGATATTGAATGTTTTGAATAATAATTTGTTTGTGTATTTTAAAATTCTTGGCACACAATCTCTAGGATAAGTTCCTAAACGTGCTATATCTAGGGACATGACGAGGGTCTTAGCGAAGACCAACCGAAATACCCTGCGTTGTACTTCCCCATCGTTTTATTCTTTTATGTGGTCTGCTTTGAAATTTCTATGAAATTCTTCTTTGAAAGTCTTTCTAGTTCTAGTTGTAGTCTCATTTGATCTACAAATTAGTTTTCAGTTAAGTATTCTAGAGTTTTTTTTTGTTGCATATATACTCATCATGCATTCATCTTATGTCATAGGAGTATCATTTTATTTCATCATAATTCATACCTAACAGTCATTGCTTCTAAAGATTAGAGAAATCTGCAACAAAGGCCCTGAAAGGTAGCACCTTAACAGTTGCAACATTTAGGAGGAAGGAAAACTGATCTCCACCAATAGTCATTGTACTGACTAAAATTAGTATTACCCCATATCCAGTCTACCAAAAACCAAAATGTGATCTACAGGGTAATCATGCCCGAGAGAGGCAACGGGTCTAGATGCATCTTAAACCGTAGTAGTTGTATATGATAATGTACAATTAAAATACTACCACAGACTAATCACCAAATAAGAATATAATCCGAACTAAACTTCCTACCCAGCTTAGGGCAAGGCTACAATAAATTCCTACACCACGTTTCTAAATGAGTGTGGCTGCAGTATTAACCTGTTTGGAAAGATAAGCTTCATATATTTCCACAACAAGACGAGGATTACTGTCCACTAACTCCGTATAATCTTCATTTTTAGTGAGGTTGTCCATATTCTCCATGATCACTGCCAAGGCGGCATCTTGCAATTGGTTGGCATTGTGTTGATGTGCAAAGGCAAAGTTCACAATAGCTTTCTCCCAATTCAGTTTAGAGATCAAATACTTCTCACAATATGCCTTAAGATGCTTCACCTGATACTTTTCTGCTAAAACTAATAGGTTGCAGGCCATTTGGTTATCAAGGAATGCTTCAGCAGTGTATAAGTAGTTAACAAAGGCACGAAGGGCATCATACGATACATCAGCAATCTTGATGGTGCCACTCCGGCTTTCCTCCATATCATTCTCTAGCATGGCTCTGAAAACTGGAGAGCGACTAACCTATTAAAACACCATGCCATGTAATATTATTAGTTCATTATGAACAGCTAACAGCTTTGAAAAGGGAGATTTCAAGATAGCACGTAGCAAGATAACACAGTAAATCACATCAAGGATTCAACAACATTGTGTGTTTACTTCATTCTGCATCATAACATCAGATAGTAAAACACAAAGTACAGTGCAACAAATGCTTCAAATAAATAAAAACACAGTCTAGGAATAAAAACTATCACATTAGATTTGGTTAATTTTATATCCGGATTGAGTCCAAGAAAGAAATTCATGTATGATCTAATCTGCAAACAACGTAAGAGACAAACCCGGGTGTGTTTGGTTTGGGGAAAGAAAGAGGGAAGAAAGAAAAATAGGGAAACCAATGAATGAATTTGGCAGTCCAAATTCATTCATTGGTTTCCCTGTTTTTCTTTCTTTCTCTCAAACCAAACACACGAAAATTAGGATAAATACCGGATTTTGGATTATGAAACCAAACTGATGCAACCTGCAAGTTAGTGCTAAATAGTTCACCAAGAATTGTCAACAAAAACATTTTCCCAAAACAAGTTAGATGATGGTTATGTTAAGTTTGACAAACTTTTTCCTGCCCAATTTCCTGTGGTTATGTTATCATAAAGTAAACAGGCACTAAAAGTCCAAATGAGTTTTGCATTAATTTATTTTTAATGGTAAGCCAAATGAACTGTTTTCTTAGGTGATTAGGTTAAAATGCTCTTTCAACTCATCAAATACTCTTAAAAGGCTTGTCTAATATAAGGGGTGCATTTACTATCAAATTTCCATAGGTTAAGATTACAACAACACACTTTAGGTCTTTTATCTAATATCCATTATACTGCACAGCACTATACTCCCATTCTGATTGTGGACAAGATGGGTTAGGAAAAAATATTTTCTTCATTTACTATTCTCACCAATAAAAAATTACAAAAAGTTTGTAAATTATAATCCCTAAAACCCCAGATCCTTAAACTATGTTTGGTTTATTTTTTTGGTATTAACCATATGGTTCTCAAGGGAAGGGTGCCCAAGTAATCCAAAGTTCAGCCACACCACACATAAAGTCTCGCCAAATATTCGTCCTAGAGGAGTTCATTCATCACTTGAGCCCAATGTCTTGATTAAGCTATGTTAGGTTTATGAAAAGTTGAAAGCACAAGCACTTTCTTCATTTACTATTCTCACTAATAAAAAATTACAAAAATTTTACATTTCACTTTCCGGTTACAAAGGAATCCGAAGTTTCGGCCCCGAGGTAATAAAGTTTGGATCAATGATTGTTCCACTCAGGATTCGACCTTAGCTCTCGTCTTTAACCGATACAAAATTAAAATCAACTAAACATTTTTTTTTTTTTGTAATTACGAACTGAACTACTCTCTCCGTGACAAAATAGAACTAAAATTCACTATATTATAAACTAAGATACATTAACTATGCAGTTGAGTAACAATGAAAATAAATAATCTCAATGTGCAGTGCATCATAAATTTAATTAAAAAAAAAAAAGAAAAAAAAATGTGGAAGAGAGTGAGTACTAACGAGAACGGCTTTGTGAGCGGGAATGGAAGGAGAGAAAGCATCGGTGGAAGGAAGAAGAACGAGATCGGTGGTGGAAGGAGCATCTAACGGAGAAGAGAGGGTAAGGAACGAGACTTTAGATTTTAGGTCTTGGATCTGACGTTTGAGTTCTTCTTCGGTTTCGTTAGCTTCGTCGTAACATTCTTTGCAGGTACCAGCATCGTCGGGATCGTAATCATCTTCGCAAGAAAGACATCTCATGGTAATGTTATCGTCGTCGTCGTCGTAATCGCTCTCGGAATACACTGTGCAACGATGGCGTGGCATTCTATGTAATTTCTTTGAGATTGATTGATTGATTCGATAGGAACGATACTGTTGTTTGATGGGGTTTTTTCCTTTTCTCTTTCGGCGTCACACGGTCTCTCTCGTTCATTCGCCCTATACTTTTTTTCCTTGTTATTATATATGGAAAATGCTAACTAGTATTCTGGTTGCACCCAATTAACGCGTAGAATAACAGATAGATTATGATAAATGTATTAGTAATTTCCATTTTAATATTTGGTGACGCATCAAAATATGATAATAATAATTCTGAAATTTATCGTATTTCATTTGAGTTAAACATCTTATAAATAATAACATAATTTGACATTAAATTTAGAAAAAAACTAATTTTTATTCGATTTATCACAAGAACAATTTTATAATTTACTGAGTCTAAAAAACCAAATTTATACTAAAATTAAAATATTTAAAAGTAAAAACAGTAAAATAGATTTTAAAAATTGCAAGATAGTGTTTACGCTGAATTTTGGTAAACAATCGCTAGTTTAAATTAATTATTTTAAGGATTAACTATTAAATCCTTGGAGTTTGGACTATAATTTTGTACGTAAATCATTGAAGAAATAGACATTTTTATAGTTTTCATACATTTTCACAAATACATAAAGTATGAACAAACTTTGATGTTTATGAGAGAAACACATAAACAACAAACTTCGTAGGAATGAGTAAAATGCAGAAACTTTAAAAGATTAAAGACTTAAATAAAGGGAAATTAGCATTAAAACTAGTAAATAAATTACAGTAAACGGTTCACAAAATCATACTTTTTCCTTTGGATACTCATCTTTCTCGATAGCGTGAGCATTGTGAGTTTTCTAGGATTTCGTATGTGAATTTGTGACCCTGATTTTGACTTCTAAACTAGTATTTATAGGCTATAAATCCTAACTGCTAAGTAACGGTTACAAGAACACGTAAGTGACACGTGCCCACATTCTTTGATGAACTGTCTTCATTTGAACCAATGCATCCGTTGATAAATTCGAAGTTGAAATGTAGATAAACAGGAAAGAAACTCTAAGTCTCAAGCGCTTCGTTTCTTTCGACCTTTGAATACTTTCTTTTCAAAAAGTATCCTTTCGATAAATGAATCGAAACGAAAGAACTTTTAACTTTCAAAAGATTTTAACATTCTTCAAAAGTGTCATTTCGAAACATAAAAAATTCCCTTAAACCTTTGACTCTAAGAATGGAATAAATACAAGATTTCCTCGTATTCCTAAATGCAATAATTCCTTTCCATTTTAGTTTAAGAGTATTCAAACTTTCCAATGAGCATTTATTGCATATTTTGGCTCTACCAAAATATGGGATAACAAATTGCCCCCAAAATGCCAGTTTCGATTTCGAGAAACTTCAATCGAAGAAAACGATGTTGGCATTTTAACATTGAAACGTTTTGTCTTTAAAAAAAAAATTCACGTTTTCCAAAGACGGCGATGACGTCATAGTCATCATTAGTCTTTTCAACTGTCACGTTCGTCCACTACCGTAAATGCTTCCACTTTTTCGCTTTTAGTGGGACACGTGGCGAGTCCGAAAGTTGAAAGAAAATGCAAAAAGGCATCTTTTTTCTTTTTTATTTATTTAAATCGGAGCCAAATCCGATTTTTATAAATAGTCTTCACCTTCTTCATTTGAAGGTTTCTGAACTTTCCACCATTTTCATACTTCTCAAGCTTTTCTTCAACTTACTGAATTCCAACACTTATTTCTCTAAATCCAAACCGTTCAAAACCTTTCAACAAATTTAATTTAAACTTCTACCGGTTTAAATTTCAAAGATTTAACTCTAAATCTCCACATTTCTTATATTTAGAAACTCTTTTCCTTTAAACATGTCTGAAGAACCACGACGAGATGTTCCTTTTGCTGGTAAGTGGAGAAACTTTATCCAATTTGATGGAAAAGAGCTTATGGTACCTCAACCCCATGGCGATAAAGAAACAACGAAGATCTGGCATTCTGAACTTATGATTCCTTTTGATGTCAAAAGGAATGTCTTTGCATTTGGAGGTCCATTGCCAAACGAAAAATCCTTGTCTCTGCAAGTAAGCGAATTATTCCCTTGTTACAAATCTTGTGAACCACCAATTTTTGAGGAAAAACCTTTTCACTTAGGTTATTTGAACGCTAGAAATAAACTGTTTAGGTCAGCACCTTCGATCCCCAATAAACATTATCTCCCCTGGTTAGATCGAGTCGAGAAAGAGTTTAAAGAAATTTGGCAGAGTTATGGGATTTATGACTTGATCCAACTCTCTCGATATGACCCTCAATATCAACCAGAATTATTGATAGCAGCCATGCATTTTTATGAGAAATCCACCAACACTTTTCAGTTCCCTTGTGGAATGATGACCCCAACTCTTTTAGATGTTGCTGCAATAACTGGTCTTCGACCAGTGGGAGAAACCTTTGACCCAGCCAACACTAGTGAGAACATTAATTTTGATTATGATGACCTCTCATATACTAAGTACATAAATAAACACCACAAGGACAAAGGTGAGGTTTCCGATATCGAACATGTAGCTTTCTTAACACTATGGTTATCCCATTACGTTTTTTGCTCTCGATCCCTTCAGATAGCCAAAATGTTTATACCCATAGCTATACAAATTCACGAAGGCAGGCATTTTAGCCTTGGAAAATTAATCCTTGCTGTCCTTTATGAGTCTATAGGGGCAGCTTGTGATGAAATCAAGAAATCACAAGGCGGTTCGACTTTCTTAGTAGCTGGACCTATGTGGTTACTTCAGATGTGACTATGTGCCACTTTCGAACAAGAGATAGGCTTTACTATTCCTCAGAGCAGAACAAAAGAGGTTCAAGAGAGAACCTTTGAAGGAATGAGAATAGTTTGGTTGACACCAAACTTTATTGAAAACAATCCAAAAACTCTCTTCATGAAGTATGTCAAAGCTTTCTTGAACCTTGACAATTTTAAACCCCAACATGCTCCACTCTCTACAAGAGAAGTAGGACCCAACTGGTATACTGATGAATTTCCACCAACTGACCCTGATATGGATGATGAAGTAGATGAACTCTGGTCTGTATATCTCGATCCAACCTTGCTTTCATGTAGAATTGGCTCTTTGGCCAAGAATTATGGTTTGGTTGGGTACCAACCAAATTTGGTATCAAGGCAATTTGGTTTTAGCCAAATTCGACCAAAGAGTCTTTTCGAAACACAAAAAGACATGTTCACGGGCTCTGGCATTTCTGAAAATTCTTTCAAAAAATTTCTCAAAGTTGCAGAGGGGAACACTTATGCCCTCACCACTTTCCACTTCAACAACTCATATTACTGCACCACTGATTTTGATAGCTGGTGGGTGGCTTATTATCATACTCGACTGCCCAACAAAGATGCAGTAATAACCAGGCTCGAAGAAGGATTTGATAAGCCTGTTGTGGAAAAACCCAAAAGGTCGAAACCAGGAGGTAATGGATTTACAATCCTCTATCATTTTTGTTTTTTCTAGTTTATCTGCTAATTTTGCTAAGTTAACATTCTACTTGTCTTTGATTTTTTAGTTTCAAAGAAAATGCTAGCTGATGCACTAGGTGTTATTAAGCAAACAAACAGTACTTCAACAAAAACTGATGAAACAAAGAGGGTAAGTTTTCTTTATTTCGAGCTTTGTATAAATCGAAGCAAACATGATCTTATACTTCCCATTTTTTATTTCTTTTCCAGGGTGTGAAAAGAACTGCTAGTTCTACTGATACCACCAAAACCAAGAAGGTTAAAGAAACTGTTACTATTTCGAGTGATGCCTCTGTAAGTGTTCTTTATACTTTCCTTCACTCCTTAACTTTTACACACCTCGTTTCCTTATATTGAGTCGAAGTTTTGATGAAATCAGGAAGAAGAAGTTGAGATCTCTTTTCAAAGGAAACCAACTAAGAAATCTACTGCAACCGTAGTGATTTCTCCAACACATGATGTTGAGGTTGTGGATCCTTCGATTACTAAATCACCAGAGAAACCTAAAGATGATGTATCTGTCGAAGAGGTTGAAGTAAAAGGACAGAGCTCTGGTGCTGTAGAGAAAAAGAAGAAGAAGAAGAAGAAGAAATCGAAATCTTCCGATGAAAAATCCCATAAGAAGAAAAAGAAGAAAACAAAGTCTATGTCTTCTGATGAGGGAGTTCAATCGAATCCCAATGATTCGATTCCAACTAAGAATCCAGAAGATCCCTCAACAACAATCCCTGAGAAGCTGGTCGAGGAAACGATTGTAGAAGAGGTAGTGATAGAGAAGGTGGTTGAAAGTGAAAATCAACCAAAAGATACTGATGGGAATAAAAATGTAAGTTTTATTGATCCATATCTCGAATATCTTTATACTTCGTTTCGAATTTCTTTTCATATGCATTCTCCTTTTTTAGGATGATCCTAAAGACAAAGCTGATGAAGACAATGAGAATGGTAATCCCAAACATGATGCTTCGAATGATGATCCAAAGGACCAGGAAGACAAAGTTTCGAAAGACACAACACAACCTGACCCTGTTGACAAAAGTAAGAATGAAGAATTTGTGGAAACCAACTCTGCTCCTCAGGCAAATCTAGACACTTCCAATGAACAATTGGATTTCGAAATTTCCAATTCTGATGAGGATATGCCAAAAGCTGAAACTGGAGGTTCATCCATTCTTCCAAAAACTTCCACTTCGAAATTGTCAGCGAGTATTGGAATGTTTGAAGAAGAATTTGAAAATATGAAAGCCAAACAACCTGACCTTGCTTTGCAACTATTACTGGCCAAGAAATGGGAACCAATTCGAAGCTCAAGCAATGAGACTGGAGGTAGCTCTACTCACAGTGATGCTGGGATTAAACAATCGGTTCGCCAGGATTCAATGCTTCTGAAATTGCACCAGGACTACTTTAATAATGATGCTTTGCGTTCGATAGAAGAAAATCCTAGTGAAGCTTTTTCTCACAAAAATTTTCTAAGTAAATTTCATAATCCTCACACTGATGAAGCCACCTTAGGCAAGGTTATTCAACTTGAATCAATTATCGAACAACTTGCCAAGGCCGTTCAAAAGAAGGATTATACTATTGGACGCATAAGCCACCAAAAGCTTGTCCAAGCTGCTGTCTTCGACAAAGCTAATACTTCTACCGAAAAGGTAGCACAAATGAAATCGGAGCAAATTGCTCGAGGGCAAGACTATCAGGAGTGCATTTCAAAGATTGATCATTGGAAGGACGAAATAGCAGGTTTCCAAGTTGAAATTGCTAAGCGCCAACTTCTTATTGCTGAGGAAGAGAAAAAGTGCAAGGCCATAGATGATGCTACTACTGCTGCTCATCAAGAAGCTATTGACAAAGAAGCAAGGAAAGGTTTGAGTTATTTTAGTGCTTCTGAAGCTTTGGATGAAAAAATCAAGTCCCTTCAAGCTTCCGTCCAAGTGATCGAAGTGGAAATCAACTTGATCAAAGCTCAATATAATGCCTTGAAGTCTAATCCTTAAAGATCATCGCTTACATTTTATTTTGTTCTTTATATTTTCGAACAATTTTATTTCTTTCGAATATTCTGGTTTGTAATCTAACAACGCCTATTTTATGGCAAGTTATTATTTGTTTGCCATTTCAATTTCTTTGTTTTAAATACTTGTGAAATTTTAAATAAGCGTTCCCAATTCAAACAAATCTTAAAATTCAATCGAACTTTATCCTTCGAGTTCTGTAACCAATCCTAGGAATTAACGGCGAAAAAATCTCTTTACACTCCTAGATATGTGTATCTGAAAAAGATTCTTTTAAAAACCGTGTTGATTCTTTTTCCAAAGTAGTCAAACCCTTCAAATATTTATTGTATCGCGAGAAACAAGGGATTTCCCAACTGCCAACCAAACAATCTTTTCCTATAAAAGGAGGCGTTACCCTTGTGATTTCTCATTCATAAACCCTTCTTCCAACATTCCTCCCTTCTTTAACATTCTTCCCTTTTTCAACATTCTTCCTTTCTTCAACACATCATGAAAGGAAATTCTAAAGGTACTATCTCCAATAAGAAAGAAACCAAACCTTTCTCTGCTTTTAAACGCAAGAAAAATCATCCTCCCAAAACCAAATCAAACCATTCTTCTCAAAGAATTCCCACAAAATCTCAACGCTATGTTCATGAACAAGAAGATTCTGGTTCAGATGAGATTGACCCAGATTACGTTGAGTTTTTGAAGACTTATGTCCCAGAGGAAGATCTCTGTGGTTCTGACACTACATTAAATACAGCAGGCGGCGGCAGTTGAATTTGGGCAACCGCAGCGGTTCTAACCGCCTCTAATTGCAATTTGAGGCGGTTGACCAAGCGTCGAAAATGGAGGCGTCGCTACAACATATAGCGGCGAATCTGAGAACCGTTGGAATAACCGCCGGTAGGATGTTAGCGTCGGTTGTTGTGATTTGGCGGCAGTTTGAACCGCCGCTGTTTCTCCTTATTTCTCCAATTCTGTAAGCTTATAGCGGCGGTTTGAACCGCCGCTATTGGCCCTTTTTTTTAAAAAAAAAATTTACACCTTTTTTTTTTGTTTCCCATCATTGTTTTAAATGCTTTTTTTTTTCCCACAATTTCTTTTGAACGCTTTTTTTTTTTTTGTCTCCCAACAACTTTTTTTAAACTCTTAATCTCTATTTTTTGTTTCCCGCAATTTTTACATTCAAACAAAATTATTGTTAAAAAAAATAATAAGTAAAGATAATAAGAAATTTCATATCATTCCCAAGTACTTCAAAATATTAATGTTTCCCTAAGCACTTAAAATACCAAGTAATTCAACCTAAAGCAAAATATTACAATATCAAATCAATCACATCTAATAAATCGTTCAAAACATAACAATGTATTTCAAAATATACTAAAGTACTCAAAAACTACCATACTTCAAAAGATACGAAAGTACCACATGATAAATCATTAAAATCTAATCCAGTGTTTCATGACTAGCTGAAGAAGGTCTTCCTCCTGTAGGAGCGTCAGTGTTTGAAACCTGAAATTTAAACCCATAAAATAATGAGTATTATAAAAAAATACTATCATTTGTCACAAGACCATCCATCATTATGTTTTGAATTGATTACCTGATTGCCTCTAGAATATAAAGCATATTGTTGCGTCAACATAGCAACTTGTTCCTCCAAAGCTCTAATTCTAGCATTACTTGTATCCAACTCTTGTCTCATAGCAACATCATTACCACCACTAGCTGATGTTGGAG
This sequence comes from Trifolium subterraneum, assembly GCA_951799995.1. Classification (NCBI taxonomy): domain Eukaryota; kingdom Viridiplantae; phylum Streptophyta; class Magnoliopsida; order Fabales; family Fabaceae; genus Trifolium; species Trifolium subterraneum. The sequence goes on along the minus strand of OX637462.1, from coordinate 21,110,300 downwards.
CTCTTGATGACCTTCCAAAGTATTGAGATGGGACAACACCAAATCGCACGCCTCGAACATGTCCTGGATGTTCTTTTCCAAAAACTGCAGTGTATGCATCATCACTCACAGAAGAATTTCCCTTATAACGGTTGAAGATTCTACCAAATCTGCACACGTGAAAGGGAAAACCGCCGGAAAAAATGCAAGCGGCGGCGGTTCTGGCCAAACCGCCGGTAAATGACCGCCGCTATTTTCCTATTTTCTTGTAGTGTGATCATGAAGATTCCCTTATAACGGTTGAAGATTCTACCAAATCTGCACACGTGAAAGGGAAAGAACTCAAGGCCAGTTCTTCGAAGAAGAAGTGAGGTGGGTTGATCTTTCTGCTTGTTGTGAGAAGTTGTTCCTTGTGTGGTGGAACTTCTCAACCAGTTGGGAAAGATTGATGGTTGCGCCTTAGTGCTTGTTTTTTGTTGTTTAAAATAAAGACGCATTAGGTTAGACATCTATTAGAATCAATAAAACCATATATGGTTTTCAATGTAACCATTTATGTATTATCAGTCTTGGAATAAAGTTTCGATTATTGGACAAGTTTAAATTGGTTTGTACTATTTGAGAATGCCATGTCTGTGGCAATTTATTGTTTTGCCATTTCGATTTTCACTATATCTTTATTCTGCGCTTATATTTACTTCACATAATGTTGGTTTATATTTTTTCAAATACTTACCATTTATGCTTAATGCACGCTTTTCAGAAGTTAATTCTTCTATTTCATATGCGCCATTAGAAAATATTTGTGAAATTTTAAAAGGACCTTCCCAATTGGGTGACCATTTTCCTAAAAGTCTATCTTTTCGATCCATAGGCAGAATGCCAGAATGGTTTTCCATACTAAATCTCCAATATTAAAGGTTTTTGACTTAACTTTTTTGTTATAGGCTTTGGCTACTTTCTTTTTTTGCTGAGTTAACATTTCCAAAGCTCTTATCTTTTCTTCATCTAGATCAACTAATTCATCTAACATCATATTCCAATAATGGTCATTTGGTATTTCCATTTGCCTTTGAATTCGAATTGATTGCAAATGTATTTCGACTGGCAAAACAGCATCATGACCATATGTCAAACGAAAGGGCGTAGTGTTAGTTGATTCTTTTGGAGAATTTCTACATGCCCATAATACTTGGTCTAAAGTATTGTTCCAATTTTTAGGTTTTTGGGCAATGTGTTTCTTAATTAAGCTAATAAGGATTTTGTTGGCTGCTTCGACTTGACCATTTGCTTGTGCATAGTATGGTGTCGAAGTTAGCAAACGAAAACCAGTTTGCTTTGCAAATTCTTGCATTTTTCGACCAGTAAAAACCGAACCTTGATTAGTAGTGATAGTTTCAGGAATTCCAAAACTATAAATAATATGCTTTTGGATAAAACTAATCACTGCTTCTTGATCTACATTTTGCATATGTATTGTCTCAATCCATTTTGTAAAATAATCTACTCCAACTATGATGTATCTTTGATTTTTTGATGAAGCAGGTTTTATTTCACCAATTAAATCTAAGGCCCATCCTCTGAATGGCGATGGTTTGACAATGGAATGTAATTCACTTGCAGGTACATGCTGTATTCCTGCATGTTTTTGACAATCTTGGCAACCCTTAGCAAATTCTATACAATCTTTTAACATGGAAGGCCAGTATAACCCTTGTCGAAAGAGTAACCATTTCATTTTATGACCTGTTTGATGAGATCCACAAGCTCCACTATGTGTTTCAGAGATTGCTATATGAGCTTCTGATTCATTCAAACATTCAAGCAAAACTCCTTCAAAAGTCTTTTTGAACAAATTATCTCCAATAATAACATAGCTTAAAGCTCTATATTTGATCTTTCGAGCAGTATCGCTTGTTGGATTTTGTAGATACTCTACAATTGGTTTTCTCCAATCAGTGTCTAATAAATTGTCAATTGCCAAAATTTGAAAATTCCTTTCTTCATGATTTTCACTATCAATAATTTCTTGTGGTATATTTGCCCCCACAAGTTTTGGCATTGACAAGTTTGGTAATAATAACTCATTAGATACCAATTTCTCTTTGATTTCGATTAATTCAGACAATTGTTCCTCTGATACTTTGTATCCTGAAGCAATTTGAGCTAAGTCATTTTGTAATCGAGGAACATGTTCGAAATCAATAGTATCGAAACAACGTAAGAGTTGACTTGCAGTTTCGAAATACTTAACAAGATGTTCTTTAACACATTTATATTCTCTTGTTAATTGTTTCAATACTAATTATGAATCTCCTCTTATTTTTATGTTCTTTGCCCCCAGGTCTATTAAAATTTCTAAACCTGCTATTAAAGTTTCATATTCAGCTTCCTTATTTGAACAAAGACCTTTAATTTTATATTTGAACTTAGTTGGAATTTTTAAAGGAGAAATTATTAATAATCCAATTTCAGTTCCAAGTTTGTGTTTGGAACCATCAAAATATAAAATCCAAGGCTGAGTTTCCACATATTGCTGTGGTGTTTCGATCACAGAATGATCAACTATAAAATCAGCCACAATTTGGCCTTTGACTGCTTTCAAAGGCTTATATGTTAATGAAAATTCAGTAAGAGCTAAAGCCCATTTTCCAATTCGACTATGTAGAATTGGTTTCGATAACATATGTTTAATAACATCAAAACGAGAATAAACACAAACTTCAATAGGCTTTATATAATGCTTCAATTTCATACATGAAAAATACAAACAAAGACAAAGCTTTTCTATACTAGTGTATCTAGTTTCAGCATCATTAAGTACTCTACTTAAATAATAAATGGCTTTTTCATCTCCATTTTCATCCTCTTGTGCAAGCATGCTACCAAGGGTTTATTCAGATGCTGAGATATACAACTTCATAAACTTGTTTCTGATTGGAGGCACCAAAGTTGGTGGATTCGACAAATAATTTTTTATTTCGTCAAATGCTTTTTGTTGATCTTTCCCTCAAGTGAACATTTCTTCTTTCTTGAGTCGAAGCAGTGGCGAAAAAGGCTGAGCTTTACCACTTAAATTTGAAATAAATCTTCTCAAGAAATTAATCTTTCCAAGTAATGACTGAAGTTGCTTTTTATTTGATGGAGATTTAGTCTCCAATATTGCCTTTGTCTTATTTTGGTTTATTTCGATGCCTTTCTTATGCACCACAAAACCAAGGAAGTCTCCTGCATTAACACAGAAAGCACATTTTAATGGATTCATTTTCAATCCATATTTTCTCATTCTTTCGAAAGATTTTCTTAGATAGTCTAAATGTCTATCCTATGATGAAGATTTTACAATTATGTCATCAATATAAACTTGCATAAAATCATCTATAAAATCATGAAAGATGGAATTCATGGCTCTTTGATATGTTTCCCCAGCACTTTTTAAACCAAAAGGCATTACAACTCATTCATATGTACCTAAAGCACCCGGGCATCTAAAAGCAGTTTTAGGCACATCATTTTCAGCAATAAAAATTTGATTATAGCCAGAATAACCATTTAACATGCATGCTTAAATATTCGAAATCTGCTGCTGAATCAATTAGCATTTTTGCCACAGATATCGAATATTCATCCTTGGGAGTAGCATTATTTAAATCCCTAAAGTCTATGCATATTCTTAAAGAACCATTTTTTTTAATAACAGGGACTATATTTGCTAACCATTCAACATACCTTGTTGTTCTGATGAATTTACTCCTCAGCAACCTTTCAATTTCTTCCTTAATTTTGGACATGATTTATGGTGCAAATCTTCTAGGCAATTGTTTGACTGACCTTTTATCTGGTCGAATTGGTAGTCTATGTTCCACCAATTTTCTACTTAAACCTGGCATTTCGTTGTAATCCCAAGCAAAGCAATCCTTAAATTCCTTAAGGAGTTCGACCAGTTTTAGTTTCGACTCATCTGGTAAATTAGCACTTATATATGTTGGCCTTTTAATTAGGCCATCTCCAATATCAACTTCTTGCAATGGATCTTGTGCTTGCATTTTTGGATTAGAACTTAAAGGATCTTTTTCGAATCCTAAAGGTTCATCATCATAGATGCAGTCTAACTTTTGTGTTTCTGGTAATATTTTACCATGATTTCGCTCATTGGCTTCGACAGCCATATTTTCTTGAAGTGAAATGGCTTCCAAAGCCATGTTTATTCTATTTTCGGCCATATAAGCCGAAATCTTAGCCCATGCTTTGGACTCAGACATTGTAACTCTCATCAATATTCCACCCAGTTGGGTAGATTTTGCCATCTTCCTCATAGGGATAATCATCTATTTCCTCTCTTTCCCAAATGAACCCATGTGTTGGATCCAATTTAACAGAGTGATAGACATTGTTGGCAGGAGCATACGCAAAATCTCGCTCAGTACATGGCGAAATGTTCGCCAATTTCTTCTCGAAGGTATACCTGAATATGTGGTGTGAATCAGATCTAAAATAGCTTTGATCTGCTTCGATATTTTCCACAATTCCATCATCCCTCCAGATATTCACCCTTTGATGCAAAGTCGAAGGAACAGCGCCTACTCCGTGTATCCATTCCCTACCTAAAAGCAGATTGTAATTTGCTTTCGAAGCAATTACAATGAACAGAGTTGATCTCACTGTACTTCCCACAGCCACATCTAACTGAATTGCTCCCAATGAGTATCCAGTTTCACCTTCATAGTTAGAAAGAATAATGTTATAGGTATGAAGATCTGTTGTGCGCTTTCCAATCTTATGTAACAAAAATTCAGGCATAAGGTTCACAGCAGCACCCCCATCTATTAAGACTTTGTTTATCCCAACATCATTTACCTTGACTTGGATAAAAAGTGGTTTCAAGTGGCTCTTCATCCCTTCATGTGGCCTTTCGAAAGAAGCCATTTACTCTTCTAAGCAACCATTGTTCATTACATAATAACACATTGGCTTATGCAAAACCAATTCAGTACTATCGAATTCGTCGTCTCCACTCTGAATTTCTGATAGAACATCATATTCTGCTGGGAGAATCGAAACTACACCGACTAGAACATCAAAATCACCTTCCGACCCAAGGAGATCATCATCCTCCATTTGATCAGTTTCAGGAATTACTTCGATTTTCTCAGTCGAAGGCGGAAAACTGATTCTTTCTTTCACTGGCCTCTTGGCCATTTCAAGTGTCTGCTTTCCTTTGTTATTATCAACCTTAAGAACACTTTGGAATGTCAATCTCTTCTGGCGTTGGTGTCTTCTCCATTGTGTTCGAGTCATGGGATTCTTTCCCATGTAGTTATTTTTATAAGCATATTTCTTAGCCTCACCAGAAATTTTGGGCCTTGAACTGCTTGTATTTCCCTTTTCGACAAACCCTTTAATATGCATCATTGATTTTCCATGAACCCATTGGTTAATTGGGGTTTTGTTTGGAGGGAGGAATGTTCTTTGGTGACCCAGCCTTTGATGAATAGGCTTTTGGATAACCACATTCTGTCTCACCATTGGCCTTGGTTTGGGCCAATTATTCTTGTTCTCAGTGAATGGAACAAACTTATTTAGGCCATCAGCAGCCTTTTTGTCGAACACTGCACTTCATCGAGGACAAAGCATAACTTCAATGTTACTTATTTTGCACCTCTGCAGAAAATCAATGAGTTCCTCTTCAACATGAGGATACACCATTTTGACTTTTTCTAGATATTCTCTTCAGGAATTGCCACTAGTTGATCTCCTCCAGTAAGATCCATAACATCCACCATCAATAATTGAACAAGCTCAGTGTATAAAGCCTCAGAAAGTTGAAGTGGATCTTCATCAATTTTCATACTTGGCAATTTAGCTTTTTCGCCAAATTTTAATCTTCCATCATTCAAAGCTTTTTGAACCAAATCCCTAAAAAGAACACATTGTGAGGTTTTATGTCCAAGGAAATTATGAAATTTACAAAAACCTCTTTTCTTTCTTTGTTCCAAAGATGGTATTTTTACACCTTTTGGTACAACTATTTGGCCATCAGTGACCAATAAATCAAAGATTTCATCACATTTTGTGATGTCGAAAGTATATGTCTTGGGAACGAACTTGTCATTCTTTGGTTCGACTGAATTTTTTCCATTTGATGGTTTTAATAATTTACATGTATAAGGAGGTCCTGGTTTTAATTCAGCAATGTTAACTTCATTATTTTCTACATAATCATAACCATCATCGAAAAAATCATCATCACTTTCGTAAGTTTCAATATATGCTACTTTTTCTTTTTTATGAAACTTAGAAGATCTTGCCTTTTCTAATTTAAGGCGTTCGACTTGTCGAACTCTATCTGCAAGTTGCGCCATGTCCCTTAAATATTTAGTATCTAATTTCTTTCGAATAGAATAGTCAAGGTCACCGGCCGCTATTTCGACTAACTCATGTTCAAACACTTGAGTAAAACATCTTGCTTTGAGCAATCGAAACATATTCAGATAGTCATCAATAGATTCAGGAATTTAACGCTTAACGCTAGCCAATTCCTTAAGGCTAATTTTAGATTGTTCCATATATAATTGTTCATGGAATAATCTTTTTAACTGTGTCCAAGAATATATTGAATGAGGGGGAAGGGTAGTGAACCAAGTAAAAGCATTCTTGGTTAGAGAGTTAGGAAAATATTTCATCCTTAACTCCTCATTATTTGCAATATTCCCTGCCTCTGCCATATATTTGGCAATGTGTTCGACTGTTGATTCGTTAGTGTCCCCAACAAATTTTGTAAATTTTGGAACTTTCCAATTTCTTGGTAATTCAGATTGTAACACATATTCAGACAAATCAGAAACAAAATTAGGCTTGTGTTATCCCATGTTTAGGCCATTTTGGGCTAACATTGTTTCAACTAAATGGGATACGTTATTTTCTCCTCTAATCTATTTTGTTGAACGTTTCGAATCACTTGGTCAGCATTATGGTTTCGATTAACCAATATTACATTGTGATTTGGTTCAACATTTGGTATGAGCGTCTCTAATTGAACACATTGTGGGTTTTGAACTGGGTTTTCTTGATCCACTTGTTCGTTTGGCATCTGATTTCTTGGACAGGTGCCTAGGTTGGTATTGGTCGAATTTGTTGTTGTTGTTGTGTGGGTGGTGCCCCAAAGAAATCAGCAATTCGACTCATTTGGTTTGTCAACATTTGGTAACTGTTATTCGAATCTTGAATCAAAGGATTTATCACAGTTCCTAATTGTTGTGTCAACAAGTTAATCATTTCATGATTACTTTCATCCATTTGTTGTCGAAGAGACATAACAGATGTACTAGTTAAGTTGTGGGGAACCATTCTGTTTTGGTTTTCCACATTGGATGTGCTGGATTGCAATCCATACATTAAAGATGTAGGCATACCAAACTCCGGATCCCTATTCCAGGGAAAGGGCCTAACTCGATTCCTTTGGTCAGGATTTATTTGTATTGGAATATCTCCATCACTTGTGCTGAAGGAGACGATGTTGAACTAGACAAAGACATGTTTGTCATAGCAGAAGTTCCTCCAATTTCTGGAGTTACAATCAAAGGAGCGCTTGGTCCTACTGAACCACTATTCTGGGCAGAAATAGTGGAATTATTGTTAACCGCCGATGACGGTTGTCCTTCAGGGATTGAAGGACTATTGTTGTTTGGATTATTATTAGGAGGTGGTCTAACCATTTTTGACAGAATTTATGCTAGTTAAATCTGGTAAAGATCTACCACTTCTCAGAAACATACACAAATAACAAACAACTTTTAAGAACAAAAAATGAAAAACTGTTTTCTTCTAAAAAGAATGAACGCACAGAATTGAGTCCCACTGGGCGTGCCAATTTGTTTACGCTGAATTTTGGTAAACAATCGCTAGTTTAAATTAATTACTTGAAGGATCAACTAGTAAATCCTGGGACTATAATTTTGTACGTAAATCATTGAAGAAATAGACATTTTTATAGTTTTCATACATTTTCACAAATACATAAAGTATGAACAGACTTTGATGTTTATGAGAGAAACACATAAACAACAAACTTCGTAGGAATGAGTAAAATGCAGAAACTTTAAAAGATTAAAGACTTAAATAAAGGGAAATTTGCATTAAAACTTGTAAATAAATTACAGTAAACGGTTCACAGAATCATACTTTTTCCTTTGGATACTCATCTTTCTCGATAGCGTGAGCATTGTGAGTTTTCTAGGATTTCGTATGTGAATTTGTGACCTTGATTTCGACTTCTAAACTAGTATTTATAGGCTATAAATCCTAACTGCTAAGTAACGGTTACAAGAACACGTAAGTGACACGTGCCCACGTTCTTTGATGAGCTGTCTTCATTTGAACCAATGCATCCGTTGATAAATTCGAAGTCGAAATGTAGATAAACAGGAAAGAAACTCTAAGTCTCAAGCGCTTCGTTTCTTTCGACCTTTGAATACTTTCTTTTCAAAAAGTATCCTTTCGATAAATGAATCGAAACGAAAAACTTTTAACTTTCAAAAGATTTTAACATTCTTCAAAAGTGTCATTTCGAAACATAAAAAATTCCCTTAAACCTTTGACTCTAAGAATGGAATAAATACAAGATTTCTTCGTATTCCTAAAGGCAATAATTCTTTTCCATTTTAGTTTAAGAGTATTCAAATTTCCAATGAGCATTTATTGCATATTTTAGCTCTACCAAAATATGGGATAACAGATAGGTATATTGATTTAAATTTTATAACAAATTAAGCATATTTTTTACAATGGTAGTTTTATTATTTATATATAAGACATATTATATATTTATTTAATTTATAATTGAGTTATTTATTTGACCATGATTAACCCACTCTTTAATTGGTAGAAATATGTCCCAAAAAAAAGTGGGGAGACCCGCACGAGTTTCACCCAATTAAAGAGAGTGTTTGGAAAAGAGTGTTGTTTGTACTCGTCAATAGTATAAAATTGACTTTTTTGATTCTTAACGCGTCACTGGTTATAATAACCATTATATATTAGCTTAGCATAGTAAAATACTTTCCAAATATTTTTCAACAAGGAAAAAAAAGAAGAAGTTATATATGATTTTGTTCCTCTAAATATCCAAAATTTCAACTTTCTTGATACTTCACCAAATTTTAGCTTCAAATTAATGTTTTTTTTTAATCAACTTATGTGTATACTCTTCATATTTTTGAATATATTTTTGCATTCGTGTTTATAATAATACTAGTATCCAGACCCGTGCCAAGCACGGGTAAAAATACGTTTATAAATTTATTGACTTATGAATAATATATTTTACTTTAAACTGAAAAATTAAATTTTCAATTGCTAGTGAAAAATAATTAATGACAACTACATAATAATTAAAATAATACTCTGTGATAAAAATAACTGTAAAATTTATGTATAGTGTCATAGATTTTCTTTGGGAAGAGTCATATAGTTCGTTTTTTTTATCAAATTAAAAATGTATCATAGTTGATTCAAAAAAAAATGTATCATAGTTGTTGTTTATATTATTCTCCACTAAAAGAATTATAAAGTTGATATGAAAAATAATTTCTCTATGAAATATATGGAAGATACTTTGAAGTTTCGTAAAAACGCTTTGAAGTGGATATGAATTACAAAAAAAAAAAAGTCTATTAATATATGAGTGGAAATATAGACTATAATATAAATAACAAAAAAAATTTCTCGTATTAATATTTAAGCAAAAATACAATTTCCTGTTGAAATTAAAAAAAAGTCTCCCTATTAATATATGGCTAAATATATAGATTCCATAAAAATTATAAAATAAATAGGTCTGCATACAAATATATGAGCAAAAACATAGATCTAAATAAAAATTATAAAAAAAAGGTCATTCGCATTAATGCATAAGTAGAAATATATGTTCCTGTAGAAATTAGAATAAAAAATAGGCCCCTGTATTATTGTATGAGTTGAAATATAGGCCATATAGAAATTAAAAAAAAAAACTTTCGTATTAATATATGAATAGAAATATAAACTACCATGTAACACAAAAAAAATATATAAACTACAGTATAAATTACAAAAATAAAATAGATCCTGTATTAATATAAAAGAGTGACTCATTCTAACAAAACATTTATCTATATTTTTCTCAAAGATGTCAAATTTGATATCTCATTACTTTGTTGGTGATCTTAACGCCTTTCATCCATTTTTTTGACGATATGTGAAGAACAAATATTATTTTGATCAACTCTACTTATTATTTTTCTTCGTGATTTGATCTCCACAAATCTTCTTCGTAAGCCAAAGGACTAAACCAACACAAAAAAATACAAAATAATCAAAAGCACAAATAAATATAGAAGAATAAAGGTAACCCATAAAAATATAGAAGAAAAAATACAAAATGAAGGCAAATATATTTGATACCACGTTAAAACCCCTGCGAGTATGCCTCCATTGCCGCAGTAAAGCAATTCAATTTAACTTTAAAAAGATATCATGCATTTCTTTTCATAAAAAAAAAACTCAATTTTCCTCGTCCTCCATGCAATAGAAATAAGAAAACGAAAAATTGATTTTTGCCGTTAAATGTAATAGGAGAAGAATGTACAATTTTTTTTTATAGTATTGAGTAAAATTGTTTCATCACCATCAATCAATAAAATCATATGTTGGAGCCATTATTATGAATTATAAATTGCAAATAAGGTTGATGCAAAAATGGTGTATGTTTGTTTCGGTTTTGATGAATAGAAACTAACAATAGACAGACTATTTATAGGAATAAAAGACTCAGCGTAAAAGGTAATGTTTATTTTGTACATTAATAATATTTTAAATGTAAACATTTTATTGCCTACTTTAAAATTTTGCCAATTATTTCATGATTTCATGATGTTAGAGAATCATATTGTTGACCAATTTTTTAATGTCAATTATGGTAATTATGGACAATATAACACTATTCAAAAATATATTGCAAAAACAGTTATTTAATGCCAAAAACAGTGAGAAATATATGTTATTCGTCAATATATGTTACGGGTCATTTCAATCATTTATTGGTAATACAATATGGGAGAAAAATGAATGTGAGAATTCCTCATGTACAATTTGATTTGAAAAATGGCTCTCAAATAATATTATTATAGATTGTAGATTAGATTTTTTAATATAAAAAAGTAATGTATCATGAATTGCTAGGGAAGTATAAGAACAAAAAATCATTAACTTTTTAAATTGAAAATCATGTACATAGATTGCTTAATTTTTTATATTTTTTTGCAATAAATAAATTGTTTATTGTATTGTATCATTATGACATATTTATTTGTTTTTAGTTTTCTTAAATTAATTTTTATTTATTCCAATTCCAATTTAATAAATTGTCAATAATTAATATACAAACTTCTAAAAGAAGGAACAAATCTTAGAATTTGAAATCAATATCACTATTTAGTATACAAAATTCTAAAAACGGCAATAATCTCATAAAATCGGAATCAATTTAATGCTAATAATTAATGTGTGACAAAAAATATCAGGAGTCTCATAAAATTTGAATCAATTTATTACTTTAGATTTATGTGTTAATATTCATCAACAAATTAAAATTTAATTGCTAATTTTATTGAATTTTTATAACAAAGAATTCTTATGCACATAATTTCTAACTTATTTATTGAAAAATGTTTTTAATTAAAGTATTAAATTAACTATTGTATTTAAAAATATGGAATGGAGTAATGGAATATGCCATTTTCACTAATTGACTTATATGCTATTCAAAGGAAAAATGTAATCAATATATTTGTCTTTAATGATTTTAATTTCAGTCAACAAAAAATAAAATTACTCATTCAATTAATATATTTAAAGGAAACAATTTAAATTCAAATTCTTTTAAATTTCCATATTATTATTGTTTCAATTGTAAATAATTTTTAAAGAAAATGGTTTTATAATTTTCGTGCATCATATTTAAAACAAAATAAACATTCAAACTACAAAATTCATTCTAAATTAAAAGGTGTAAAATATAAAAATGTAAATTTTTTAAAAATATGATTTTTAAATATAAGTAATTAAAAAATTCGTGCTTCATATCAAAATTTCGTAATATTAAAATTAAAATATTATAATTATTTTCATCAATAATTTTAAATTAATAAACTCCTCAATTTTTTTTATGAGATTCTTGACTTCCTAGAGAAGTTTGTAAATTAATTATTGGCTTCTTATGGAAGTTTCTATATATGAATTCAACATTTAAAATATGGTATCTTTTAGTATATATCTCATGTTTTTAAATAATGAACAATTGATTTCATTTTTTTATATATCTCATGTTTTTACATAATTTCAATTTTTTTATACATCTCATGTTTTTAAATAATGAACAATTGATTTTTTATGAAATCCTTTTGCTATTATCATTTAAAGTGCATGAATTTTTTTATCATATTATCATTTATGTGTGAAATTTTCTTGCAATAAATATTTGTGAAAGTCAACTCACGTCTTTTCCTGATTTTTTATTTCTCTTTGTGAAAGTAGCAATACATGCCTTAAATATAATGTACATGTATCAACTCATAAAAATAGTAAGAAATGAATGCCAAAAAAATTTGAAAAATTCATTTATTGTTAAAACAATGTGGGAGAAGAATGAATATGAGAATGCCATGTGTACACTGGTCTTTGAAAAATGGCTCTCAAATAATTTTTTTATAGATTATAGATTATAAAAACCTTTACAATGGAACTCTCCATTTTTGTGTGTAATTGGATGTGTACATTTTGTTTATTTATAATTGTTTTAATAATAGTAGTACTTAATAAGTATTCAATTCCTCCAAATTAACACATCTTAAAAAGTTATAAATTGATCTCATCAATAGCTATTATAAATTGATCCCACAAATATACTAGTATATTTTTTATTGAGGAGAGAGATGATGTTTATCGTAGAAGTGATAGTTATTAAATACTCAATTTTATTTGCCTCCAATCGGGGTACCTAATAGGTGTCACGTTTTAAATAAGAACTCCCCATTGGAGATGTTCCACAAAAATTTAGAACTTTGAAGTAGGCCATTGGAGTTGAAATTGAAGCAGCTTGACTTTCATTGCAGCTTTTGAGCTTTATCCTGTCTTGCTCTTCTTTAATGAAATTGGTTAAGCGGCTTTGAGGGCCGGACAACCAAGCTAAAAGTTCTTTCAATACGGCTACTCCGAAATTTTGCACTACCACCTTAACCATCCAAGGACTAATTAAGAGACTATGTATCAAGACTCGCGAAGGATTTGAGTGTGAGCTGTATAAGGTATTAACCACCTCCTCTTATTTAAAGGATAAAAGGTTGCTCTTTTGATCCCCTCGAACCTACTATCATCTTCCGAATTAAGCTTCTGATTTTGTTGGTGCAAACAATGAGGAGGATGAAAGACAAAGAAAGGGATCAGGGGCTTATTGATCAAAGAAAGGGAATTGACTTTTGGACCTAACTAAGAAGGAGACAGAAAGGGATCACTTGACCATATCTTGAGTAAGGTAGTCTTTCCATGCTTGGCTTTGCTAGGCAGGCTTCCTCGGTCGTACCGTAGACTAGGCAAGAAATGGGATAATTGATTTTTCTATCTTACAACCAGGTTCAAGTTCAAGGGAAGAGAAAGTGTAACTGCTTGTTGTCCTCTAACTCTTTTAGCCTGCCTTGTAGAGGTCTCTCGGGTGTTTACGGCGGATTCAATCATGGTTTATGCGATACTGGTTCTCGGAAGAGATTTGAAGACAAGAAGATTTGGGTTCTGATGGTCTGGTCCAGGAAGGTACCTTATAAAGGCATCATCTAGTAGGTTTTTACTATATGAAATCCACACTTTGACAACTGAGATACCCTAACGAGTAGATACTTCCGCAAAAGCATAATCGAGGAGTTGAGCCGTATTAGGAATTGACTGAATTTAAAAGGCAGATGCCACCTCTGCGAGGGAGTCACTTGTGTTGATCTTGCGGTGCACCATAGTATGCTTATTCACTAGTTGCTGGAAGGGTAGACCGTATGTCAGTGTTGGCTCATCTTTCACTTTCATACTCTAGCTTCTTTTGCATGCTTCTTTGAAAGCCATATAAATGCGATCTAGAGGCCTTGCTTTCTGAACGAACTATTCGGTTGACGCTTTTGTTTCTGGAATAGACGACAATGTTTTACTGACGCCTTATCATTATGTCAGGTTGGTTGTTCAAAAGATTTTTTTCTTTACCCTTCATCTTTTTGAAAGCCTCCACAACCGATTTAGCTTTATAGAAGCACCTTTATCTCTGCTCCGCCTACTAGATATTTGAAATTCCTCGCTCCTATTTGCGATCTAAGGGTGAATGAGTCATCTAGCCAACATGATGATGCTCTAACCATCAGGACTGATACATGACTAATGTTGACCCGACCTTTTTGATTAGAATGTTGCTTCAACTGCTTTCCTGATTTCCTTACTTATTTTATTCACTAATGGTATGATTTACTTAGGGTTCTCTCTACGTTCAGTCAATCTACGCAGAGTTAATTGGTCCCTACGGAAGTCCCGAAAGGGCTGCCAAAAAGAGTCTTCGTTGAAGTGAGCTCATGTCTAATAGTAGACAGGCAGGTACGTTCTTCAATATAAGGGTGTCTGCTCGACAAGTAAAGGATATAAGCAACCAGTTCCGTTTCGAGCTTTATAAAGCAACATTAAGAGAAAAGAGTAAGGTGGACCTTCTGTTTCTCATGTGGAGCCCCTAAAAAAGTATCTGACAATCGATTTCACAGTTTGGCACGTTTATTGGGAGACTGAAATGAGTCTTTGTGTGAGTCGTATGTGGTGAGAGTCGGTAACGATTGGGCCATGATGTGATGAGTCGACATCGAGGGTGCCAAACGAATTCATTGATAAGAGCTCTTGGGAGTCATCTGCCTGTTATCTCGGTGTACCTTGTTATAGAAGTCTTTTAATTTTAAGTGCAGGGTGTGAACCTGTCAATAACATTTGTAACGCGCTTAAGGTAAATTTACCCAGTTAGCTAGTAAGTTCCTTTCGCTACCCAAAGTTCAACCAACCATTGGTTTGCTTTAACAAAATTTAACTGAAGTGAACCCGACGTGAAGTTGGTGAAACCTAAGCGTAGCCAATGAAAGGGAA
Source organism: Trifolium subterraneum (assembly GCA_951799995.1). Lineage (NCBI taxonomy): Eukaryota > Viridiplantae > Streptophyta > Magnoliopsida > Fabales > Fabaceae > Trifolium > Trifolium subterraneum. Next base: position 21,095,132 of record OX637462.1, on the reverse strand, counting down.
TACCTAAAATAAGAACAGAACCTACGATAAGCCCTCGTCACGAGACCGATAAAGCTCATCAATGGAAGAAATGGTTCTTCCATTAAGGCTACTCTTAAATTTCGCACTACCACCTTATACATTCATTATTGGAGACGAAAGCTGCAATCCCTAGTGCTGTAAACAAAGTTCCAGATTTCCTATGTTGTCCACTCGCCTCTTTGCCAAACGGGAAGTGGTTCAGGAAAGGACTTTAGAATCAATCGGATGCGCCCGCCCAACGATAAAGGTTCCAACCCTGCCTACCAAGTAAAAATTTTAAATAAAGAAGGGATAATTGTGTTTAAAATACTCTCTTTTGAACACTCTCTAACATTCACTCTTTAATCGGTAGAAATATGCCCCCAAAAAAAATGGGGAGACCCGCACGAGATTCACCCAATTAAAGAGTGAGTATTAAAGAGAGTGTTTAATTAAAAAAAGAGCGTTGCTTGCGCTCCTCGACTCTTAAAAGTATAAAATGTGTTATTTTCAATAGTATAAAATTTACTTTTTTAGTTGTTAATAGGTAACTAGTTATAATAACTGTTATACTATTGAAAATAACACATTTTATACTTTTATCAAGGAAAAAAGAAAAAGTTATATGATTTTGTATTGAGGCAAAATCCCAATTTGATGTTTTAAAGATAACAAACCTCTTAATTATTTTTTAAGTGTAATTCTAGTCTCTTTGGTATCTAACAAGTGCTCTTGAGTGTTTTTAATTAAGCTAGGAACAATTGAGCTTTTTAGATCAAATATCACGTTTTTATTTTGATAAAAACAAAAGCTTCTGGATCAGTCTCAGATCGCTCTCTGGACCTTTGCGCAATATCCATGTTCACACAATCAATGCAAAGACATTTTTGAATAAGTCAACCATGTACAAGACAAATGAACATTTTTATCTTGGGCTTAACTCACAAGATCTCTACAGTCCAAGAGTTCATTTAAGGCAAGAAATTTCTCATGAATAGAGAACTTACTATTTTTACCAAGTTCAAATCATCAAACATGTGATAAGGCCTAAATGACACAAGGATATTTTCTCTCACATGTTTTGACTGTCATTAGCTGTTTTCAAATGGAAAAGAGACAGCACACATCTATCTATGAGATAGAGTGTACTTGCAAAAGAATAAATAAATATCATTCTCCAAAGGGGCGACATCTCTCTCTATGACATTTGTACTTGCAACAAGGACCTTTTTAAGACAACAAGTACAGTCTACTATTGCAGTGCTTATCCATTACAGCTGGCCTTGGTGTTTATCAGCTCATCTTCACAAAAGAACTTTGTTCATTCACGCCCAGTTCCTGGAGAACGATCTCAGACCAATGTTGGAAAGAGAAAGTACTTACTTGGAGAGACACTAGCTCACATACAACTGTTTAAAGCTTATCCAAAAGTTGCACAACGTTCTTACTTGTTTGTTAAGTAACATTCAGCAACAATACAACTCAACAATAGCTCACCATATGCACCTCTTTCAAAAGTCAGAAGAAGAAACTTTGGAGATCAATCTCAGAGTGATCAGTTTTCTTCAAAATCATGAGCTGTCAAAATGCAGAGCTACTAGCCGTTATTTTCAAGCTTCTAACGGGCATCCTTCTTGGCCAAGACTCCCTGATCATCATTCAACTATAAATAGAGATCCTTGACAACATTGAAGAGAAAGAGTTTTCACTACAACATTTCAACACTTGTCTTTGTGATACAAGTTTTATCAAGAGCTCTTCTTTATCTCTCTCACTCAGATCTGTAATTTAATTAGAGTTTTCATCCATCTTCAAAGCTTCTCAAAAGTGTATTAAGTGAATAGGCTTTGATAACCAATCTTCCATCATTGTAACATTGGCTCAAATTAGTACGTAACTACTAATTGAGTGACACTTTCATAGTTAGTTTGACTTAGGTAGATTAAGCTTGTAGGGCTTAGAAGATTTTTGATCTTGGATCTAGATCAAAAGGAAGTGTAACTTGAGATCATTAGCATCTCTTAGTGGACAATCTCACAAGGAGTGTGGGGACTGGACTAACCCAAGTTTTTGGGTGAACCAGGATAAATTGTTTGTGTGCTTTCTCCTCTCTTTACTCTGATTTACTTTATACAAACACTTATCACACAAATCACAAGATATCATTTTTATATACTGTCAGAGAGTGTTGTGAGAACGTTCTCAAGTCTGCAACTTATTTTGAATACTTGATTTAACTAACAATCTAAGAATACTCTTTGAGTAAATTGTTTGTGATAATTTTTATAGGTAATATTTTAAAGGTTCACAATTCAAAACCCCCCTTTCCTGTGAAAAACTTTGCTACTTCATTTTGTTCCTCTAAATACCCAAAATTTCATTTTTCGTGATACTTCACCAGGGTTTAATATTAAATGTTTGTTTTAAATCAACTTATGTGCATATTCTTCATTTTTTTAAATATTTTTTTTGTAGTCATGTTTATTATAATATTTTTGTATTACTCAATTTACTTTGTAATTTTTCATTTGGGTTTGGGCTTATTGTTGCCCAAAAAAAGAAGGGGTAAATCCATTTTTTGTAGCGGTGAAAAAAGAGTAGATGCATTTAACTTTACTCTGAACATTTTTTTTTTTGATAAATTAATAACATCTAGATATCAAAGTTGAGGTAGACATCCCAACTATGTTGGCACCTCTACCTTTCTCCACTTTTCATCTATAGCTCATATTAATGCGTCTTGCATCCCATCATGATTGATGCAAGCATGATTGATGAAAGACTCTGAACATATAACATACTTTGGTACCTATATGTGTTATTTGCTCTAATACATTTCATCTTATCTGATATATAATTTCTGCTCTAATACATTTCATCTTAAACTGATATTTAATGTCAAACATAACTCGGGTACACTTAATATGCTAACATGTTTTGATAAATCAACCAGCAACGGCCCAAATAACATATTTTTTTTAGAGGAGAGAGAAAAAATGTTAAAAGTAGAATGTTATTTTGTAATTAAAAAAAATCAATTTTACATGTATCCAAACAAACTAAAGATTGAGTCAAAAAAAAAAAAAAACTAAAGATTATTTTAGTTAAAAAAATTATTTTTATTATAATAAACAAACACAAAGTAAATTCTACTATTCTATAAAATCTCTAAAAGTAAAAACTAATATCTAAATTATTGAACATCAAAATCACTATTTTTTAATCTGTAACAAACGAAGATTAATATTAGAGAAAATCTAATTGAGTGACACATAGACAAATTCTATTGAGGTTGAGAATGCACGAGAATGCTCCGCGGAAATCTATAATGTATATTATAGAGATAGAGATTTATATCCGATTAATTTAGTTGTTATTATTAAATTTAATAGAACATAACTTTGTATTCCATAAAAAAAAACACTTTGTATAGCCTCACATATATACATATATCCGATTATTTGACCAATAAGATGAGCTTTGTTAGTTTGTCAAAAAAAAAAGAAGAAGATGAGATTAGTTTAATAGATTTATATGCTGAATTTTATTAGTATATTCTTTTTGTTTGTAGAAATATGAATAACAAATACACATAAGATTGATATCTATAAAAAATCAAACAAAAATATATATTAGAGAAAGTTTCTAAAAAAAGATTTAATATTGGAAAAGCAAAATATATATATATATATATATATATATATATATATATATATTTTAAAGAAACTTTTTTTTGAACGAATATTGGAGAAACTTAAAAAAATGATTTAATATTAGAGAAACTCTAATTGAGTGACAATCATTGCATTAGATCACTCCCTTACCTCTATATAAAGATTTAAACAGGGATGTAAAAACTACTTCAAAACATTGGATGGTCCCATCTATGATCATCTTGTTCAAGAATTCTGGAAAAATGCATATATTAAGAACAATGCATCAAGTGTTACTGAGATCCAATCCATGGTTATTGGTCATCAAGTAACCATCACACTAGCCGAAATCACCAAAGCTATTTGATGCCCTGACAAAGGCATTAATGTTGAAAAATACAAATACAACAGTTGCCTAAACTCCAACGTGATCAAGAAGTTATATGATTTTCCTACTGATAAAACTGAAACCACATCACTCAAACCCCTAGTCAATCTGTGGTATAAGGTACTGGTGACTAACTTCTTGCCCGAAGAAAAGTACACATGACTAGCACTAAACGTCGATAAACACTTCTTGTACTTTCTGATGATGGGACATAAAATGAATCTACCCCTCACAATTCTTAACCATATGAAGACATGTATTGAAATCTCTGAAACAGGAAAATCATGTCTCATTCCCTATGGGAGAGTAATATCACAACTCCTCATACATCATAAAATAGTTAAGAAGGTTAGATGTAACAGGCTAACAGAGTACCTCGACATCTCTTGCGCCAAAAACTTTCAAGTCGATGGACGAACAAATAACACTGCTGATTGCATCCTATGTTCCTAGATGTTGCATTTTGTATTTTCTTTTCTTTTTGATCAATGACAAAAGGAAAACAAGTAATTTTGATGATATTTATCCTAAGCATTAAACCCAAATATTTCTTTCTTATTTTTGTGTGTATTTTTATGTATATACTGTCTGTTAATTTTTATGACTTCTGCTAAAAAAAATACAACAAAAATATACTCTGACCCAAAAGAGTAAAATGGTTCAACAAAATAAATACTATCCTAGAAGTGAATTGCAATTGGATAATAACCGTCACAACGCGGAAAAAACAAGTTGAAAATAAGTTGAAATAAGCACTGACGCGTCGGCGACGGTTCAAAAATAACTCAGATAAGAACAGAAAAACATCACACCACATCACCGTCTGGCGTAGCTGCGCCACCGCACAAAAGGCAAGTCCACCATTTTTCAAACTCTCATTTTCACTATACATTTTTATCTTCAATTTTTCCTCATTTTACTCTTTCTCTTTCTTTATAATTATACTTTTCTCACTCTTTCATGCATTAGAACTAAACGCAACCTTCTTGCTTCGATTTCCAATTTTTTTTTCAGATATCGTGTTTTGGGTTATTCAGGAGCGGAATAGCGGTGTGGTTTAACTTCCATTGTTTTTTTTTTGAGTGGTTTTGATTCGGCAAAGTTGTTTTGTAAGTAAATCTGGTGAAAATTTTGGATCTTGGAAGTTTGTTTGGCTTCAATCTGAAACCCTAATTTTGTTTTGTTGCAAAAAGGGTTTTTTAGTCTTTTTTTATGGTATGGGAATTGAGGAAGGAACAAGTAGTCTTGGTGATACTGAATGTGCTGAAGGAGTTCAGTGTTTGAAACACAAAGGTATTTCTGATGAGGTGCCGATTTCAAACGGAAATGGGGTTGTTGAAGAGGCTCGATCGAAAAGTGAAGAGGTGAATGATAGGGCTGTAATTTCCAATGGAAATTGTGTTGTTGAAGAGGGTAATTGCTCGAAAAGTGAAGAGGTGAATGATGGGGCTGTAATTTCCAATGGAAATGGTGTTTCTGAAGAGGCTCGATGCTCGAAAAGTGAAGCTGTGAGTGATGGGGTTGTAATTTCCAATGGAAATTGTGTTGCTGAAGAGGTTCGACACTTGGAAAGTGAAGCCATGAGTGATGATGTGCCAATTTCAAATGGAAATGGGGTTGTTGAAGAGGCTCAACACTTGGAAAGTGAAGCCATGAGTAGTGATGAGGCTGTAATTTCTAATGGGAATGGTGTTGCTGAAGAGGCTCGGCACTCGAAGAGTGAAGCTGTGAATGATGGGGCAGTGTTAATGAATATAAATGGTGTTGCTGAAGTGAATGAGGTTTTGAAAAGTGATGGCTTGAATAATGGGGTGAATGTAACTGGTGTTACTGAAGAGGATGGAGGCTTGGGAAGTGAACCCATTAGCAATGGGGCAGTGATTTCAGATGGGTTTGATTCTGGTGACGGGGGATCTTGTGGAGTTACATGTCTTCGAACTTATAAGAGGCGAAAGTATGATAAGTCAAGTTTAAAAGGAAAAGCTCAGGTGGATTGCAACAAATGCGTCGAAACTGCAAGTCATATAGCAGACCAGGTATGCTCTCCTCCTTTGTTTGTTTTCCAATTTGTGCACAGTGTACCTATGTTGTCCAATGTGTGTGCTAAAACGGGTGGTTGAAATGAGGAAATATCAACCAGAAAAATGATAATGTTTGTTTTTTTTGAATTAAATGTGATTTATTTGTCAAATTGTTCTTCAACGTTCTTAATTTCTCAATGGTTTGTGGAGTTGTTTATATTTGTATCTTTTGATCGGAAATCAACAAGCCCGCTGTTTCTCATAAACAGAGTAAGCTAGTGACATTTAGGTAACTTTAGGTTCCTGCAAGTTAAATTTATGAACTTAGGACAAAAAAATTGTGAGAACTTCCACATACAAAAATCAGGTTCACCAGTCTTTCATGTTATATTTACTGTTTTTACAAGTAGATGGTCATGTGCCTACTCCGTTCTAGTTAACCTGCATATCTAGACCAAATTACTTAAGACTTTAGAAGCTACCTAAATAATATACCCGATCCTATTGATCAGGGACCATGTTTAGAAACTTCAATGGCAAGTGGGGAGTAGTTTATTACTTGCTTTATTTATGTCGGGCAATATCATGATAATATACTCCGGCATATATATATATATCAAAATATAGGCATATCCCTCCAAAATTCACAATCCAAACATACCCTAAAACTATGGCGGGAGAAGGGGGTTACATTTTTCATCCTTTTCATTTTCATCACAGCGCAATATTAATTTATTTTATTTCATATAAGTCTTACTGATGGGGCTCAACTTTTATGTATATCACAAGATAATATGATTCTGTCCCTGGTAGATAGATGTCTTGAAGAACAAAAAATTATCTATCTTAATTAACTTTTGTTTTAATTGCAGGTTGCAAAGGAACCCTTTGATGTAACTTTAGGCCTTACTGCATATAATGACCATACACATTGGGGAGATGTTGTACTGAAGCATTTACACCAGTCATTAGGCAGCGTCAATGGTGGCATAGGGGAAGCACAAATTGATCATTTATCTCATAGAACACGGACTGAAGCTAATGGGTATGCACCTGTCATGCAAAATGGATCTTCTAGTGAATCCCATGGCCAGGGTGGTACTGAGACGTGTCAGCGTATGCTGTACGAAGTATTAACCTCACAGAACTTCAATTCATTATGCAAGACTATATTTGAAAATTTCCAAGGAATTAAGCCTGAAAATGTAGTTGATTTTAGTGTCGTGATCTCAAGGATGAAGAAGAAAATTTATGAAGAATCACCTGAACTTTTCTTGTCAGATATTCAACAGGTATTTTTTAGTAGTCTTTTTATGATCAGACAATTTATTTATTCCTATATTGTGCTTGATGCAAGTCAATAATTACCGATGACTGAATGTCTGGTTTACCTCAGACCATGGTGTTGGGGTCTTATGTCTTATGGTTCACATGTCAATATAAATACTTCATTTGCTGTTCCAGGTTGTTTGGTTTATACTTTTAACAAAAGGATTTTTCATGATAAAAGATATCTTCCATTCAGCGTATTATATTCATATACTATAATATATTATACATACTATAATTGGCAGAACGGTTTGATTTGGGTTAACACATTTGATGGTTTGCAGTTGCACTTTATACTCCTTTCTTGCAACTTTTCTTCTATTTCTTGATTTTACTTGTTTTATGTGGCTTGGCTTTGGTGTTCTCAAATCCATATAGTCTTTTGGTGTGACTCATGGCATGACATTATGGTTTTCTCAAATCCACATAGCTAACTCCATCTAGTAGGAAAAGGCTTTGGGGGCTGCTGTTGGTTTTGATGTGCGTTTGTAGGAGTTAGATACTAGAAGTGCCACCTTATACCGTTTTATAGTTTGCATTTTTCACTTTGCTGATTTTTCATGAACATTATGCTTCATCTCCTACTATATTTATGCTATTTGAATTTTGAAGTTGATATTTTAAAATTTTATCTGTCTTGCTCATGTAAAAATATGATATACAAATCTAGAACCTCAATAATTGAGTCAACTGTTTCTGTTTGGTAAGTATTGAGAATTCAATTTTGTGATACTTCTTGGTGACATGCTAAATATAGTAGGGGGTCAAACCTCACATGACCAGCAATTGGAAGTTATAGGATATAACTACATGCACATGTTGCAAACAATTTAACTTAAAGTAAATGAGGGTCTGTTAGCACTTTGGGCTAAGGGAAATATAAGCGGTAAAAGAGGACAGGTAGAGGGAGGAAAGACGCGAGTGAGGAAAATGTGGGAAAATTCTTGAACAGCCTGGGGTATTGTATTTCTTTTTCCCTGTTCAGATTGATTTCATGGCAGTATCTGCTGTATGCACTTACCTCTATTATTAGCAAACCAATTTCAGAAACAGACTTACAGTAAATAATACTCCCTCCGTACCAAAATATAAGTCGCTTTGAGAAAAAAATTTGTACCAAACTATAAGTCGCTTTACAATACCAATGAAGCATTTAATGCTAGTTTTCCTATTATACCCTTAACTATTTATTACCCTCTCTTCTTTCAATTCTTCACTTTATTTTTTCCATATTATTAATGAAGGACAATTTTGTAAACTAACTCATAATTTCTCTTTTCCATACAACATTAATTACATTTCTTAATTTGCGTAAGATGGTCAAAACGACTTATATTTTGGTATGGAGGTAGTAAATACTTTCAGTTCTATGTAAACAACATGTTTCAGTTTATTTGGTTTCCTTTTCATTGTTTTTAAAATTGCAAGTTGACTCGTGAACTCATGCTAGCTCTCTCCGAAACAAATCTTTGTAAACTTGGTCAAACTCGTACTAGCTCTCTGAGACTCCCATACCCACTCACGAGTTAGCGAGTCTGAAAAACCCAAAACACAGGGAAAACTTTGAGCTGTAGTCTTATTTTTCAGATCCTATAGACCACATTTCGCTTAGACTCCCAATTTGTATTCAAGCCCCTCTTCACCTTGGGTTTTCCGCTGGCTTCCACTCTTCCTAACTCCTCCATGAATTCGGTAAACTTTATTATATTTTCTTTTAATCTTGCCATTTATACTCTGTTACTCCACAATGTCTATGCTCTTTGCTTTGTTCAGGATAGTAAGTCCTTCCCTCTTGCCAATAAATTCGAAGCTACTAGCTCACTTTTCACCATTTTTTTTATCCAACATTTGATTTCATGTTTTGTTCCCAAGTTCTGTGCCTGTTACTTGTTACAATTTGGAACCCTATATACTGTTAGTGAGCCATTGTGGAACCTGATATTGCCACAATTCATTTACTTTGCTACTTTTAATGTTAGAATCTGACAATAGTGTCCGTTTTATAATTTTCTCATTTATTTCTCTGCCACTTTAAACTTTACTAGTTTTCATCTGTTCCGTTTTTCTCGCTAGAGTTTTTATTGGTCTTCTTACCTTTAGGTGAGTTCACGTCACCTTCTTGATAGGTGACAAACTAACCTTCTTCCAAAAACATTCATTCTTGATGTTACATTTTCTTGTATGTCTGCACATTCACCTAGGCATTTTTCTCTAATACACTTATTTTATGGATATTGTTGGCACTTCACTGCCTACCACTCACTACTGTATACATTCTCTACCACATGTGCTGCTCTTTCTAAAATCTGTGCTGCTCTTTCCAGTTGTTGGTTGAATGAAAAATTAAGAGTGAAGAAAATGAATAATTGACTTGTCATCTTTTCCATTCTTGTCCCTTGATAAAATGAAAAGAATCCAATGGAACCCACCCGAAATGAGACACAAATAATTGGGTGAGTTGTAAAGAATGAAATTGTCTCATTGGAATTCATATTTTCTCTGCACTTGAGGAGAGAAAACTTTGGTATGTGCCTCACAGTGTTGTGTGTTTTTTAAAAAAAATTATATTTGTGTTCTGTTCTATGTATGTGCTTATCGTTTGCACCTATTGTCTAGTATATACTTGCACAACTATTCTGGGATAGTCTTAGACTTCTAGTAGGACTTGAACAGAGCAATATTGGAAGTAAAAAGCTTAGTCACCAAGTCAGGGAGCATAAATGGCAAGATTGAAAGATAAAACTCTAGAATGTAAGAATCAAGAAGCTGGAACTATGAAAACCTTGCTTTGATGATTTTGGGAATAACATATTTATTTCTTTTGACCATCTTTTTCTCAATGTTTAGTGCTATTTATAGATAACTGTTGATTCTGAAGTTGTTGATTTATTGTATATCACTGCTAGGAGAAATCATATTATGGTTTAATATGTTCCATTAGGTTATTTTAGTATTGTTTGAGGGTACTTCATAGCATGTTCCATGTTAGTTGTTGGTTTTAATTTTGTACGGTTATTGCTGATTTGTAATTTAGGTCTGGAGAAAGCTTCAAAATACTAGTAACAAAATATTTGCATTTTCTAAGAGCCTGATCGACTTGTCAACTACTTCTTACGCTGAGCTGGTAATCAAATTCTTTGTCAAATCATTTAAGTTTCACAGTTTGTTCTATGCTCCTATATGTTTTCCTTTATGTTAACAACAATTTTCCTACCTTCAGGTTGGAAGTTCAGAGCAGAGCACATTTGAAGATGAAAAGCAAGTGGTAAGAGTTTTAAAATTTTGTTTTAATATTTCATGAGATGATTGATGCAGATATTAGATATTATATAAGATCTTTTTTTTCTCTTACACATCAATGGCAGCAGCAAGACGCTGTTGTTTTGGTTCGGATATTATGAGATTCAGTTTGTATAGCTGTACGTGCTGTATGTATCGGGGATACATGTCTTCTGATATATTGAGAAAATATGAAATAACACTAAAAATAACTACTTCCTCCGTACCACAATATATGTCGCTTTGACACTTTTACACATTAAGAAATGTAATCATTGTTGTATGGAAAAGAGAAATTATGAGTTGATTTACAAAATTGTCCTTCATTTATGGTATTGAAAAAATAAATTGAAGAATTGAAATAAGAGAGTAATAAATAAGGGTATAATAGGAAAAGTAACATTAAATGCTTCATTGGTAATGTAAAGCGACATATAATTTGGTACAATTTTTTTTCTTAAAGTGACATATAATTTGGTATGGAGGGAGTACATTTTTATGGCCGGTAATCAAATAGAGATGGCTATCACTCAATTTATGAAAGAAAGAAATAATTACAATGAAAACTACCAGATGCAATTAATTATGGAAGAGACAGACTAATTTATTAGTCAGCTATTACCTAAACATAAAGCTGAGACCAAAATTATGCCTTTTTCGTTTGGTTTGGTTTGGCTGGAGCCTGGAATAGTGTTCCTACTGATCGGCACACCACTGCAGACTTTTAGCTGACTAGATAAATACACCTGTAATTGTTTTTATAGTCTGTATCTAACTAACTTTTTACACTGTAACTAACCAACTGACAGCTGTCAGTTTGCTAGAACTTTCTAGAGCTACCTAGATCAATCTATCATAGATTGACCACCATTGTGTAACTAACTGAAAATCATTAAGAAAAACTTACAATATTCAGTCCAAAGTAGAAATTCTAATTCTCTTCCACAAGCAACTTCTGTTTCCCTCTGTTGCAGCCAGAGATCAGAAATTTCTTCACTTATGTTGTGTTCATGCTTTTCTTTGATGTTTGAAGACGTTTAAAGCATGAAGCACGAAAACATTAAATCATAGTTATATCGCCGTAGACTATTGCTGACCAAATTTCATGCGTAATTTATCAAATGTGAACAGGCAATTAATTGTATGAAAAATCTCAATTGTTTATTAATATATCTTGTCCATTCTTATATGAAATGGTACATTTTATTTTCTGTGATGTTTTTCTGAGATACATGATGGATCACATGCTTGAAATTTTAGAAAGGATTTTCTGATGATACATGATACTAACAAATAACAACTGTGATTGTATCTATTTGTTTCAGATGTATATATCATTACAGCAATGAATTCCAACCGTAACTATTTGCTACCGATTAATGCTTTGTTAAGATATTTACTAAAATGATAATGGGAATTGTTTTGATTTTGTGTTGCTAATCAGTTCTTTCACCAGGAATCGGACGCTCACATGAAACCAGAGCAGACGGAAGAATGCGCTATCTATAAAGTTTGCCATTGCAGTTGTTGCAGAGAAAAGGTAGATGGCACAGACTGTTTGGTCTGTGATTCATGTGAGAAGGTGTACCATTTGTCCTGTATTGAGCCTGCAGTGAAAGAAATACCTCACAAAAGCTGGTATTGTGCTGATTGCACCACAAGTGGCATTGGATCTCCACATGAGAATTGTGTAGTATGTGTGAGGTTGAATGGCAAAAAGACTCCCAAGAAAATAATTGGTGATGAAAGTCTCCCTACAAATAAGGAAACATTTGGTGAATTTGAACAGAATTCAAATAGCAGCTATGGTGGGATTCAAGTATCTAGACGTAAGTGGAAAACATTCCATTGCAGAGTGTGTGGAAATGAAGTCGAAGTCAAAGGTGAAGAAATAATAGAATGTGGTCACCCTTTTTGCCACACTCAATATTATCATGTAAGGTGTTTGACAAGCAAACAATTAAATATGTATAGTTATGCGTGGTACTGCCCTTCTTGTATATGCCAAGCTTGCCTCACCAATCAGGATGATGATCGAATTGTCCTCTGTGATGGCTGTGATCATGGATATCACATCTATTGCATGAAACCTCCACTAGTTACTATTCCACAAGGGAAATGGTTCTGCAGAAAATGTGATGCTGGAATGAAGGCAATATCCCAGGCAAAAAAGGCGTATGAGAGTAACAAGCTAAGAACTGGTGAATATATTTCGAAGACAAATGCTAATAATAAAAACAACTGCAGCAATGTATGTGTAGAAGAATCGGAAAGTGTTGGAGGAATGGACATGCTTTTAACCGCAGCCAATTGTCTTAATTTCGAAGAGAATTTGTCTGAAACCCGGTTTGGGTAGCTGAGAACATGGGTTTTCTTGAAGGGTTTGTGAGCCTCTCGGTTATTGTTAGTAATGACTTTAACATTGTTAACTGTTGATACCCAACTATTTCACATTTTGTGTATTTTTTTGTTTAACTGATATTTTGGTAGGTTGTATAACTTGGGTAGATTTCCTGACTTTTGGATACACGAAATAGAAAGACAGGACTATAGAGGGTAAAAAGCAAAAGGCATAATCAGAAATTGTTGTAAGTGGTATGTGCTATATGCAAGAGCAAGCAGGTGCTGCAAGTCAGATACTTTAGTATAATGTGGTTGATAAAAAATTTAATTGACTCCTTTGCGTTTCATGCAGTATTCTGGGTTGGGATGTTATAAGCCAACATTTCTTAAATTTGTGCAATTACTTTCATTTACTTTGAAAGTCAAAAGATTGAGGAGTTTAAAATCAATATTTCATTACCATTTCTGTATTAATACTGTTATAAATTGCTGCTGTCCTTTATATCATATAAGCATTGAGGGGAGGAACGATTTTGGCCCCGTTTGTTTTGAATTTTTTTTAAAATAGATTTTGTAGTGTAAAAACATTTATATAAAAAAAATTTACAAAGTTTTTTTTTTTTATAAATGCTTCAAATGAAAATTTTGTTCCAATAGTTATTCTTAAAATGTTATTTTAGGTATTTCATCATTTTATTGAGAAAAAATTTGAATATCAAAATTTCAAAAATTCATTTAATTTTGAAGCTATTTCAAATAGATTTTTACAAAAATAATTTTTGAAATACAATTTTTTGAAAAAATTGCGGTTTTGACTATGTTTTGAATTTCAATAATGTATGTTTATATTATATGATGTCAAAATTAGTGTTTGAATTTAGAAAAAATCAATACAAAAAAAACTTAATATTTTGAAAAACGATTTTACAAAATCTTTTTAAAAAATACAAAGAAAAAATCCAATTTTTTAAAGCCGAAACAAACAGGCCATTTATTTGAGAGGAAGTGTAAATTAACTTTTTCCCCCTTCTTTTATCAGTTTTATTTATAATATATATATATATTCAAAATAGTTACACACGAATGAAAGACAAACGAGTAACATGCATCACCGTTAATCTTTTAGGAATGATAACATCAATTTTTCTGAAAAATTTACTTTCTACACAACTGCTATTATCACTTTTGTTTATTGTGTGTAATATATGAAAATAAACGAAGGTTGCCAATTGCAATTTTCAATTAAACATTAAAAAGTATCAAGTATCAAATTTCTATTATTTTTAATCAGTGTAAATTTTTTTAATCATAAAACAAATAAAAAATTACGATATTATTGTGAGTATTGTGATTTGTGACAATAATAAACATCACATAAAAATAAGTTTATGCACACATTGTGTGAACACATAATTAAATATAATATATAAAATACTTAAATATAAACTTATAAAGATTGTTTTAAAAAAGTGCTCGGGAACGGAGTCTCCGCGGGACGGGTGATAAAATTTCATCTTCATTCTCAAACCTCCTTCGGAGACTTTTTCTTCCATTTCCGTGGAATTCTTTTTCCCATCTACAGGTCCCCAAACGGAGCAATTTCCATGAAATCCTCATTTACAGATCAACTTGACATCCCCAATAGAAACCATGGTAGCCAAATTTGATGTAGATGGATAGTTGATGAGTTTTTGTTTATTTTTAATTTCATATTGCAAACATGTTTGGATTGATGCAATATGTTTCTTCCATTTACATGATAATCAATTGTGTTTGATTTCAATATTTTGATGAAAATTTTGTATCTTTTAACTGTGTTCAAATCAAGTCCACTTACAACTCACATGTCTTGAAACTTTTAGTGAATGTCTTAAACCTAGAATGTATTAATCATTACTATATAATTTTAAAAAATAAATTGGGGAATGGAGATAATCATTATTACATGGACATCCAAAACACCTAACAAATATTACAAAGTAATGTTCAACAACTTGCTGAAATACTGGAAAAAAAGAAGTACAATCAGTAGTAACTCAAATCCAATTATTTTATTTTATGCGAACCATTGTACTCTTCTTTTACATAACTGTCGAGACTAATTCCTCGATATAGATTGAATCCATTATTGATCAACACATGACACACTATGCAACAACACAGTCTCAATAGCCACACCAGGACCAAACCCCAACAAAACACCCCACTCCAACCCTTCACCAGTTGTTCCTTTCCCTTCATTCTTAGATTTCTTCCTCATCTCATCCAATATAAAAATCACTGTTGGACTCCACATATTCCCATACTCCTTCAACACACCCCAACTTTCCCTCAACTTCTCTTCACTCAATCCAAGTTTCTCTTCAACCTTACTCAATACAAGTGGTCCTCCAGGATGAATTGCATAAAACAACTTGTTCCAATCAAAATCTTCATTAAAAAAACCAATTAAACACTTCTCCACATTGTTAGCCACAACATTTGGAAGATTTTTATCTAAATGATAAACAAGTCTTCCCATTTGACCAGGTTGTCCTCTGATCATGTTTTCTGTATCAGGCACAGTTGTTTGTGAAGCCGAAACAATTTCAAAAACTGGTTTTTCAATAGAAAAATTAGGATCAGAACCAATAATCATAGCAGCAGCACCATCTCCAAAAAGAGCATTGTCCAATAAGAATATCAGTATTAAAACCAGACATGGGAGTCTGAAATGAAGCTAACATTGTTTCTGAACAAACTGCAAGAACACGTGAACCGACATTATTCTCCGCGATGTCTTTGGCGACACGGAGGATGGTGCCACCAGCGTGGCAACCATGAACAAACATCATGAGTCTGTTAACAGTTGGTTTGAGATTAAGGAGTTTGGCGAGGCGAGAATCAGGACCGGGAACACTTCCAAAGCATGAAGTTGTGTAGAAGATTAAGTGTGTGATTTGTGATATTGGTTGTCCCCATTCTTTTATGGCTTTCAATGAAGCTTCTTTGGCTAGTTTCACTACCTCTTCAGTTGGTAGTTTTAGTCGTTTTTCTAATGACAGAGATTCATAGTTACCATTTTCTGTGTTCTGTTTCAGAAATTCTTCAGTTAGAACAACATATCGTTTCTCAATCTTTGTATTCTCACCTGCATAAAGACATGATTAATATGAATGAAAAATGAGTCTAGTGCACTAACATCATATGGTGATAAACATTTTAAAAATATATATTAATTAATTATTTTTCTTTTTACTTTTTTATCAAACATGTGTGTGTCACGAAATCAAGTGAATAAATCTTTATGACCACCCGCGACTTTCTTTATTCACGTCACATCTTTATTTTATTTTGGGTTAAATGGTGTTTAGCCCCTGCAAAGTAGACGAGTTCTGGATTACCCCGGAAAATTTTTCGTTTAGATTCCCCCTACAAAATATAATTTTCTGGATTCCCCCCTCAAATGACACAGTGGCAGACAGAATCTCCACGTGGCGCTGCAACGTAGGAAATTTTTAATTAAAAAAAAAAAATGCCACGTCATTTTTTATTATTATTATTTTTTTTTACTCAAATTTTTTTTTTTTATCCCCTTTTAAAAAAAATTAGCGCATTTTAAAATATTAAAATTTGAGTTAAAGTTTTGTAAGATTATACTATAGATAAAAAATAAATGTTGAATACTATATATAATATATAAGTGACTCATAAAATAATGACTTCAAATTGCACCAACACTAATTGCATATGAGTATTTGTTAACATTGTAAATTCACTTTTAGATGATATTTTATGCACCCACATTCTTTAAAACAAATCAATTTTCACGCACCATTGTCAACCAACACTTTCTTCTTTTTTATAGAGTAAACAACACGGCCATGTTAAAGAAGAGAATCAGCGTGAGACATCCAATAAAAAAGAAGAAAATGTTGGTTGACAATGGTGCGTGAAAATTTATTTGTTTTAAAGAATGTGGGTGCATACAATATCATCTAAAAGTGAATTTACAATGTTAACAAATACTCATATGCAATTAGTGTTGGTGCAATTTGAAGTCATTATTTTATGAGTCACTTATATATTATATATAGTATTCAACATTTATTTTTTATCTATAGTATAATCTTACAAAATTTTAACTCAAATTTTAATATTTTAAAATGCGTTAATTTTTTTTAAAGGGGATAAAAAAAAAAATTTGAGTTAAAAAAAAAAAAAATTGAGTTAAAAAAAAAAAAAAATTTGAGTAAAAAAAAAAAAAAAAAATGACGTGGCATTTTTTTTTTTAATTAAAAATTTCCTACGTGGCAGCGCCACGTGGAGATTCTGTCTGCCACGTGGAGATTCCGTCTGCAACTGTGTCATTTGAGGGGGGAATCCAGAAAATTATATTTTGTAGGGGGGAATCTAAACGAAAAATTTTCCAGGGGGTAATCCAGAACTCGCCTACTTTGCAGGGGGGTAAACACCATTTAACCCTTTTATTTTTTATATTCATGTCACACAGTTAGTATTGAAATAACCATACAAAAGTCAGATGATGTGGTAAAGTTAGTAGTTGTCTCTCTTTAAATGTCAATGTAAATTACTCCATCCGTCCCAAAATAACTGACCTAGTTAACCACTGTCACGTTTGCCAATGTTCAACTTTAATTGTCAATATCTTAAATTATATTTTATTAAAAATTATATATTTTGAAAATACTCATCGAGACAAATCAAACAACATCTCATATGCTAATATTTGCATATATATTAGTAGAAAAATAGAGTCAAAGTAGATCATATGAATAGTACTCAAAGTAAAAAATGTCAGTTATTTTGGGACGGAGGGAGTATAATGCATATCTTTTAATTCCATAAAAGATAGTCTCAAAGGTTTAAAATAATCCCACGTGTTGTATTTGATCTCGAATGTACAAGTTTGTTTTAACTATTAGACAAGTTTGTCTTAACTATTGGATCAATAAGTCTCACTATTGAACTGCTGCTATGATTATTGATCTCGAATTATACCGTAAGACATTTTGTTTACTATTGTTTTAACTATTGGATCAATAAGTCTCACTATTGGATCAAATGAGATGAGATATACAACTTTTGTCCAATAGTAAAAACATAGTTATTCCACTGGTGATAATATATGTATTAAAGTACATATTATTCTATGTCTACCTTTCTCAAATGTGTGCGACCAAATAAACAGTGTTCAAATATTTGTGACAAACTAAGTAATTTCCACATTTTAATTAGAAATAATCTCTTTTTAAAATCCTGTTATTGAATTTTTTTAAATACACAAGAGTCGGATATTGAATTTGTGACCACTTGCTTTCGATCTCTGCTCTCTTTCCTCGTGTCCTTCCTATTGTCCTTTTATGTATCTATCTCTTTCAACATTTTTTCTCTGACATCATCACACCCTCTCCCTCCCTCCCTCGGTCCCTCCCTCTCTCCCTCCCCCCACACACATAAAATTACACAGCTGCATTGATGCAGTTGGAGGTGATCCAAATCTGTCCAAATCCTTGCAAATTAAACGAATCCAAAAATCACATTAAATTTATTCAAGAAAATAATAATTTTAAAAAAAGTGACCGATAATGTGATACATATAGATGTAGGAAACATACATATGCTTTTGAACTTTAACTTCAAGCGTTGTAGATGATCATGATCATCATCATCATCATCACTATTAATGTCAACGTCCTTGAAGTAGAAGTCAGGATAATCAGATTGAAGGATGAAATTGGGTGGATTTGCAGTGCCAATGGCTAGAATTGTTGCCACATTTTTGCCTCGAGGTACCTTCTTTTCCATTTGGATATTACTGTTATTCATTTTAGCTTACTAACCAAAATTTGGGTATTATATATAAAGGCCAAATCATGAACCTACCCCAACCAATAACAACATTACCCATGCCTTATTAATTTTCTCTAGAGATATATTAATTATTTTTTATCATTGAGCATTAAAACCGCATACCAAATAACTCACAGACTTTTGACAAAATAATATACTAATAGTACTAATGTTAATTGGTTCAGTAATGATTGACGCTGAACTTGGTAGGAACGATCGCGGTTCGATCTCCGCAACTACGATCAAATGAAACTGGAACCACTTGATGTGAGAATTAATTGACCTCCAAATCAGATTAAAAAAATAATATACTACTAAATATATGATAACACTTTAAATTTGCAGAGATGATATATGTATTTTTATTTTCCGATGAAGGAATGATGCTAAGTAGGCCACGCTACCTGACCACCTCCACAAATACTACATCTTTTTGGTGGGCGTTTCTAATAAACAATACTCCATTACTCTACTGTGTGATGCTTTAAAAATGGGGTTTGGAATTTTACTTAATTATAATTAAAACTATATTAAAAATAAAATCTAGAGGGACATGCATGAACCTGGGTTGAGCTGTCCTAACCTGTTTTATATTTATAAGTTTTTTAAATTCTTCGGTAGCTGATCTGATTGTGTTTTAAACGTTGATTATCTGATCTTTTCCTCTTTCTTCTATTGGTATCATTGTTTTAGTCCTCCCATCTCTTTCTTCTATTGGTATCATTGTTTTAGTCCTCCCATTCAGTTTTTTAAACGGGTTAAGATCAATCCTAACCTTACTTACTATATAGTATAATGAATTTTAGCGAAATAATTCATAGATATAATGAATCTCGGGAAAAGAGAAAAAAGGTGGGTTTAGTTAATTTTCTTTAATATAGATAAAAAAGTATGAGCGTATAATTCATGTTTCTTGTACAAAATTTAAAGGTTAAATTATTTTTTGTCTGTTTTATAAAACTTTGAATTTTAGTCTTTCAATATTTTTTTGGATAGTTTTTGGTCTCTAAATATATTTTTTTTTGTCAAAACTCCACACACCTTCTCTGTTTCAACCTCCTAGAATTTATAATTTTGCATAACTTGGAAGCAATTTATACAGTGAGCAATATGAGATAGGAGCATCTTCGAAAGTGACTCATAACTTTTAGTTGATTCCATTTATTCTTGGGCTAGTGGTGTAGATGAATTTAGGGACCTAAATTGCATGTTGTAATCACAGCACACAGTTCCAAATGGTAGCCATTGATCAAGGATAAAACGGTTCAGATTGGTATAGTTATAAAATTGTTAAAACAATCTCAGCGACATATTTTAGATTAAGCGGTCATGATCTAAAACTATGTGAAAACTGTGTCTTTTTCTATAGCATTAAACCATGTTCCCGAATTTAGTACAATTATTTCTAGTATAATTTATTTTTCATTCAAATTGAGGTCAAGTTTGTTAGAAGACATATCTGATACTTAAAAAATCTAAATGATTGATCTAATACAAACGTAAAACTTAAATGACATATCTAATACTTAAAAAACTTAAAGGATCTATCTAATACAAACATAAAACTTAAGGACTATGAATATAATTAGGGGCGGAGCCACCTATGGGCTCGGCAGGGCCGCGGCCCGCCCCAACATTTTTTATTTTTAATAGGTATATATCCATATTCTTATAGGTAGTATACTATATATATAAATAGCACTGCAATATTTCATAACATATCCATATGGCCAAGTTGTTGAATGGGTGCTTATGCTACCCTTTTGTCTTGTGTTAGAATCCTGCTGGGGGCAGTTTTAGTTTTACTTCAATTTTTTTTAAAGGAAAATACTCTTTTTTTTAATATATAGCCACTGCCACCACACTACAAGAATGCAGAGGAAATTTTTATTTGGTCACAAACCAATTTTTTTTTATTTAGCACTCTTACATAAGTAAAAAAAATTAAATGAGAAATGACTACGTGATGTGACAATATAAATTTTGTTTTAACATTTTCTCATTTGTGAGTGTGTGCCTAAATATTTTTTTCTTGGGTTTATGCTCAACTAAGTATTTCTCAAGAATGTAATGGTCATATATACATACATAACGATGATTAAATTATATGATTTATATTTTAACGGGTATAAAATTTACGGTATAAATTCTTCTACCATATTAGGTAAAAAAATTCAATTTTATCACGGCCCACCCCAATATTTCAGGCTAGCTCCGCCGCTGAATATAATGCATTATGCCGACGACATATGAATATAGTTTTTCACATTCTTGCAAGAACGGTAATTTTTTTGGATAGTCACCATTAGAGCTGTCAAAATGGGCTAGCCCGAATGGGCCGGCCCGAATGGCCCGAAATTTTTCCGGGCTCGGGCCTTAAAAATCTTAGCCCGAATTGTTTCTGGGCTTTTTAGCCCGGCCCGATAAAGCCCGTTTAAAATATGGGCTAGCCCAAATGGGCCGCGGGCCGCCCGCAAGCCCGAATAATTTTAAATAAAAAATAAATATAAGTAATTTATTTTGAGAGTTTCTTTTACCGCACTATGAGTTTCTCAAACATTATCTACTACTTATGTAGCTGCGATATTTTTTCCTCAAATTTATCATTTTTACTACTTAAATAGCGGATGAGTAAAAATAGGGCGCGCGAGAAACTCGTAGCAGATGAGTAAAAATATGGCGCGCGAGAAACTCGTAGGTAGAGGGTGAGTAAAATAGGGCGCGTGAAAAACTCGTAGGTAGTGGATGACTAACAATAGGGCACGCGGGAAACTTGTAGGTAGCGGATGAGTTAAAATAAGGCGCGCGAGAAACTCGTAGGGCAACAAAAGAAATTCTCTTGTATTATAAGTCAAGGGCTTTTGGCTTTTTTTTTGTCGTTGCTGCTAGATATGTGATGCTTAATTTAATTTGTATTATTTTGGATGATTGATAATTAGATGTGTTGTGATTTAGTTTGCTAGAAATGCAATATAAGTTTGAATATTTGAATTTAATTTGTCAAAACAAATGGTCCCTATTTGTTGTTTAGAAAATGCAATATAAATTTAATTCTAACTTGTGAAAAAATTATTGATCCTCTACATATATGTATGTTATTTTTTAAACTTTTTTTTGCCATTTTTAATTTTTTATTGAAAAATTAAATAAAAATCCGGGCTAGCCCGAAAGCCCGGAGCCCGAATAGCACCGGGCTCGGGCCATACTTTTTAGGGCCCATTTTTCATCCGTGCTTTTTTAGCCCGGCCCGAAGTAGCCCGAAACCCGACCGGGCCGGCACGATTTTTGCCGGGCCGCCCGTTTTGACCGCTCTAGTCACCATGTTAAAAATTTACTCATCCTGTCTTTGCACGGTAAAAAAAACGTGGCAACATTTTTTAGCCGCTGATACAATCCTATGATTTAACCGTGGCTAAACACTTTTTTTTATAGTAAAAAAGAACGAATTTGCAGGGCCAAGCATGAATTGCAGCCCCCTTTCTTTTAATGAAAGAAAACACCATATAATTGTCATATATGAGGTTATATGATTCTCTTTAAATTTTTAGGTGCACATGCTTCATATTAATTAATCATACATAATTTATAATATATATTAATTATTTACCTTATACTATATAAAACTATATATCTTCCCGAATAGTTTTTTTTTTCCTTCTTTTTTTCTTTTCCTTTTTAGCTTCCTTACCAAAAATATAAAATTATATATCACATACCTATTTTTTTATTTTATTTTGTAAAAAAGGACTATTGAAATTTAATTTTAGATAAAACTTATTATTAATTTTTTGCCCCCGTACTCCATAAATTTCTAGATAATATGTAATTATGTATCCGAATTTACACATTTCAGTACAACATTTTCTACGTAGAAATAGCAAACTTCTTACCACACATAAAAGCAAACATTATATACATAATACATGCAGATTAACCTTTACGCGCGGTTATACAATCCAATACTGAAAAGTTTAAGCAAACAATCATGTCTATGCATGATTATGTTTAACACACACAATCATGTATATGCATGATCATGTTTATTCTTTTTATTTTTTATTTTTTGATAATATGTTTTATTCTTTTACTATAATACTATTATATAATCGGCATCATATTCATCATGGAATTTCAAGCTAGTAGTGGTGATCTATGTTGACACTATGCAAAGCAATGGTTTCCATAGTCAAGCCAGGACCAAATCCAAACAAAACACCCCATTTCAATCCATCACCAGTAGTCAATTTCCCTTCCTCCATAGACCTTTTCCTCATTTCATCCAATATAAATATCACACATGCACCTAACATGTTTCCATATTCACTCAAAACATGTTTACTTGCATTTAGTTTTTCTGAATTCAGCCCAACCGTTTCTTCAATCTTCTTCAATATCGCAGGACCTCCCGGGTGTGCTATCCAAAACAATGAATTCCAATCACTAATCCCTAATGGATGAAAAGTTTCTTTTAGACTCTTCTCAATATTTTCACCAATCAAATTTGGAACGTTGTCTTTCAAATGAAAAGTGAGCCCTGCTTCACGCAAGTGTCCTTCAATTGCACCTTCATATAGACCACAAATACATCAACTACTCAGTTAATCTAAAAAGTTAACATTTTCTTATATTAAGGATCGAGGTAATAACAATTATCCAGAGTACTAACATTTTTAATTTAAAAAAAAAAACCCTACCTTCAGAGATTGGTAAAATTGTTTCTGAAGCTGAAACAATATGAAATAATGGTTGTTCGATTGTTGTATTAGGATCTGATCCAACGATCACCGATGAAGCACCATCACCAAAGAGTGCTTGTCCAACTAAGGAATCCAAGTGATTTTCATTGGGCCCATGAAAAGTAGCAACGGTTATTTCAGAGCACACAACGAGGACACGTGCACCAATGTTATTCTCAGCGAGATCCTTAGCAAGACGAAGAGCGGTTCCACCGGCATGACAACCTTGGTGATATAGCATGAAACTTTTTGTGGATGGGTTTAGATTTAAGAGTTTGATAAGTTGATAATCAGCACCAGGCATGTCGACGCCAGAAACTGAACAAAATATGAGATGAGTTATATCTGATTTTGGTCTTCCCCATTCTTTTAATGCTTTTGATGCTGCTTTTTCGCCTAGCTTTGGTACTTCTTTAACTAATATGTCTTGACGTGCATTGAGTGATGGTTCTTCATAAGTGGATATGTTGGGGTTTTTTTTGAGAATTTCTTCTGTTAGGTGTATGTAACGTTTCTTTATCATTGATTTCTCACCTTCTCAAGATCAATCAAGAAAAGTATGAATTAATCAACTAACTAAAAAATGATATTGATTCACTCTTTAACCATTTTATAGAGGTTCATATTAGACACATACTTAAAATATGTTGTAATGGTATAAAATATATAAATAATATGCGGCCATTACAAATTAATAAATGGAAATTATGTTTCACATAACTTTTAACCATATGCATGAAAAAAAATGAAATGGTAATTGCATGAGTGCATGGGTCAGAATTTAGTGCAGTTCAAAAAGCACATATATAGTTCCATGCAATTTTACAGGAATCACATATCCTCCGGTTACAGCAGGGTGCTTTAACAAATCTTGGCCGCCCGATCTCTGAACGACGGCTGAGATCATTTTGCATTATAAAATTTTATTTTAAATCTGAACCGTCCGATTTTAAATTAGCGGTTTGGATTTGCTACAACATGAAACTGCGTAAAAAATCCATATTCCAATTTTACATCCCATTCATTAAATGCAGATCGTATAGTCCATAATACATAATAAAATCAACTGATAATTAATAATCTCAACTGTTGCATTTTAATCATTTTAATCAGACAACCAATACAATAACTATTTTAACACAGTCCTTATCCTGGGTGCATGGCCACATGCATAATATGTGCACTTTTGTGTTGAGGCAAAATCATTGTAATTAATATAAATAAATACTCCCTAGCTCCATCTCAAAATATAAGAGTTCATTGACCATTACAGATACGCCAATATATAATTTTGATTATGAATATCTTTAATTGTGTCTATTAGTAAATATTAGAGAAATTTGATATTTTGAAAATATTTATCGAAACAAATCAAACAAGATCTTATATGTTAATATTTATATTTATATACTTTTAGAAAAATAAGATCAAAACAAGACATATAAATATAAAAATGCATATAGTCGAAGTAGATCTTATAAAATAGGACGGAGGTTGGGAGTAAGTACAATTTAAGTATGTGTACAAACATTTAATAATGCTGCAAATATTTGTGTGTACACTAGTAATAAAAGACTTAATGCCTTTTTAGAGTGACTTACTTTTGAGCTTATGGGAAACAACTTATGTAAATAAATAAATTTTTATGTATTATTACAAGCTTCAAGAGAAATTAAGAACAATTTATAAAGATACAATTTTTTTTTAATGAAAACTTATTAATTAAATATAAAACTTTATTTATTTGCATAAACTATTTTCATAAGCTCAAAAATAATAAGTCAAATATAAATGGACCCTTAATGGATATATATATATATAAATATTAGGCTTAATTATACTTTTGGTTCTTTATCTTTATTTTAGGTTTCAAGTTGGTCCCTTATCTTTTTTTTAGGTTTCAAGTTGGTCCCTTCCGTCAATTTTTTTACCGTTACCGTTAAATTTGGACACGTGTCATCTGTCCAAGTGTGCCACGTGTCCAAATTAGTTTGCCACGTGTCCAAATTTAACGGAAATAGTTAAAAAATTAACGGAAGGGACCAACTTAAAACCTAAAATAAAGATAAGGGACCAAAATTATAATTAAGCCTAAATATTATTCTAACATATGGGCAAATAGTATAGTATATATAGAACAAACGAAATGAAATTTGTCTATAAATTTTACTCCAATTGATAAAAAATACAGAAATTATTAAGTTGGACATTATGACATGAGTTTGATTTATGACTCTTCTACTTATGTGAGAGTTTATGATTAGAGATTTGCTAATTTAGACCCACTTAAAAATATGAAGGTTTAAATTAGCAAAGTGTGCATTTTTACTTTGGACAACATAATCTCGACCTTTAATGATGAGCTTACATATACGCTTGAGTTTGTCCTTGAGTTGAGTCATGTGTTGACTTTTGGTAACTCGAAAGTAATAATCAGTGAAATCAGATTGGTAAATGCAATTGGATGGAGTTGCAGTGCCAATTGCTAGTATGGTAGCTGCTCCATTGGCTCTTTGGGACTTTCTTATTTCATCCAAGTATGCCATTTCGTTGTTTCAATATCAACACAAATAAGGAAATATTGATAGAGTGGAAAATGTTGAAATTATATTGAACCAAGTTCCAATTTGTTCTATTTATAGAGAAATAACTTTTATGGAAAGGGGTTGTTTGACATCACGTGCTTCAATTTATTATATAGATAAAATCTTTACAAGTCACTAGGTTAGGTTTAGTTTTGTGGGCGAGAGATTTAGGGTCTGTTTGGTTCAACTGAGAGGAGGGGAGGGGAGAGATCCTAATGAAGGGGAGGGAAAGGGAGGGGAGAGGAGGAGAGATATTTTTATTAAATACGTGTTTGGCTCAAATGAGGGGAGATATTTTAATTAAATATATGTTTGGTTCACAACGGAAGGAGAGGTAATTTAAAACTAATGTACCTTTTTACCTTTAAAATTTATAACACTCATCTTAAAAACAAATACTAGCTACAACACAAGAGAAATTTCCGGATCTTGTTAATCTATCTAATCCCATAAAATATTTATAAATCAAGTTCTATATTATATATGCAACAACTTATAAAACAAATAAATATATAAATACAAGCGTAATAATATTTTGGTAATAAAAATGGAAATATCAATATAATAAGATCAATATACAAACAACACACATGAAGATCTTCTTCAAAAAAACACACATGAAGATTGAAAATGTGATGTTACATACAGAAGCATTTATTTTTTATGCATAATTAAGCATATGAATATATATATATATATAATCGTGATCTTCCAGCAAGAATAAAAAATTGAAAACGTGATGTTCTGAGACATACACATATCGGAAAATAGACAAGCAGCAGTAGAAAAATAGGAAACACAGTACCAACGTTCAACAAGTTGTAAGGGCAATGAAAATAAAACCTAAACTTTTATAACAAGGATAATTTAGGATTTTAACAAAATAATTAAGGGTAATCATGTCAATATAATAATTTATATATTGGTTTCCCTCCCATCCCCTCCAAATTCCCCAAATTTGGGGGAAGAAAAAATTACTCAATATTCCCTCCCCTCCCCCCCCCTTCCTCTCATAAAAAATTGAACCAAACATAAAATTTTAAAATATCACCTCTACTCCCCTCCCCTCCCCTCCAAAACCCTCGAACCAAACAGACCCTTAGGGTCCGTTTGATCTGTAAAATGTTAGTATTGGACATAATAGTACAAGATAGTATAAGATAGAATAGCACAATACAAACGTTTAAGATATCGAATAAATTTTGTGTTTGTACGATATTTGGTGGAGAAAAGATTATGTTTGTACTTTAGACAAGTTGTCCCGTGGTTCAATTGGGACAAGAATTTCAGTTTTTATCGTGTCCCTTTGCCCCCAGTTTGTCCAGTACCAGAAACAGTTTTAAAATCAAACACAGTACAATTGAAGTTGTCCTGTCCCTTATTTTTTAGCAGATCACACGCACCCTTAGATAGTATACATGAGGTTCTGAGTTCGATCGTCAGTTTTATTGTAAAAAAATAGTTTTTAAATTTTTGGCTTAAATGCAATTTTAATCTCCTTATTTTTAAAAAAAATGAAGTTTGGTCACCTATTTTAAAAATCAACTTTTTGGTCCCCCAATTTTAATTCTTTTTGAGTTTTGGTCCCCCACATCATTTTAGAGTTAATTTTGATAATGTGTCTTCATTACCGATGACATGGCAACGCTTAGATGTACAAATTTATCATACATGTTGAATTAAAATATTATTTAATGATATGTATAATAAATTTGTCAACCTAAGCGTTGTCATATCATCAGTGATGAAGACACATCAACAAAATTGACTCTAAAATGATATGGGGGACCAAAACTCAAAATGAAATAAAATTGGGATCAAAAAGTTGATTTTCAAAATAGAGGAATCAAAACTTCATTTTATTTAAATAGGGAAACTAAAAGTGCATTTAAGCTAAAAATCTTTATCTTTTATACTTACAAGGGAGAAACATCAGATATAAATAATTAAAGAAAGTTTAATTAATTATAAATAATTATAGTTAATTTCATTATTGTATAATCTGAATCGTCCAACTTAAAATCAACCATTGAAATTTATAACTGCATGCTATTTTTATTGTGGCTAATCCTGACCCTATTTCATTGGCTCATTATGGATGTGTTACTTTGTTAGGTAGCCACCCTATTCATCTACATAAGTGTTACGTACCTAATACTTTAAGCTTAATGTCCTAGTTAAAAAAAATAAATTTAATTACATGTGTTACGTACCTAATACTTTAAACAAAAAATAACTTTACTTACCTATGTATTACGCACCTAATACTCAACGAGAAGGTTAATATCTGCCCTAAAAGTACATGTTACATTAAGCAACTGTAAAATATATTTTTTTATATTTTTGCATTTAAATTTTTTAGATATTATTAAATGCAGAATTTCTATATTAAGATACTTTAATATATTATATGCTCATATAAATTATGTTAACAAATTTGAATCATGTACATTTAAAAATCTTACATTCACTTACGTTTAGTGAAAAATTGCTAAGAGAGAAAATGGAAAGAGATATTATTGTAGGTGGTAAAAATAAAATTGATCTTAAAAATAAACTAAACACAAATAAATATAAAAATTTTAGATGTATAAATTTTATGTTAACATGACCCAATACTTAAAACAACAATAACTTTAAGAGTCTCAGTTTGTCACCCTACCGGTTACTCGCGTGTCCTATGCATTTTTTTTTTACCCTTCCGCTATTTAAGTAGCGGACATTATAAACGGGGCAAAACTTACATGCATTTCCATACATGCATTTCTTACTTTTCTACTCACAAAGAGGTGGTTATTTGTGTTTTTTCATTTTGAAAAAATAAAGGAAAATTATTTTTAATAAAAAAAATTACCTCTTTGTGAGAGGAAAAATAAGAAATGCATGTAAGTTTTGTCCTTATAAACGTAGGGTGTTTTTGGAGGTGTCCGCTACTTAAGTAGCAGGAGAGGGTATTTTGATAAATTCGTAAATTAATTTTTTTTTAAAATTTTTTTTAGGTTTTTTAAATTAATTTATTTTAATCAATCTAAAATGGAGATTTCTCTATATTCTTTTTTGATAAGGGAATTTCTCTATATTCTTATGTTTCTTTTAGACCTCCATTTTTTTTTTTACCTTTTTGAATTCTCGGAATTTATTTTTTGAAGTAAATTTTTTTTTCAATTCTAGAATCCGATTTTTTTTTAAAGAAAAAATTCATTTGTGTTTTATTTATGTTTTTTTATGAATCTTAACATGTCTCATTAAAAACTGCAATTTCAAACGATATACGTCTACAACAACGTACGACAGAGATTGAAATAATAAAACATAAGATTTAGATGAAAAAACATAAATAAAACACAAATGAAAATTTAAAATTAAAAATTCAAATTCTAGATTCCAAAATTTTTTGAAAAATTTTTAACTTCGAAAATTAGATTCCTAGTAATTTTTTTTTTTTTGTAGTCTTAGATTCGTAGTAATTCTAAAGGGCAAAAAAGGAAGTTTGGCGAAACATGATGTAAAGAGAAAATTTAATCTAAAATTTTTGTGGACCGATTATATATCGTGATATTGAAAATTTTACCTTATACCCCCTACACTTATACTTCCACCCCCATAAATTATAAAAAAATTCAATTTTACCCTTTTTCTCATTTGTCTTCATTCTTACAAAATATTTTCGGTAACCAAAATTGTAAATCGGAAAATTTAGAAAAAAAAATTTGGTACATAAATTTGTTATCAGTGTTTATAAAAGTCACATAAATAACTTTCTCATCAGGGTTTATAAAAGTCTCATAAATTTGTTATATGTATATAGACCATTGCTTGTAAAAATACATGTAACTCATGGAACACCTGAATGAATGCATCTATTTATAAATCAAGTGGTATGCATATTTCACAAACGGAAGCAAAATATATGATACGCAGAGGACTGTTTAGACCATGATATATAGCTAAGCAGCTGTATAAACATGCGGTTTTTTTTTTTAAGATCTCCGCACAAGACGAACATAGACCCGTAAAAGAGAGGCTGGAAAACAAAGACGCCGTACATTGGCGGAACACCAATGAAAATACAAAAACAGACACCACCTAATAGAGGTCCACTTCTAATCCCATTCTTAGAAAGTCAGTCATCTCGATAAGTGAGGTCGAAGCGAGGCTGTCGCTAAGTCTAAATTTCTGTCGCTAGGATAATATCTATTAAAAGCTAAGATCTAGGAATAGACTTAGATTTAATATTCACTTAAAGTATTGAAACTTAATGCTATCATATTGATTAAGCACCCGAGGGATCGGAGTTTGATTGGTATAATAGATTTCTCGACGTTATCTAGGGATGAAAACGTTCGATGAGCAAATACATGATAATATTGGGAAGTAGCTTGAATATGTATAACTAATTAAGGAAATATGTATGGAGGAATCAATTTGACCCTCTTTTACTACTTTTACTACTTTTAAAACCCTCCACTTAAAATTATTTTAATTGTTGAACGGCACTGATATCGCACCAATTCATGTAGAGACGATAATTCAAATACTTACTTTGGTACTTCAACAAAATGGCGTCGTTGCACTAAGTCTTTTAGTATATATTTGTTTATATTGTATACTCCCTCCGTCTCATATTATAAGGGAAAAATGACCATTTTTTTTGTCCTAAATTATAAGGGAAAAAACAACTTTCAAGAATGTTTTTTACTTATTCTTATAAAATTAAATGCAAATTGCATTTAACTTTTCTCTCTCTCATTTTCTCAATAAACAACAACCAATCAAATTTGTTTTTACATCTTCCCATGCAACTTATTTCAAGAAAAACCCACAAAATCATATTTCAAATTCTCAAGTTTTGCTTTTCTTAATAAGTGTGTTTTTTTTTCTCCTTATAATATGGGACGGAGGGAGTAGTTGTTTCTTGCACTAATCCTTCTTTGCTAGACAAATAAAATTTTCTTGTTAGTTCAATCCTTTTTCAGATTTTCATCACAGACAGAACAATAATTGATCGTGGTTATAACAACTTCTATACTCCATATGAGTATGAGTCATATCAACAGTGTCCTCTTGATAATTATGGACAGACTTCTTATCAGCAGTTCAATTATTACCCTCACGAATCAAATAAGTCTCCAACACTTAAAGAGAATTTGGTGAAATATGAGCAAATGACTATGGAGTCAGTAGCTTACACAAAGGCTAGATTGGAGGAGACCATAATTAAATTCATGGAAATGCAACAACAACAACAACAACATCTGAAAAACAGCCTTGTATCGATAAAAAAAATCGAAACTCAACTTGGCCATACAATATTTCCAAACAAATGGCTAATATGCAAAACATGGAAGTTCAAACCAACATTCAAATCACTCTTGGCAAGAAAGATAATATTTTAACAAAGAATGAGGAACGTGGAGAGAGTGTGGAAGACTTTGAAAAAAATGAGGAAAAAACAATGTTCAAAGGAGGTGGTGTAGTGAAAATAGTGGAAGAAATAGAAACACCACACAATGGCCATGTATTGAGGATGCCAGTTGATAATAAAGAAGTGATGATGGCTACGGAGGAAACTGAAGGATTAGTTGACAAGAAATAATTATGTGAACAAAAGATGGAAATGGAGAACAAGGCAGAGATTGATCGAGTTCATAGACGGAATTTGTGCCTTGTTCAACAAGAAAGAATTGGGGAGGATATGGACTCCGCAATATCTATATCTAAAGTTCATGGAGTTCCTCCCAAATAAAAGAAAAAATACGGATGACGTGCTTTCCCTATCATTTTGGCCACCCTAACCAAAAAGACGTAAAAGAAACGCTTGTTAGAAGGCAACCCAATTTTCTTTCCTTAACTTTTATTTAAAGCATTTTTAATGTCTTATATGTTATACTAGCTTTTGAACATGTCCAACCACTTTTAAAAACAAAGTTTTTTGAAATTGTGTGATTTTCACTTGAAACTTTGTTTTCTACTATTGTCGCTAAGCGAGCACTTTGCTCGCTGAGCAAGATTATTAGAACATTTGAAAACTGCCAAAGCTCAGGACTGTATGTTTTACCTTGTTGTGTTGGAACAAAGTTCACATTGGTGTGTGAATTGAAAATAAAATTGAATCCCGCATCGGGTACTAGAACATATTAGTGTGTGTACCATACTAATCAAGGTGCATATTGATTAAATGTCACATTTATATTGATTAATTTGCACATTTATATTGAGTGAGATGTTACAAAACACCCCAGTGTACAACTAACATAAGATGAAGCCGCCACTATCATCAGGTGAACAATTTTCTTATACTCAATCACAATGATTTTCTTTGTTGGAACTATTTGGTAGATTGAGAGGATTTGGTTTTATCACATTCAATTCAATTGACGAGGCATCTAGTGCTAATATACCTCGGAATATGGTCAGGTAACACAATTGTTGTTATTATAAGAATTATGCTTACATGACTATTAGATATGCTGGCCCTTGAATTGGTAAATGATCATGTCCATTAGTTGAAGCTAAATTTTGATCCGTCTAATTGACTATGAACATGCTTATTGTATATGTAGAGAGTATGCCTGTTTTTTCCTTACGATTTTGAAATATCAGTTTATATATATATAATCCTAATCTCATGATGTTAGCTTGTTACATTCATACCATGTCAATTTATTTAAGTGTTAGGATTATAATATGAGATGAATTGAACTATACTAATGATATAATAGTTAAAGAACATCTACCTGCACTTGTTATAACTTAAGACTCTACGGTGAGGTTGTTTTTTAACTAACAAGAATAAAATAATTAGATATATGAATTGGTTTCTTTATTAGGTTTACGCAAATTTGAAAGATTTGCATCAAGGTTGTTCCTAATAGTTTAGAGAAGAATTAAAGTTTATTCTATGTGTTATGATACTAATATCAGTAGTAGTATTAAATTGATTTAAGAGTGATCTTAGGATCACTAGTTCCTTCAAATAAAGAATGGTCTTAGCACAATTATCCCTTTGATTTAAGATTGGTCTTAGTACCATATTAGAATGACTTCAGTGTCATTATATTGATTGATATTATAGTATCAATGAATCCTAGATTGATATTGGAGTATCAATATGGTGGTATCGTAGTACCACCGATTCAGAGATTGATATCGTAGTATCAATTCGAGTGGTATTGTAGTACCATTCAAGAAGGTGTATTCTTTGACCGATTTCTACCGTGCAGTAGCAAATCGGTATACAGTTGTAACTAGGCTGTTTTATCATGGGGACTTCGTGGTTGATAGTCTGCTTGCACAATTTTGGGCAGTTCCGCGAAACGTCTTAAAGAGAGCGACTTAGTCCGCGACTCAACCCAGTAATCTCTTCGGTGGCTGAAAAATTATTTTTTAACAGTTTTTTAACTCCGGTAACAACATGTTGTAGTTGCAGGCATCATAAGATAACTTCATTTTCTTGACCTGAGGACAGTCCACATTTCATGAAGGGGATGATAGTAGAAGCAGATTGCTAAAGTACGCCATATATAGTGAAATTTTATTGTTTCAGTCATTAAAATTCATGTTTTATGTTTCATTGCAAATTTTGACTGAATTGTTTTGTGAACAAACATGGTTTAAACTTTTGTGATTGTTAAAGGTGCATATGAATTGAAATGTTTAGGTTTGTGATGAATCAAAAGCAAATGCACGATTAGAATGAATTTTTCAATTTCTATAGTTGAGGTCAAATCTTTGTGATTACCTTTGAATGATAGGATGAATTTGAACTAAGTAGCTTTATTCAATTTGATTTCATCCATTCCTTCTTAACATGACTAATTGATTATAACTTACATAGACCTAGCCGGGTGAGATTTTGTGAACCTTCCATTGTTTATATATTTGAGATCCGGTAATTGTGTTTAATGATAAAGGCCTTGTTTATTTTTGAGTGATAAAATAACTACTTAAGCCAAAATAACCTAGCTTGTGAGTTGTGTGATCCTTTGCTACCCCCCTTAAGCCAAAAAATTTGAAATTTTATTTGATTTTGAACCCTTGAACCACAATAAAGAATAACAATGACTTAACCCTTGTCTTAGGATGATTAGGCATTGAATTTTAGTACATTTGAAAACAAGTTAGGGAGAAAGAGGTTATTTGTTTGAAAAAAAATAAAGAAGTAGTTGAAAATGATGATTGTGAAAAAGAAAGAGAATTTTGAAAAAGATGTTACAATCAAAAGAAATCAATAAAATTGCAAAGTAAAAGCAAAAAAGAAAAATAAAAAAGATTGTGGCATAAAAAAATTGGGAAAGTGAAAGGGGTGAATAGATTATGTAATGAAAATACTCAAGAAATATGCTCTCTTATCTTAAGGATTTTTTAATCCAAAGAAAAACAATGATTTCTTGTAGCCTAGCTAGCCCCATTACAAACTTAAGAAAGACCTTAGTGATCCACGATTGAAAGCATGTTTTGTGATTATGTTGAGATGTATGTTTGAATTGATTTGTTGTGAACACATTGCTTGGATCGAGAGAAACATTGCACCCTTGAGTTGAATCACTTGTGAGAATTGTGATTCTAGTTAATTATTTTGTTGATTTAGAAAGCATGAAATCTTACTTGAATATTGAAACTATTTCAAATTCACGCTTTGATTCTTTGATGATTATGAATGATTGATTTTGAACTTGCAACATATTGAATCACGCAAATTTGAAATGATTTAAATCAAAAGTTTTTGATTGATTGCAAAACTTGAATCAATTATGTACTAATGATGTTTGAACCATGTTTTGTTTAGGACAAGTTCTAAGTTGTGGAAAGTTGATAAGTGCCAAAAGTTCATAACATCTCTCTTTGTAATCTGAATCCTGGTTTTTCACTTTTTAACAACAGAGAGAATAATAGTTTGGCCCCTATATCTGAAGCAAAAATTACATCAAATTGCCGAAAGCGATTACGGAAGACACTTGCTGAACATTGAAAAAGCTGTGGTTAATTTCAATTCTTGCCATCAAGGTATATTGTTAAGGTCATCTATGTAGTGTACTTTTACTTTATGTTTCAGTGTTTTTTGGTTGAGAAAAGGGCTAGACTTGTTACTTACGGATGATGTAGTTCCTTGCTATATGCATACTCATCATATAAATTGCATGCTTGGTTGGCTATTCTTCTTTCATCATATAAATATGTACCACTTTTTCAATTTTTGATTATTGTGCTGGCTAGTAGATTTATTTTTTAAATTTGACAATATGATTAGTGATATTTGTTGATATTTTTCTCAAATTATTATCGGTGTCGACATATCATTATTTATGTTGTATTTGGTGTTCGTGTATGTGTCCGCACTTCGTAGTTTATGCATTTCACCTTGCTTATATCTTATATTTATATATAAGGAAGATTATTGATATGGTGGTCTTGTTTGAGTATGCCTTAGATGTCTTACTATTACTTAATATAGTAGTTGAATTAGCACTTAATATTAGAATAGAAATATTGGATAAATTTTCTATCCATTTGTATGTTGGAGAAGTTTCAATTTCAATGTACAAGTCACATGAGAAGAATAATGTTGATAACTACATGAACTGCTAAAAGTAATGACATGTTAATGTTATTGTGCTCTCTATCTATCTTCTCCGAATTTATTACATGATTTTCAGTTCTAGCATACTTTTGGTGACAACTATTTTAGACTATGGTTTAGTACATATTAGTTCTTTTTTGATGCAGTACATACTAGTTCTTGAATTTGATGAGATTGTGGCATATGTTATTTTGACATCAGTCACAACAAGGATTATACTAGGTTTGGGTGAGCAAATATTAGTCATAGCAGGGAGTATACCATTGATAAAGTATACACCAAAAGTTGCCTGTTTTTGTGCAATCCTTCCTTTTGATAGCAGGGAGTATACTAGGGTTGACAATGAACCGAACCAACTCGAAAATAGTTCGAGACTCAATTTGATAATCAACTCATTGTACCTCAAGCTAAGAAAAAGGTTAGTATTAAACTCGAGCCAAGTTTTAAGCTGAACCAATTTTTATCAAGTGAGTTAAGCTTAAGCAAGTTCAACTCGACTCATTTCTAACCCTAGAGTATACCATTGATAAAATATATATACAAAAAATCTAATATATTGGGTATGTGACAATGAATTTACTTACAAATGTTTTATCCATCATTTTATTGGTTTATTGTCATCTTTGATTGGTTTTTCAATTGACGGTTGTTTTCCTAAGTTATTTATATCTCTAATGTTTTTGGTGCTTAAATATTTTCAGGACATATGATAAAGGAATGAGACATTAATATTAATGTGATATCTCATGACACGGGGTCAAATTGGGTGCTTCTGATTTTGAGCTGCCTCAGATAAAGTCAAGTTTGAATTTCTCAAGAGGTTCAAAATCAAGCGTGAGATGCGAGTGCCGCAGATTGATGAACATGTCCAGAGGGAAGTCATGAAAGCTGGGAGTGAAATTACAATTTAGGAATGTTGTTTGAGTGTTTATGTTGTATATTTAACTTTAAAAAAGTTTATCTTTGTATATTATTGTTTGTAGTGAAATATTTGATTTAGTGAATAAAAATGGTTCTTATCATTAGTAATTTTCCGTAAATGTTTTAAATAAATTTGATAATGTCAATACACAAGTATAAGCAACACACGATATTGGCTGTGTACACAAACAGTGGCGAATTTATAGAACTGGCACTTTGTTGTGAGTGGCAACGCTTTTCTTATGGTGGGCTTAGACAAATGGACAACAATTTGAAACAGTGGCCTGAATGTATAGGCAACGCTTATCTATGCATTGTAATGGAAAACCGTAGCCTAAACCTAACACAACAACGGTAGCCTATTGAAGCATTTTGGCAACGGTTTTCGCAGTCGGTTGCCAAAAATACAAAAAACCGTAGCCTATACCTTAGGCAACGGCCGTATACTCCACGACCAATAAACCGTTGCGTGAACCTTTAAGCAACGGATTTTGTACTTCTTGCCACAGTTTTCTGCCGTTGCCAAAAGTCAAAAATGTTGTAGTGTCTATATTGTAAGGATTGAGTACTTCTTGTATTCCTTATTAATACAACTTTTTATTATAAAAAGAAAATTGCCCACGTGTCATAAATTTCTAGATAAGTCCTTGAATTTACACATTTCATGAGCACATCAGTTCCCAAGTAGAAATAGCAAATTTCTTTATTATACCACACATAAAAGCAAACATTATATACATGCAGATTAACCGGTTATACAATACAATAATGAAAAGCTTAAGCAAATTAACAATCATGTATACATGCATGATTTTCTTTTATTCTTACTATAACACTAGAATATATATAATCCTGCATCATATTCATCATGGAAATTCAAGCTAGTAGTGGTGATCTATGTTGACACTATGCAAAGCAATGGTTTCCATAGTCAAGCCAGGACCAAATCCAAACAAAACACCCCATTTCAATCCATCACCAGTAGTCAATTTCCCTTTCTCCATAGACCTTTTCCTCATTTCATCCAATATAAATAGCACACATGCACTTGACATGTTCCCATATTCACTCAAAACATGTTTAGTTGCATTTAGTTTTTCTGAATTCAGCCCAACTATTTCTTCAATCTTCTTCAATATTGCAGGACCACCAGGGTGTGCTATCCAAAACAATGAATTCCAATCACTAATCCCTAATGGATGAAAAGTTTCTATTAGACTCTTCTCAATGTTTTCACCAATCAAATTTGGAACGTTGTCTTTTAGATGAAAAGTGAGCCCTACTTCACGCAAGTGTCCTTCAATTGCACCTTTAAAATGTAAACATTTTCTTATATTAAGGACTAGATGGAGAAACAATTACCAAGATTACCAACATTTTTCGTTTCAAAAAGAAAAAAAAGTTACCTTCAGAGTTTGGTAAAATCGTTTCTGAAGCCGAAATGATATGAAATAATGGATGTTCGATTGTCGTATCAGGATCTGATCCAACAATCACAGACGAAGCACCATCACCAAATAGTGCTTGTCCAACTAAGGAATCCAAGTGATTTTCATTGGGCCCACGAAAAGTAACGACAGTTATTTCAGAGCACACAACGAGGACACGTGCACCAATGTTATTCTCAGCTAAATCTTTAGCGAGACGAAGAACAGTTCCACCAGCGAAACAACCTTGGTGATATAACATGAACCTTTTTGTGGTTGGGTTTAGATTTAAGAGTTTGATGAGTTGATAATCAGCACCAGGCATGTCGACGCCAGAAGTTGAACAAAATATGAGATGAGTTATCTCTGATTTTGATCTTCCCCATTCTTTTATTGCTTTTGATGCTGCTTTTTCGCCTAGCTTTGGTACCTCTTCAACTAACATGTCTTGGCGTGCGTCAAGCGATGGTTCTTCATAAGTGGATATGTTTGGGTTTTCTTTAAGAATTTCTTCTGTTAGGTATATGTACCGTTTCTTTATCATTGATTTCTCACCTGTTCAATACCAATCAAGAAAAATACGTAGGAATCAAATAGAAAATCATGATGATCTTTATTGGTTTCTATATATTATTCTAACATATTGGCAAATAGTGAACAAAACTATAAATGAAATTTGTTTATAAATTGTAGTCCAATTGTAATTATTATTATAATTATTATTGTTATTTCGTCTAACTATTAAAATAAAATAAAAAAACTAGAGCAGCGAACAACAATAGTGTTCATCAAATGATGAGCTTACATATACGTTTGAGTTTGTCCTTGAGTTGAGTCATGTGTTGACTTTTGGTAACTCGAAAGTAATAATCAGTGAAATCAGATTGGTAAATGCAATTGGATGGAGTTGCAGTGCCAATTGCTAGTATGGTAGCTGCTCCATTGGCTCTTTGGGACTTTCTTATTTCCTCCAAGTATGCCATTTCGTTGGATTCAATATCAAGTTATCAATACAAACAAAGCAAATATTGATAGAGAGAAAAATGTGTACGTAGAAATTATATTGAAGTTCCAATTAGTTAGTATCTATTTATAGACAAATAATATTGTTGGAAAGGGGTTGTTGGTCATCACGTGCTTCAACTGGCCGGTAAAAATTTAAATTGTGGTTAGTTTGAATTGGTTTTGAGGAAAAAATTTAAGTTATTTTAAAGATGAAATTACTCGCAGTTCGATTTAGTTTTAGATGACTAATAAATAAATCCAATGCAAAATAATTAATTTTGTACAGTTAAATTTAAATTGGTTTTTGGATATTCAAATTACAAATATTAATATTATAAATACACTGTAAAATAATAGGTTGTAACATATAATATATTAAAAATTAATATTTTAGAACGAAGATTATTAATTATATTTGAAACATATGAAATAATAAAAATAAATA
Organism: Trifolium subterraneum; assembly: GCA_951799995.1. Lineage (NCBI taxonomy): Eukaryota > Viridiplantae > Streptophyta > Magnoliopsida > Fabales > Fabaceae > Trifolium > Trifolium subterraneum. The sequence goes on along the minus strand of OX637462.1, from coordinate 21,055,567 downwards.
GATTAAATTTAACTAATAAATAGTATTAAAATTAAAAACAAAAAATAATAAGTTGATGCAATATATTATACTAATTAAAAGTTAAAGTATAAAAATATATATATGTATGCAGTTTGGTTTGTTTTTTATCGGGTTTGAAAAATCAATCCAAAATTCAATCTGATTCGATCCAGTGACTTTCACAAAATGTCATCCAAACATATCCAAAAATATTTAATTTTTTTGCGAATTTCAATTTTTTGTATCGGTTTTTGATTTTTATTTGAATCGGTTTGGAATTAAACATCCCTATGCATTACCTATGTAAGAATATATAAGACCATTTCCTTAAATTTTGTTGTCCTATTTTATAAAATATTTTTGAAACTTTAAAGTGCATTAATAAAAAAATCACAGAAATATCCCTAATTAATTGAAACGAACTAAAAGAAATACTATTTTTCTCTCTCAATAATTGAAATAATTTTAAAAAGAGAATATATATTTTTGACAAATTTAATGAAAAACTATTTTTCTTAACTTTATTCTTATATTTTTGTGAAAGAGAGATGTTATATTTTGGAACGTATGAAATATATCTCCCATTGTAAAGGAAAAATATCATATAAAATAATCAAAGGAAGTTTAATTAACCTAGAAATGACAGAGATACTTCATGTATTTCATTGGCTTATTATGCATGTGTTGGCTTTAGTAGGTGGTGGCATTTAGCATGGGACTCCATCTATTGTACATATATACTTCATGTATTTCATTGGCTTATTATGCATGTGTTGGCTTTAGTAGGTGGTGACATTTAGCATGGGACTCCATCGATTGTACATATACTCCCTCCGTCTCAAAATATAAACAAAAGTTAATCAACAAAAGTGAGTATATTTCTTTGACTCGCTTTTACTTATATTTTGGTAGGAGGGAGTATCTGTTTTATGACATATAACACAAAAAATAAATTTAACTACATATATACAGGGGCGGATCCAAGATCCAGCATGCCTGGGCACGTGCCTAGGCTCCCCCAATTATATTTTTTTTTTAGGGTTTTTACTTTAATCTTAAAATTCGAATTTTCGAGTAAGAATTAATAAAAATTTAAGTGTATATTCATAATCCTCATAAAATTCTGAGCAAAATGGTATATTTACATGTCCAATTTGGTGCAAGAATAAAAAAAACGATTTTTGAGGTTTGACTGAGCATGATGTTGAACATGATGAACAGTGTAACAACAGTTTGTTTTAATACATATATTAATTGATCTGTCTTTACAACAATTTGCGTGCATTGGCATAGTGGTTTATGTATTGGTTTAACATGTAGAGGTCTTGGTTTCAACTCCCAACTTCCTCTTTGTTTTTTATTCCTCTTTATTTTTTATACCCTTTTGTTTTTTAACTTCATTTTCTTTTATTTGTTTATATACATTTTTAAAAATATCTAAAAATTTTAAAATATATATATATATATATATATATATCTTTGTTTTCTTTATCAAAAATACTAAAAATATAACTTTGTTTCCTTTTTATATATAGTAAAAATATGTTGTAGTTCTACTTTCTTTCATATATAGGATTGTGGGGAGTTTATAACATTTACTTATTTAATTATTTTGAATCAAATATTTAGATTAAATTCTTAAAATTAGTTACTTTTATTAGAATTTCAGTATATTATTACTTAAAAACGGTTCGATCCGGTTAAACTCCGATCCGAAAATCTTTAAACCAATAAATATTTATACATTTGCGGTTAAAATTATATCTAAGCTTAACATTATTTCTGACTCCGCCAGTGCATATATATGTGTTACGTATCTAATACTTAAAACAAAAAATAACTTTAACTAAAACGTCGGCGGATTATATCCAAATCCAGTAATTAAATTTTTAATATTTAATTAGTTGAGGTCTATTTAGTTTGAAACAAGAACCAAACCGTGGAAATCAATGTCGGTAATATTACTTTTTCTTTTTTGGTTTTGGTTTATAGGTCGTATATGGAGTAATGTTTTTTGTTTAAAGACAAATTGTTAGTTTGTTAGTATATTACATTATATGTTAATTTTTCTCCTTACAAAAACTTGAGCCTTGGACCTCAAACTCCTTTAACCCTTAGTTCAACTAGTTCAACCAGTTGTGTTACCCCTCTCACCATGTATATGGAGCAATGCTAATTTAACTTTTTCTGATTGGTGTAACAATCATTTAGGTTACTTCCAACACATCCAAGGTCTCTTTAAATTTTAAGGGTCGGGTACTCCTTGCACTTCTTATAATTTAATTTTTTGCTTATAAAAAAAAGTCGGTCATATTATTGAAGTAATTAATTAGATTTCCGAAGAAGTACAACTTGTAAGATATGATAAATTCTTAACTATGACTGATAATTTTAGGTAATTTTTTTTTTGTCAAGTAGTCTAGTGGTTAGAATTTCATTTTTTTAAGGTGAGGTAAAACTTATTTAAATATATATTAATGTAAAAATCTGACATGATATTGATTTTTTTCTAAATATCAATACTCAATTATATAAATTGAGTATTATATAAAGTGTTTATTTTATGATATTACTGAAGTAATTATTTTGAATTGAGTAAAAGATTTTATGTAATCACATTTTCAAATTGTACACTTCATCTTAATAGAAGTATACCTGTACTTGTCATATACACACGTTTCCGTGAAATGACATCATGCAAATACATGAGTGTTCTCTTAAGAATGCATGTATCAAAAGTTAACCAAAAATTCTAACATAGACAGAAACCTAAATTAAAAATATTTGAGGACACACATAATTAAAAAGTTTAAATATAAAATAATTTAGTCACACTATTTCACATTATTTTATTATCTATTCTATTAACTTTTTAAAATTTTTGTATGTATGTCTAAATATATAACATTAATATTTACTTAAGAATAGTCCAAAGTTAATTTGTTCTTTCAACATGTAAGTTGTTCAATTGAAATACTTAGTTGAGCACAAACTCAAATAAAAAGTATTTGGACACACTCATCAATAATAAAAAATATTTAAATATAAAAGAATTTAATATCATGACTAATTTATTTATCTCTTAATATTAATTATCATGTATGTGTGTGTACTCAAATCATTTTTATTTGTAGTTGTGCCTATGTAAGTGTTGTGATATTCTCTAATATATGAGAAATGATATTGGAACAACAACAAATTGATAACTTTTGGACAACTGACTCTCTCATACTCTCATTATATTTTTATTCCATCCTTCCCTCCCTTTCACTTTATTGTTTTTGTTGCATAAGAAGAAGAAGAAGAAGAAGTAAAAGAGATTTGTCCCCAAAAATTATCAATTTTAGGGCCTATTTGAAACAGTTTCCAAATACTTTTTTTTAGTTTTCAAAAATTAAAAAAGAAAAAACTTGTTTGAAAGTCCTGTTTTCAAAAACCGTTTTTAAAAATTGTTTCCAATTAATTTTATTGCTTTAAAAACTAAAAAACAAAATTCGGTTATAAGTGTTTTGCTTTTTAAAAACAGTTTTCTAAAACACATTTTAAAAACTAAAAATCAAAAGTCTTTCAAACAGGCCTTTAGTCGTTCAAATTAATAACATTACTTTCTTTTTTTTTTACAGTAAATAGCTTATCTCATTTCATTCAAAATAACATCGGTAATACATGTTGGTAAATCGATAAAATTACGGAAACTAGCTAGAGATGTAGCCACTCGAGCAAGTCTATGAGCGGCTTCATTCGCTTGTCTCCTAATGAACTTAACATGAGAGTTCACAAGACTTGTAGTCAGAATAGTCCTACAATCACTTAAAATATCGCCAAGGTCAGAGCGGTAGGTTCTGCTACTATAGAGGTTGTCCACTACTCTTTTGCAATCCATCTCCAAATCCACGTTTGTTAATTGTATTTCATTCATCCAATTCAAAGCTCTCAACAGTCCCATAGCTTCTCCAATATCCACATCAAGGATAGGTTCCATCCATTCGGTTCTCGCTGCTACAAAGCATCCATTAGTGTCTCTTATACACATGCCAATACATACTTTGTTGCTCATAGGAGAGAACGAAGCGTCGATGTTACATTTGTATCGTCCGTGGCTTGGTTTCTCCCAATTCACCTGCTGGGGCACCGATTGTGGGTTACCAACATGTCGGCGAAGCTGCTGTGCTTGACGCCAACTCGTAATCAAATGCCGAGCTCGTTCACATACAGTTCGGTTTGAATCCGTAATGTTATCCCACACTTGATTGTTACGGCGCTTCCAAATGCTCCACACCATAACGCCGAACAACTCTTGTTCTTCTTTATCAAGTCTCTGTAGTATTGAGAACAAGTTGTCTGATATGTTATTATTAATGTTCAGGCCCGCACTGATTTGATCCCATAAATTCACTCGTTGCCAACAGTCGATGCTACGCGGACAAAGAAATAGCACATGTGCACTATTTTCTTCGCTGTCGTTACAAACATCACAATGCAGTGGACATTGCACTCCCCGGCTGTTCAGTCTAGCTCGTGTCGGTAGCACATTGCGGCCTATTCTCCACAGTAAGTTCTTCACTTTCGGTGGGGTTTTAGCTTGCCATATGAGGTTCCAATTTCCTGCAATACCTGATATGTTGTTACTGTTAGTATTATTAATGCAGTACTTATACGCGCTGCGCACCGAGTAGTTGCCGTCATGCTCAAGTTTCCAAACTAATTTGTCATTACGCACAGATGCAAGCAGAGGGGTATTGATAATGTGTCTGACAGTGCTGCCATCAAATATACCATTAATCTTAACAATATCCCATGCCTTAGAACTTGTCAACATAACATCTTTCACTTTCATGGAGGAATCCAGCGTATGCATATTAGATGGGGTAGGAATGGACATACCATTATTTAGCCAATTTTGCTCCCATAAATTGATATATTTTCTCCTGTACCAATACTCCACTTACAACCACCTTTGATAATAAACTTAGAGTTCCAAATACTCCTCCAAACATAACTTGGGTTATGACCAATTCTTGCCTCAACGAAATCACAATTAGGAAAATATCTGGCTTTGAATAATTTTGTGATTAGGCTCCCTGGCTTTGTGACTAAATTCCACGCATGCTTACCGAGCAAAGCAAGATTGAAAGCATGAAGGTTTTTAAAACCCATTCCACCACGGTCTTTACTCACGGCGAGATGCTCCCAAGATAGCCAATGGAGACCGCGTCCACTGTTATTACTGCGACCCCACCAAAACGAATTGAGCATTTTTTTCTATCTCTTCAATTAGAGTATTTGGAATAAGGAATATGCTCATGACATAAGTTGGTATAGATTGCAGAATCGATTTTATCATTACTTCTCTGCCCGCTTGAGATAGATGTCAGCTGCTCCATGAATTAATTCTTTTCCAAATTCTGTCCTTTATAAATTTAAAAGTGACTTTCTTGCTTCTTCTGATCATAGATGGGATACCGAGATACTTACCAGTTCCAAGGACTTGTGTTACGCCGAGTTGATTCGCTATAGCTTCTCGTACCTCTGCTGGGACATTTCTACTACAGTAAAACTCTGACTTTTGGAGATTAATGGCCTGTCCTGAAGCTGATTCATATACTGAGAGGATGTTCTTTAAAATAGTTGCCTCAGTTGTTGTTGCTTTGAAGAACAAAAAACAATCATCGGCAAACAGGAGGTGTGAAATTATAAGAGCATTCCTACAAATCTTAACACCATGTAATTCCCCTCTATCTTCAGCATGTTTGATGAGCGCTGACAATCCTTCTGCGCATATGATAAACAAATACGGTGATAGCGGATCACCCTTCCGTAAGCCTCTGCCTGGGACAATTGGCCCAACCTTTTGGCCATTGACAATTACTGAGTAATCCACCGTTTCGACACATAACATAATCCAATCAATCCACTTTTGAGAGAAACCCATCTTAAGCATCATGTCTTTTAGGAACATCCAATCCATGCGATCATATACCTTGCTAATATCCAACTTGAGAGCTGCTTCTCCTTTTTTGCCCCTAGTTTTGGATTTCATGAAATGAATAATTTCAATAGCTGCCATTGCATTATCGAGAATATATCTCCCCGGGACAAAAGCTGATTGATTGTCTAATATGCACTTCGTAAGAACCGGCTTCAGCCTATTTGCAAGAACTTTTGCAACAATTTTATAAAGAACATTACACAACGAAATTGGTCTCCAATCTTTCATTGTTACTTGAGCTTCTCCTTTTGGAATAAGCGCAATATTTGTGGAATTAAGCTTCGGCGGGAAAGAACCACACTCTAGCCAGGAACAACCAGCTTTGAAGATTTCATAACCACATAGGTCCCAAAAGTGCTGATAAAAACCGGGATTGAAGCCGTCGGGCCCTGGACATTTATCTGCTTCCATCGAGAAAATTGCCTCTTTGAATTCAGCCATGGTAAACGGGGCAATGAGAGCATTATTGTCCTCTTGAGTAATACTTGAATTAACTACATTAAGAACCTTAATGCGCTCGCCTCTTTGTTGCTGGAATATATTAAGGAAATAATCTTTAGCTATCACTTGCATGCCTTCTTGAGAATTGCAGAAATTACCTTGTGAATCCTCTAAGTGCCCAATCAGATTCTTCTTTTTTCTTGCTGATGCAGTGGCATGATAAAACCGTGTGTTAAGATCACCATCGCGATACCAAAAGGTTTTTGCACGCTGCTTCCAAAAAAGGTCGTCCTTAACGAGAAGAAAATCAAGCTTCTTACGAATTTCGTTGTAATAATGGAAATTCGTCTCGTCGACATGATTTCTTACTAACTCTAGCTTGCGTCTATATTTCTCTATCTCTTTTCGTGTTTTATGACAGTTTTCTGCACTCCACTTCGACATCTCATCTGCACAATTTTTCAGTTTCTGCGTCACTGTTTGGTGTTCACTAGAGTTCCACTGCTGGTGCACAAATTGCTTGAAGTTTGGTTCAAGAAGCCAAGCCTGTTCAAATTTGAATTGTTTTGGGAACAAGGTTAGATCAGTTTTGCATTCCCAGCTGAGAAGTAAAGGGTAATGATCTGACGCCGTAGTAGTAAGACATTCCAACTTTGCATCTACAAACATGTTACACCAGTCCATATTAGCCAAGGCTCTATCTAGTTTTTCTTCAACTGCTCTCGCTGTTCCGAGGCTCTTAAACCAAGTGAAGGGATAGCCAGTCAACTCTATATCGATCAGACCTGCATCTGTAACGGCTTCTCGGAACCCATGAATAAGCCATTCTGGTCGATCAGTGCGTCCACGCTTCTCATCCGAGGACAGGATGTCATTAAAATCACCTATTATGCACCAAGGGAGTTGAGATGTTTGAGATAAGTGACAGAGAAAATTCCATGAAGCTCTCCTCCGCCCTCCTTCAGGGAAACCATAAAAACCAGTAATTCTCCAATTACCCCTTATAGCATCAAATACTTCAATGTCAATATGGTTTAGGGAATAATTCATGATTTGACACTTCAGAGAGTTATTCCAAAAGATAGCCACACCACCTCCTCTACCTTCTCTATCGACCGTAAAGCAAAAGTCAAAACCCAACACATATTTCAATTCTTTTATTTTATTAGCATTTGTCATTGTCTCATACAAGATTATTGCATCCGGTTTATAAGTCCGGGCTAGGTATTTTAAATTAGGAACTGTGCTCGGGCTACCTAAATCCCGACAGTTCCAACTTACAAGACTCATTTTTTCTGGCAGGCCTGGTGTCCAGGTCCTGCCATTACAATATTAACATCAACAAGAGGGTTTTGTTGCATGATTATGTTACTTTCAGCAACCCCCGTAGCAATATGTTCTGTGTCCACTTGCATTCAGGTTGGAAGCCTGGAATAATGCAACATTATCGTGTTCCAGCATATCTGCATCTTTCCTTGGTCTCTTCTTTGGTATTGCTTCTTGAGTGTGAGAGTTTGACACTCCCTCTAGCAGCAACTGAACTGAATTCGTTGTTGGGCCCACGTAGCAAGGATCGTTGATAGGCATATTAATTGAGCTTGTAGTCATGGCAGCCAACATATTGTTTGCAGTGCTCTCATTGACTTTTCTAGTCACTAGCTGAGAGCCAGGACCTCCAATCGTTGGTTGTGGACCCATATGCACAGTCATTCTCTGTTCATTGATGCCCCGTGTACTGTTACCATTCCCCTCATCATTGACATTCAAGAGCTTTCCGCTAAAAACGTCAAATCGTACGAATCACATATGTAAGATGAGGACTGTCATATAATATGAATTGGAATTATGGGGTCAACACAACTACAAACCATAACTCACTATCTTGAGATTTTTATGGATTATTTGAAGGTTACTGACTGAAATAATCATGGAATTACTGATGTTTGACGGTTTAAATTTTCTAAAAATACTGTTTACTAGTTTAGTTTAAAAAAATTTCTAGTAAATATTAAATTGTCTAAATAGAAAACTTTGTTAGTACGGAAAAGCGGAATGGTAGGGGTGGGGGATGACGATGAAGATTTTTTCTTATAATATTAGGGGATTAGGGGCGGGGGAGAAGAGGAGGGAGGTTAGGAGGTTGATTATGGAAAAGCGACCGGATGTTTTTTGCTTACAGGAAACAAAATTGGAGGTGGTAGATGATGCTTTGTGTCGTTCTTTGTGGGGTTCCGAAACGGTGCAGTACTCTTATAAACCGGCTGTTGGAGCTTCAAGGGGCATCATTACGATGTGGGATGCTAGTACGGTGAATGTTTGGATGTCAGTTACAATGTCTCATTGTTTGCTTGTCAAAGGCAAATTTATTAAGAATAATGTTGACTTCGTTTTGACCAATGTTTACGCTCCGTGTGATAATAGAGGTCGTTTGTTTCTGTGGAATGAATTAAGTGGCATGATTCAGCGGTTTAGCTCTGTGGTGTGGTGTGTTCTAGGCGATTTCAATGTCGTTCGGTCTAGTGAAGAGCGGAAAAGTCGGTCTGTGAATGGCAACAATGATGATTTTGCTTCTTTCAATCATTTCATAGATGGTAACTTTCCTTTGCGTGGAAGAAAATTCACATGGTACTGCGGTGATGGTTTGTCAATGAGCCGGCTTGATCTTTTTTTATTGTCGGATGCCTGGATTACTTCATATCCTAATTGTGTTCAGGTGGCGCTCGCGAGAGGTTTGTCGGATCATTGTCCTATAATGTTATCTATTGAGGAGCAGAATTGGGGACCAAAACCTCTTCGCATGTTGAAATGTTGGGCGGATATTCCAGGGTATGGCGATTTTGTAAAAGAAAATTGGCAATTTTTCAGGTTTTTGGTTGGAGGAGGCACGTTCTTAAAGAAAAATTAAAGATGATAAAGACAAAATTAAGGACTTGGCATTTGAATCACACCTTCAATATTGATAGTAAAATTCAGGTAGCTAAAAATCGGTTGGCGACCCTGGATGTCGTTGGGGAAAGTCGCAGTTTGGTGGCTGAGGAGGAGACCGAGATGCATCTTTTGACAGCTGACATATTAGGTTATTCAAAATTGAAAGCTAGTATGCAGTGGCAAAAATCGCGTGTGGATTGGTTAAAAGAAGGTGATGCAAATTCAAAAAAAATTCATCGTATTATGTCCTCTCGGAAGCGTTCCAATTCGATAGCATTATTAACTGTAGATGGGGTCTCGGTAGAAGGGGTTGCTGAGGTGCGACAAACTGTTTACCAAAATTTTAGAAATCATTTTCAGAAGAAACTACATAATAGACCGGATATTGATGGGTTGGTGTTCAAATTGATCTCTTCATCAGACGGGGCTGATCTAATTAAACCTTTTTTTATGGAAGAAATTAAAGCGGCTATATGGGATTGCGATAGTTACAAATGTCCTGGTCCAGATCGCATAAATTGGGTTTTTTTCAAAGATTTCTGGGACGTACTGAAGATTGATTTATTGAATTTTTTTGCCGAGTTCCACCATAATGGTAAGCTTACTAAAGGCCTCAATTCTACCTTTATAGCTTTGATACCCAAGGTTGAGAGCCCGCAGTGCGTAGCCGATTTTCGTCCAATTGCTTTGGTGAGTAGTGTTTATAAGATTCTATCCAAAGTGCTGGCAAACAGGTTGCGAAATATTGTTGGTACGGTTGTCTCTACAAATCAATCTACTTTTATTAAGGATAGACAAATTTTGGATGGTATTTTAATTGCAAATGAAATTGTTGATGAGGCTAAAAAAGAAAAGAAAGATCTACTCCTTTTTAAAGTAGATTTTGAAAAGGCATACGACTCTGTGGATTGGGGTTACCTTGAAGCGGTGATGCTTAAAATGAATTTTCCGGGAGTTTGGAGAAATTGGATTATGGAGTGTGTCTCGACCGCAACAGCTTCGGTGTTGGTTAATGGGAGTCCGACAGACGAGTTTGGGTTTGAGAGAGGTTTTAGGCAAGGGGATCCTCTTTCCCCTTTCCTGTTCTTGTTGGCGGCGGAGGGATTGCATGTTATGATGTCTGCCTTGGTGTCAAATCGACTGTTCACTCCTTTTGGTATTAGATCGCAAAATACAGTGTATGTTTCTCATCTTCAATTTGCGGATGACACCTTGTTGGTTGGGGTTAAAAGTTGGGCTAATGTCCGAGCACTAAAGGCAGTTCTAATTTTATTTCAATCCATCTCGGGATTAAAAGTTAATTTTAATAAAAGCATGTTGTTTGGAGTCAATGTCAACGATTCCTGGCTTCATGAGGCGGCCTCGGTAATGAATTGCAAGCACGGTCGACTTCCTTTTCTCTATTTGGGGCTGCCTATCGGTGGTGACCCGCGGAAATTACAGTTTTGGTACCCGTTGGTTGATAGGATCTGTAATCGCTTATCAGGCTGGAAGTGTAAAAATTTATCAGTTGGTGGTCGGTTGATTATGCTTAAGTCTGTTCTGTCATCTATACCGGTTTATTTCCTTTCCTTCTTCAAATCTCCCTCAGGTATTATTTCTCTCCTAGATTCTATTTTTTGTCAATTTTTTTTTTTTGGGGGGGGGGTGGTGCAATGAGGAAGTTAGAAAAATTTCTTGGATTAAATGGGACACTATATGTTTACAAAGGGAGAATGGAGGTTTGGGAGTGAAGAGGTTGAAGGAGTTTAATATTTCTTTATTAGGAAAATGGGTGTGGAGGTGTATGGAGGAAAGGGAGAGTCTGTGGAATGTGGTACTCTGTGCGAAGTATGGTCAGACGGGGGGGAGGGTGAAGTTTGAAGAGGGTACTGGATCAATTTGGTGGAGAACTCTAAATGAAATCCGGGCAGGGGTGGGTATGGCTGACCCTGGGTGGATGGTGGATAACATTATTAGGGAGGTGGGGGATGGTCATTCCACTTTGTTTTGGACGGATCCTTGGTTGGAGGAAAGACCACTAGCAAGGTCCTTCGGTAGACTTTATGATCTTGCAGAAAATAAATTAATAACAGTGGCTGAGATGTTTGGTTTAGGGTGGGGGTGGGTGGGGAGGCGTGGAAATGGAGACGGAGGTTACTGGCGTGGGAGGAGGAATTGGTTGTGGAGTGTGTGGATCGTTTGTCTTATGTTCTTTTGCAGGATACCGTGCTCGATAGGTTGGTCTGGAAGCTTCACACATCTCAGTGATACTCGGTGAAATCAGCATACTCATTCATAACAGCGACATACATCACTCATAATGAAAGGGTGAATTGCTTTATGTGGCTAAAATCGGTTCCGCTAAAAGTGAATATTTTTGTCTGGCGTCTCTTCTTGAATAGGCTACCTACCAAGGATAATCTTCACAAGAAGGGAGTTATAGATACAACTCAACTTTCGTGTGCGACAACATGTGGTAAGGTAGAAGACAACGATCATTTATTTTTCCAGTGTGATGTCTATGGCCGCCTATGGCTTCTGATATCAAAGTGGCTGGGATTTGAATCGGTTTTTCATGGCACCATTGGATTTCATTCATATCAATTTTGTGGTCTTGGAGGTGTTTCCAAATGTTATAGGATCGCGTTTACCATCATCTGGATTTCAGTACTGTATATTATTTGGAAAGACCGTAACAAAAGGATTTTTACATCTGGCGCTGATACGCTTGAAACGATGGCTTAGAAGGTTAAGAGTCAAGCATATTGGTGGTTGAAATCGTGCTATGTTTTATTTGATTTTGATTACTCGCATTGGAGACAAAATCCTTTAGCTTGTTTTCATGCTCTGTGTAATTTTCTGCATGTGTAGACTAGGCGTGGGCTAGTTTCTAGACTAAGTGTACCTTCAGCGTCTCTCCGGCACACCTTGTGCTTGAGGGACTGTTTTTTGATTTAATATAATTTCTTTTAGCTTCTTCAACAAAAAAAAAAAACTTTGTTAGTACAAATTTTTATCTGGAGTGAACTGGGTCCGGAAATGTTAAGAGGATGAAAAATAAAAGTGTAAAAAGGATAAAATTGGAATGTTTCATAGTTTGTAGGGGTAAGAGTATAATTATAAGGGTGGAAGATAAATGTTTTCATAAAGTAAAGGGAAATTATGGGCTTGGCCCATTTAAACTACCAATTAAGCAAAAGAAAATAAATGTTGCTCTTTAGGCCCCACACGTTAAGTTCAGATCTCCTAAATATTCAATTTTGCGGCTCAAATCTTTTGGAAGATAACTTCCTAACACAGGAGGTTCTTGAAGATAATTTATGAAATAATTTTGAAAGATATCGAAATAGATGAATTTATGCCTAGAACTAAATATAATTTATTTTGCATTGTTGAATCAGTTCAGTTGGTTCAATTTTATTCGGTTACTAGACTACTGTCCGTGCGATGCACGGGTCTTTTAGAATGTTATATATAACATTCAATTTTATTTTATTATTCTTTGTAGACATATTTAAATATAATTGTTCCTGCTAAGTATGCAGGGGTGTATATTCGTAGTTGATATGTAATGTTTGTGTGTTAAGTGTGTTAATCAATCTGTCGTCTGTTATCGATGGGGGGTCTATATATAGTAGTCCAGGGGTAACTGCCAAAGCGTTGGACTCCCCATTTCCCCACGATCTCCACTGGGGAGCTGGATGATCATGGTCACAGGCTCAACTGTTCGCCCTCCTCACGTGCTTATGGGTGAACGTGGGTTTGAGCTGGTAACCTCCAGCGTTGAATGGGCTTGGGCGAGTAGATTAGTCAGGGTGGCCCAACAGTGGATACATATTGGGCTTGGGCGAGTTGGGCCTTGGTTGATCCCCCGGTACACAGCCCCCCAAGCACAAGGCTCAAGTATTGAGGTGTAGTGCTGATTGAGTTGGGTTTTGTTTGATCCCCCGGTTCACAGCACCCCAAGCACAAGGCTCAAGGATTGAGATGTAGTGCTGATCTATTCCTTGTTTATCGGCGATCATTGTTGTCGTCTACGCCTATAGCTGCGTTAACTGTTGCGATCTTCTAAATTTCGAATTTCCCTGTTTCCCTCAACGGATAGGTCGCCCGAAACGGGCGGTCCCGTTCTCTCAGTAATATCATCTTATAAGTGTGCTTCACTTGCCATTGGCCATTGACGTTCATCACAAGAAATTTCGCCATTCATTAATCATGAGTTCCCCGGTGCCATCAATCATCCAGGATTTGCTGAACGAATTATTTCAGGGGCCAGATCATCTGCTCCGTGAGGTGGAGACCTTCTCCTCTCTCGTTGACGACCTTTGAGGCTACTCATGGAGATTATCTTCTCATGAGTCCTGCTTCCTGACGCGCTTGCTCCGCTTGAGGGCCGAGCTGGTCGATAAAGTTACGCTTGTATTTTCGATCGAAGATGCGGAGCGGCGGCATCGTCAAACGATGTCCAGAACTTTTGATCAGATCTGGTCCGTTAGTGAAAGCATGCGGACATATGAGAGTAACCTTGCTACCCGCTTTCATGAAGAGGATAGCTGCGACGCTCGGATAGCTGAGCTGAAGGGGGAACTGGCCAGGCTAGAGGGATGAAAATTGGAGCTGCAGGCTGGTATCAAGGAAGATGTTGCCAAACTCTTGGAGAAGAGGCCTGTTCTCTTGGAGCTGGAGTCTCAGAAGGCGAATCTTGGGGGTACTTATTCAAGAATAATGACGGACATGGAGATTGTTAAGACATGTCGACGCGAGATTGAGAACATGTGTGCTGAGGCAGAGGAGGCTGCTGAATTGTTATAAATATCTTTCCTGGCCCTTTGGCCATGTATTTCCTTTTCTGCAAAATAAACCCTGTGTTTTTGGTGTTGATTGTATACAAAATTTTCTGGTTGATTTTTCTAGTATTTCGAAATTATAATGAACTGCGTCTTTGCTACTGACAATATGTGATGGATCTTCAAACAGTTTTTCGGATATATTTTTTTTTTTTTATATGCGTTGTAGTACATCGTATTTATTCGCCGATATTATCACTGGGCGAGATGAACGAACAGACCAGACGCGGGCGACAAAATGCGTGTGATCGACGAAAATGTGCCCGGTTAAAATGCTTGGTGTTCCACGCGCCATGTGTCAATTGTGTGTACTTTTTCCTATTTGTGTTAATGAAGTGTTCCCTCTCCCTTATATCCATTGGGCAAAAGGTTGCTTCTTTTGTCCTATAAGAACACTCATTTGTGTTGTTCTTCTCATTTACTCATAAATGGTATTTTCTCCCATTTCATCAATGGTTTCTTCTTCATCAATGGTGTCTTGTTCCTCTTGCATTTTCTAAGAAGCTTGGATCTCTGTTTTTGTTCCTTCTTGGTGCTCCTTTTTCCGGTAAGGATCTTCATCTTCTCCTTGTTGTTGATTTTTGTTGCCTTCTTTCATGCCTAGATCTCTTTCCCTTTAGTTTTTATTGCTTTTTTCCATGCCTAGGTTTCATCCTCTTTAGCGAAGATTTACATGTCTTCTTAGTTGCCAAAATTGGTTTATGCAATCATATAGAGATTAGTAAGGAATAGATGTCTCGTAGTGACTTTCATCATTGATCATTCGCAAGAATCTAAACGCAAATGACACTTTAATAGATGCATTCGAGGGGAGTCGATCGCCGTTAGGGGCTACTCGCCCGCGAGGGGGCGTTGATCTCCCTTTAGGGCTGCTCGCCGCGAGAGGCGTCGAACGCCATTTAGGGCTACTCGCCCGTTAAGGCTTGATCGCCCTTTGGGCTTGATCGCCGTTAAGGCGTAGGCTTGATCGCCCTTTGGGCATGATCGCCGTTAAGGCTTGTTCGCCCGTTGGTGCTTGATCGCCGCGAGGGAGTTGATCGCCCGTGTGCTTGGTCCATGAGGGTTATACGCCTGTAGTTTCTTAGTGATGCCTGTCATGGTAAGGGTAGTAGTTATTTAACAATGACTACTTCGTCTTTCACAGGGTGGTGCTCGCTGGGATGGATACCACGTCAAAGTTCACTTCCCCTGAGAGTATTCTCCGTTTTAGGGAAGGTTATTCACTATACAACGGTGATGGTGAGGATAAACTTGTCATTGTTGAAACTGTGCGGGCGGACGAGTTAGTCACTGCGGTTAACGGTGAAGAGCCTCACTATTTTTACATGTATGCTAATGTGATTCAAACATTGAATTTGTGGTTCCCTCTTACCATTTTTGAGGATACTATATTGAGACTTTTGAATGTGGCGCCTAGCCAATTTCATCCCAACAGTTGGGCCTTTGTTAAAGGGTATGAACTTCTCTGCTATGCTTTGGATTTAGAGCCTAATTTAGGCGTGTTCTTCTCTTTCTATCATGTGAAGAGTCTCACCCCAGGAAGATTGGTGTCAGTTTGTGCCCAACCGAACAAGGGGTTATTCAAGTTGTTTGCCTCTAATTTTAAAAATTATCAGGAATCCTTTTTTCGTGTAAGGTATGGGCCTGGATTGCATTCTTTGATGTATGATACTGACGGCAATCGTTTGTTTCCGTTTTATTGGACTGAGGATCCTAGGGCGATTAAGGGAGTTTATGACGACGTGCTAACGTCCTTTGAGAAAGAGACGATAACCTTTTTAGAGAGCTTTAATCTTATTGACATTAAGGATTTCCTTCGGCGTGAAACTAATGTCAAGCGTCTTACGAACTTTATACGTAAGTTGTTTGTTAGTGATTTTGAATGTTTGCTTTTCCTTGGAGCTTTTTCTAACCTTGTATTTTCTCTCTGTTTTGATTTTTGCAGGAAGAATGAAGACCGTTTCTGATGAAGAATGGATGTCCTTCTTGGCCAAATCTAAAGCCAAAAAGCTTCAACCTGACGAAATCGCCCTTCCTGACGACTTGCTGGTGGTGGGTGAGACTAAAGGCTCCAAGCGAAAACGAAGGGGTGATAGGGTGATAAGGGGCGATAAGGGGAGGGCGACCCAAGATGTGGGTTCCTCCAGCCCTGCGGCTAACGTAGCGTTTGGAGTTTCTGTTTCTCGTTCGCCTCAGCCTAGTGGGAGTCGTGTTTTGCGAAGTCATTCTACTGATGTTATTCAGGCTGAGGATGTCCAGATGGGCGAGTTTGTTGTTGATGGCGGGGTGACCGTTCAGACTGCTGGTCCACCCCCCGCTGTTGTTGGTATTGGGTCATCTGTTTGGGGGAGTACGTTCGATCCCTCTGCTTTTGTTGAAAATACTCTTTTGGGTACGGGTGACTCGGCTAGATTTGATTCCTTGACGACTGCGGAGCTTCGTAACTTAGCTCTTAGCTATGAAGTGAAAGGGACGGTACTTACCCATCTGTTGTCTGCCCGTCGGGACAAAGAGATTCTGGAGGCGAATTCTAAGGTCACCCGCGCGGAACAAGCTGTTTCCGATGCTGAGAGGACAGTAACTGAGATAAAGAAACAATGGGTGAATGAGGTTGATCGTTTGAAGAGGACACATAAAGAAGCGTTGGCTGAGATGAGGGGTGCTCACGGGCGTGAGATAGCGGAATTGGGAAAGAAACATGCTGATGAGAAGGCTTCGCTACGGACGAAGGCGGCTATTCTTGAGGCCGAAGTGGCTACCTTGGAAGTTTTATGTAACAACTTGATAGTATCATTGACTCAGAGTAGGAAAGATATCTCGGAGTTGGAGGAAGATGTTGATGAGTTAGAGGAGACGAATACCGCGTTGAAGCAATCTATGGCTGACAAGTATGTTGATGTTTTTTGGTCTTCTATCGAGCAAGTTAAGATACTTTTCCCTGAACTTGATCCGGATGTGCTGGCTCAAGTGGATGTAATGAAGAGGATTAAGGATGGCAAACTTATTTGAAGATGGTATCACATATGATGTTTCGTGTTCGACTCCTCCTTTGTTCGTGTTAGTGTTGCTGTATGGTTCCTTTTGTACTTGATGATGTATTTTGCTTATTTAGCCTTAAGGTGATTTTGATGTATTTGATGTATTTTGCTTACTTAGCCTTATGGTGACTTTGCTGTATTTGATGTATTTTCCTTATCTGCCCCTATGATGGCTTATTTGATGTACTTGACGTATTTTGTTTAGTGTGACGCCTTGTCTATTTTCATCGTAACAACGCTTTTTGTTGTTTGTAGCATTTCCTGCTTTAAATGCACACTTGTTTTAATCTGGGTATCTTGCCCACAGAGACTTCCCTGCCTGCCCATGAAGGGTATCTCGCCCATGGGGCACCTCGCCCAAATAAGGGGCATCTCGCCCATGGGCTACTCACCCAAATAAGGGACACCTCGCAAAAAGGGCATCTAGCCCATGAACAATATTTTCCACGGCATGTCTTGGTAGACGCCTGTTTTCATGGCAAGTCTTGGTAGACGCCTGTTTTCATGGCAAGTCTTGGTAGACGCCTGTTTTCATGGCAAGTCTTGGTAGACGCCTGTTTTCATTGCAAGTCTTGGTAGACGCCTGTTTTCATGGCAAGTCTTGGTAGACGCCTTTCTTTCATGGCAGGTTATGGAGAAGAAACAGTGATGTTTAAAAACGATGGGCCTCGATAAAAACTCCTGCCCTTGTAGGAGAAAAGAGTGTCCCATCGCCTCTTTATTCAATTAGAAAGCCAAATGAAACATGTTCGTGTAACGACATATGGAAAAACATGAAATAAATTGCAAGAAAAGACTAGTTAAAATAGGGCGACCATGCGACCTAGCTGTAGTAGAAACGTAGATTGACCACGTTCCACGCTCTAGGTAGTGTCTCGCCCTTCAATGTCTCCAGCCTGTAAGCACCTCCTCCGAATGCTTCTTGAATCCTGTATGGGCCTTCCCAGTTGGGGGCCAGCTTTCCTCCCTTGTCTCGTCCCATCGGCCGTTTCAGCACTAAGTCTCCTTCTCGGAATTCCCTTGCCATTACCCTGGTGTTATATTTCCGTGATGCTCTCTGCTTGACCGTGAATTCTCTGAAGTGCGCAGCTTCTCTTACTTCATCTAGCAAATCCAGATTCTCTTTGAGCGCCTCGCTGTTCACTGCTGCTGTTAACGTTGCTCTTCTCCAGCTTGGTGGGTCGACCTCTGCTGGTATCATTGCATCAGCGCCATATACCATTTTGAAAGGAGTTTCTCCAGTTGAGGAATGTATTGTGGTGTGGTAGGACCATAGTGTTGGAAGCAGATGTTCAACCCAGTTTTTGTCTTTTCCCTCTAGTCGTCTTTTGATGGCTCTCAGGATGACCTTGTTTGCTGACTCCGCCTGACCATTTGCTTGTGGGTGCTCCACTGATATGAACGTGTTACGGATGCCTTTTTCCTGACAGAAGTTGATCACCGACTCACTGGTAAACTGAGTGCCATTATCAGATACTATATATTTAGGTATACCGAATCTGCAGAGGATGTTCTTCCAATAAAACTTTTTGACTCTTTTCGACGAAATAGTAGCCACCGGTTCTGCCTCTATCCACTTGGTAAAATAATCGACAGCTACTAGTAAGAACTTTGCTTGACCCTGTGAGGTGGTAAATGGTCCCAGTATATCAACTCCCCACATGTAGAATGGCCATGGGGACATAACTGCAAAGGCTCCCCTGGGGCGTGGTGTAAATCTGCATGCCTTTGACACTGATCACAACTTCTTACATGCCTATTGGCGTCGTTAAGTAATGTCGGCCAGAAGAATCCTGCTCTGGTTACTTTTCCTGCTAGGGATCTCCCCCCTATGTGACTACCACATGAACCATTATGGATTTCGTTCAAGATTCTGCGAGATTCTGTTTCTCCCACACACAACAGCATTGGGGATGAGAACCCCCTTTTGTATAGTTCGCCACCAACCATAGTGTAGTGAGCCGCCATCTTTTTAATCTAAACCTTCTCTTCCTTCTCCTCGGGCAGCTTTTCATTCTCAAGATATTGGATGATGGGCGTTCTCCAATCATCGTTTCTTGTTACCATCCAGACTGCTAGGTCGCCTGTGCTAGGCTTTGCGACTGTCTCTTGTATGACTGTTCTGTTGTTGCCTGGTTTCTTGGTACTTGTCAGCTTGGACAGTAGATCTGCTCTCGCATTCTGCTCCCTAGGAACATATATTAACTCAAAAGTATTGAAATGCTTGGCTAAACTTCTAACATGTTCAAGATACTTGATGAGCTGTGGATCCTTGGCTTGAAATTCCCCTGACACTTGACTTGTGACTAGCTGTGAGTCACTTTTTGCTCTTAGATCTGCTACCTCCATCTCCTTCGCTAGCCTCATTCCTGCAATCAGGGCTTCATATTCCGCTTGGTTATTGCTCGCTTTGAAAGCGAATCGGAGTGACTGTTCGATCAAAACGCCATCAGGTCCTTCCAAGACTACACCAGCTCCGCTCCCTCTTATGTTTGATGCTCCATCGACTGACAACGTCCATGGCTGCATGTTCGTCGCTTCTGGTGGTGATGACAGTTCCAGGATGAAGTCTGCCAGGAGTTGTGACTTAATATTGCCCCTTGGTACGAATGTAATGTCATATTCTGATAACTCGACCGCCCACACCACCATTCTTCCTGCTAAGTCTGGTTTCTTTAGCACGTGCTTGATTGGATGGTCTGTCTTCACTACTATTTTGTGACTTTGGAAATAATGCCTAAGCCGTCTGGCGGTGGTTACTACTGCAAGGGACAACTTCTCTATTTTCTGGTACCGAATCTCTGCTCCTTTGAATATTCTGCTAACAAAGTAGACCGGTCTCTCCTCGCCTTTGATATCTTGTACTAGGGCTGAACTCATTGAGTTTTCTGATACAGCAAGGTACAGGTACAAAGGGCAGCCCAGTTGTGGGCGAGTCAGTATCGGCGGAGATGCTAGAAATACCTTAAGCTGTTGAAACGCCTCTTCGCACTTGTCAGACCATGTAAATCTCTCGCCACTCTTCAATGTGGCGAAGAAGTGGAAAGCCTTTTCTCCTGCACATGAGAGGAACCTCGACAAGGCTGTTATTCGCCCTGTGAGTTGTTGCACTTCTTTTACCGATGTTGGACTTCTCATATCTATTATGGCCTGACACTTTTCTGGGTTTGCCTCTATCCCTCTGTTTGTAAGTAAAAACCCTAAAAACTTACCGGCCTGAACTCCGAACGAGCATTTCGCTGGATTGAGCCTCATATTGTACTTCCTTACCGAAGCCAGAATGTCCTTCAGATCCTCATGGTGCTCGCCCTTGCTTGTGGTTTTAACTACCATATCATCGATGTACACTTCTAGGTTCTTTCCGATTTGATGAGCGAATACTCTATCCATCAGGCGCTGGTAGGTGGCGCCGGCATTTTTGAGACCGAACGGCATGACAGTGTAATGATAGTTGCAGGTGTTAGACATAAATGTTGTATGGGGAGCATCCAGGGTGTTCATTTTGATCTGGTTGTACCCTGAATACGCGTCCATGAAGCTTAGAGTTTTGTAACCTGAGGCGCCATCAATTAGTCTGTCGATGCTGGGTAGCGGGTACGGGTCCTTGGGGCATGCTTTGTTGAGATCTGTAAAGTCGACACACATCCGCCATTTCTCGTTCGATTTCTTCACTAACACCACATTGGCGAGCCATTCTGGATATTTAATCTCTTCGATGAAGCCAACCTCTTTCAACTTGTGAACCTATTCATCTATTGATGTCCTTCTTTCCTCTCCTACCTTCCTCTTACGTTGCGACACTGGTTTCGAGTTTGGAGCTATGGCCAGTTTGTGAGTTATGATGGTTTCATCCATCCCTAGCATGTCCGACGGCTTCCATGCGAACAAATCATCATTTTTTTTCAAGATTTCAATGATCTTTTCCTTCTCTCCTTCATCTAGCTGGGTTCCCAGGTTTGTCAACTCGTGTGGTGCCTCGCCGATCTGGATCGGTTCCAGGTCTTCTATTGGACTAACCCTTCTATCCTGGAATTCCTCCCTTGGATCGAGGTCTGATGTTTCCACCATGTTTGCTCTGCTTATCATGTTTACCCTGGATATGATTGGCTGATCGGCTGGGACTTGGTTCCTTTTTAACCTCAGACTTAACTCATAGCATTGACGTCCCTGTGCTTGGTCTCCTCTGACCGTCCCAACTCTTCCGTCGTTTAACGGGTATTTCATTGACAGGTACAAGGTTGACAACACCGCCCCCAGAGTGTTAAAGGCTGGGCGGCCTATGATTATATTGTACGATGTAAAAACAGTTTTAACGACTAGGTACCTTACTTTGATGGTCTTGGCATTCTCCTTCTCGCCGAAAGTTGTTAACAGCGTGACGTGCCTCATTACTTCTACCTGCTCGCCTCCGAAGCCTACCAAAGTTCCATTGTATGGCTGCAACTGCTCTCCTGCTAATTGAATGGCTTTGAAAGCCTCCCAGTACATGATGTCTGCCGAGCTGCCGGAGTCTATCAGAACTCGCTTCACATCGCAGTTTAGTATCTGGACTTGGATTACCAGAGGGTCTTCGTCGTGGGGGAACACGCCTTCTCCATCACTGGGTGAGAATGAAATTTCGGGGGCTCTTGAAGAAGATATGTGTGCCACCGTGTTTGTTTCCTGGATGATCCTCCTGAGGTATCGCTTTCTGGCTGCTTTGGACTCGCCACCTCCTGCGAACCCTCCGGCTATAGTGTTGACTGCGATCCTCTTGGGTTCCTTCTCATCATCCTCTCTTGGAGGTGATCTTCTTGGGGAGCGAGGGGGTGAGCGTTTGTTCAAGTCGCCTTTGGCTGCTCGTTCGAGGAATTTCCGCAGGTGACCACTGCTTATCAATTTCTCTATCAGATCCTTTAGCCGGTAGCATTTTTCAGTGTCGTGTCCCTTCGCCCTGTGGTAATGACACCATGCGTTCTCATTAGCACTCATCCTCGCATTGCCGTCCGGTGCAGGGGGTAGTCTCGCCAGCCCTAAACTCAGAATTTCGTCCAGTACGTGCACTTTCGAGTCGTTTAACTCTGTGTATTCCTCTCGTGCTCTATAGGTCATTTCGTTGCTCCGCCATGGTTGACGGTACCTTCCGCCGCCTTTATCCTCATAACGGCCACTCCGCTGACTGCTTCCTCTGTTGTATCGCTCTGGAGACCTTCGACTGGAAGGCTTCTCTCTCGAGTCCCTGCTTCTCTTTTCCGCATTGCTTTCCTCTCCCTTGATGTAGCATTCTGCCCTTTTCATAACCTCTTGCATTGTGCTCGCCGGTTTTTGCGCCAGTGACTCGTTAAAGTGACCAACTTTCAAACCATTTTGGACAGCCGCTACGAACATTTCTTGGTTGGGGTTGGATACTTGTATGGTGGCTTCGTTGAACCTGGCGAGATACTGACGCAGGTTTTCGTTGTGTCCTTGGCGAATTCCAAACAAGCTTGTCGCCGTTACCTGCACATGCTTAGAGCCGGCAAACTGATGGATGAACTTCTTATGGAAATCTGTATAACTCGCGATGGAGTTCTTTGGTAGATTCATGTACCATCGTAGAGCGGCGTCCTTCAGGGTGCTGGATAGGAGTTTGTACTTCAAGTGTTCCTCCGCTCCTATGATAGCAGTTTGAGTACCGACGGCCATTAGATGCTCTAATGGGTCGGTTTTTCCTTCGAAGGTTGGCAGTTGGGGAATTTTGAAATTTGCGGGAACCTGAGCATCCAATAGAGCTTGTGCCAGAGGTTGTGAGTCTTGAATGTTGTCTAACTCTGCTTCCTCCTCTCTTTCCTTTTCCTTTTCTGCAGCTTTCTCTTGCTCCATGGCTGTCATTTTGGCCTTGAGGCGATTTATCTCGCCTACCGCCGCTTGTAGGTTCAGGCCAGATCCCCCGTCGTTGCTAGTAATGCGTTCCATTGTGATCGTCTGATCAGTTGTTGGTAGGGCTAGGAATAGTTTTACCGTTGCCCCACGGTGGGCGCCAAATGTTCCTGCTAAGTATGCAGGGGTGTATTTTCGTAGTTGATATGTAATGTTTGTGTGTTAAGTGTGTTAATCAATCTGTCGTCTGTTATCGATGGGGGGGTCTATATATAGTAGTCCAGGGGTAACTGCCAAAGCGTTGGACTCCCCATTTCCCCACGATCTCCACTGGGGAGCTGGATGATCGTGGTCACAGGCTCAACTGTTCACCCTCCTCACGTGCTTATGGGTGAACGTGGGTTTGAGCTGGTAACCTCCAGCGTTGAATGGGCTTGGGCGAGTAGATTAGTCAGGGTGGCCCAACAGTGGATACGTATTGGGCTTGGGCGAGTTGGGCCTTGGTTGATCCCCCGGTACACAGCCCCCCAAGCACAAGGCTCAAGTATTGAGGTGTAGTGCTGATTGAGTTGGGTTTTGTTTGATCCCCCGGTTCAATAATATATAACATTCAAATAATATTTGTAGAATTCTATCGAAAAAATGAAGTTAGGAAATATAAATATATAATAAAAACAAAAAGTGCAAAAAAAATATTAAAAAATCCACCAAAAATCCAGTTTTTACATCATATTTAGTCAATTGTTTTTTTGATTTTAAGACAAAATTGGAGCAATTGTGAGAAATGATAGGAGGTCAGTTGATTCCGCAAGATCATTACAAAAATATGATGGAGTATTACATTTATTCAAATTAAATTTCATAGGAGGAATAACCTTAGGAGGATGAATAACACAATCAAATTTGTCCTATAAAATCAGTTCAAACTGGCGCATCCAAGTTTATAATAAAATCACCCAAGTACCATACTGGATATTATAAAAATCACGCAATGCAGGTCATCCATGTGTAAAATATATATTGCCGTTAATTTTTTCAACTAAAACTTCAAATTGATTTCCGTTTGGATCAATAAGTGTAACATAACAATGTACGTTGTCACGAAAATCAGATGCAAACATTTTTGGTAACATGACTGTGCCCTAAAATAAAAACAATAACAATGTTAGATATTTGTGTAGCGAATCGCGGTGATGTATTTTTTAACAATTTATTTGAATTAAAATAAGGTTAATTATGGTTAGCTGGAGAAATATATATCTTTATATGTTATAAATAATATATCTTAATTAAGGAAAAATATATATTGAATATTAAAAAAAAATTAGGTAGATCAAATAAAAATAATTTGGATTAGAAATAAGACGAGTACTATTATTAGTTCGACAATAAATTTGGATAAATGTTCAAACAACAGAAATTATGGTATATTACAAAATACTTTTTTTTTTGTCAAATTGTCTAGTGGCTACATTAGAAATTTTATTCGTATTTTCACCGTCTTCGTCGATAATCAATATTTTTAATCATTTTCTTTAAATAACTCTTGAAGTTGCAACATATAACTGACCATGCAAAACCACTGTCGACAAAAGATATATCCCAACATGCTTAAGAGATTGTCTTTGACTCTTATTAATATAGTCATCGCAAAAATAAAAATTAAAGGGATGCGGGTTCAATTCTCATGCTAGACAAATTTGTATTTTTTTTTTAATATAATGGACCACATGAAAAAGAGAAGAAAAATGAGAGGAAAAAAAAAGGTTTAGGGTTAGCATTTCGGAGCAATTTTTTTTTTTTGGTTTTCACCACCAGTTTAATCTGGTTCGGGGGTCAGTTCTGGCATCAAGTGGTTCCAGCCCCCTCCCGATCGCAGTTGCGGGGGATCGAAAAGTGGTCGTCCCTACCAAATTCAGCGCCATAATAATAGTAGTAGAAAGCTAATAATAAAAATATTTAACATGGTGAGTTAAAGGTTGTGAGTTCGATTCTTGGTGAGGTATTTTTTAACATTTTATTTGAATTGATGATAATAATAATAATAATAGTAGGAAGCTAATAATAATAAATATTTAACATGGTGAGTTAAAGGTTGTGGGTTCGATTCTTGGTGAGATATTAGCAAAACAGAACAAGCTTATAATATAAGAGATTAAATAAACAATATATAAATACTTATAATATAAAAACTATATTTTAACCGGAACCATAATGAAAACAAACAACTAGGTGTTTAGCGAGACTCGCCGTATGAACACTATTGTCATGATTCATGAAGACATTCGATACAAAGAGCGGGTCAAAATTCTTTGTGGACAAACTATTGGCTCTAATACAACTGTAAGGGGCATTTCGGGGGATCATTCCAATGTTATGAAAACCAGACCGAACCGGCCGGTACGGCCGTGAACCGGAGCTAACACTGGTCCGGATAGACATAGAAAACCGGTAGTCATAAGAACCGCTCAAAAAACCGTAAGAACCGGATTGAACCGCTCGAAACCGGTAGAACCGTTGAACCGGAGCCGGTTTCAGATAACCGCTCGGTTCAAAAGATGGAGTTTTCAGTTCAATTTTTTTAATCCTTTTTTCTATTATTTTTTTCCCCTTCATCTTGTCTTCTCTGTTTTCTCATTACAGAGAGCATATTCATCCTTGTGGCCAGTTTGAATAAAATTTCTAGTTAGATTAGATGAAAGTAAATTTGGATAAGAGAGAAAGAACATTGTTTTAATCTAGAATATTGTTGAGGCTCTGTGTTTTCTTCAAATTTTATTAAATAAAAAATCAAACAAGTATAGCACCAAATATAGAAGAAAATAGAAGCACATGTGTGTAAGAAAATAGAGAAAGAAACATAAATGAATGAAGAAGAGGGAGGCACTGCAACTGCAAGAGTGAGTTAAGAAGAGGGAGGCGGCTGAATAAGTGAAAGAGGAGGGAGGCAGCTTCAAAGTGCAAATTGTGGGTAGAGAGGAAGTTTAACATTAGGGTTACAACTTGTAGTGGGCTTGGGCCCAACCAAATTTAAATGCTTGTAAAGTAAAATATTATAAAATAAAGCTTACATTTTTTTATTTGGTTCATATTTTTTTTTCTTCTTTCTTTTTTACTCCATCATTTTAATTAAAATTTGTATTTGTCATGGATTTAATGTATTTTATCATCATATTTTTGTGTATTTGGAATTAATTTATGCATTTTTATTTTATTAGTATAATTTTAAATGAATTACTTATAAAAATTAACACTAAATGTATTATTTATTTAGTTATTTATATAATATCCGGTTTAAACGGTTCGTTGGTGGTTTAACCGGTCAAACCGATTGAACCATGAACCAGAGGTCACACCGGTTCGATCCGGTCCGGTTTTTAAAACATTGGATCATTCACATTAATTAGGCTTAGAATTATCATCCATACAAGTGAGTTTTTTTTTCCGTGACGCATCCATACAAGTGACTTAGATATCACATATTTCCCAAAACCATAAGATAATTTATATTAGGTTTGTGAATCTTCTTACTCATAAAATGTTCAATTTTCACTTTTCTAAATAATGTGAGAATTAACTTACCTCCACTTAAATAAATGCTACGAATAAGAATACACTCACGTTAACCTCTTTTCATCACTCGCTCTTTTTTTGGGTAAAGTTCAAGTGCTCTCACAATTTTAAAAATTGATCACACATAAAATGTGAAATCTACGTGATTTTTCATCCAATATTAAATTAATTAAGTTAGAAAAAAAAGGGATGAAGTGAGTGTTGTTAGTGCTAACCAATAAAAAGTCGTAAAAAAAGGAAGGGGGAGAGCAGTTCTATAAAATCAAATATCCAATTATGATCGAGAGTAGTAAGATTATCAGCACCACAGTTTGTTCAGTAATAAATATGTTGAAATTTTGCAGTTACAATCAGCCTGATGATATGGCAAGTGTGAGTTAAGTCCCACATTATTTAGAAAAGTGAAAGTTTTATAAGTGAGATGACACATAAACCTAATGCCTTAAGATTTTGAGTTAAAGTGTGATGTCAAACTCACTTGTATTGTTTTTCTTATGCCCAATGTGGATGATTCCCAATTGCCCCCACGTTGACCTAACAGTGGTATTAGAGTTGATGGTTTGTGTAACACCCCAAAATTTAGAACTATTTATTTTATTTGAATCTGGCTTAATTTTACGATTAAGAGAAACCTAATAATCCCTATAAATAGGTTAATTTAGTGACAAATTAGGAGGAGCAACAACCTAGAATCATCATCGGCAAACCTTAAAGAATCTCTGCAAAAATATAAGGTAAGGGTTTGTATGATTTGCAAACTAAAGCTCTAGTAACGATGAGAATTTCATTTTTATGTCAATAAATCTGCGAATTACTCAATGTTATGTTATGTGATTCTTATTTTCGTTACCGCCTTTATGTTAAAATTCGTGTGAGTAAAGCCCCTATCCATAAAATATCATGAAACTATTTCGGAACTTGGCTATTTGATTTTATATTTTTATATAATATTCAATAAATATTATTCATGATCGGAACAAGAAATTTATAGGAGTTGTGAGTAGACTGATATTGGGAGTTCTGTTACCTTCTTAAAAAGTAAAACCATACGAGTGTAATAGTCAATTTAACATAATTTGGCAGGTTCAGGTACATATATAAATGGGATCTAACCTATCATGGTGATAGTGAATGAAAGTGATTAAGCTAATTGACAATTTTAACTGTGTTGTATCAGGATTAGTTAAATGATGGTGTATTTGATAATCGTTGCGGTATTCAAGTTGTGTCATGATTATTGTAACGAGTTTAAATGTCTCATAAGTCGAGTCATTAAGTCGAGGAAATTATGTTGAGAATTATGTGGAGAATTACGTTGAGAATTATGTCAAGATAATGATTTAAATTATGTTGAGAATTACGTTGAGAATTATGTCGAGATAATGATTAAAATTATGTTGGGAGACTATGAATTTAAATGTTGAGTCTTGTTGTGATTTCGATGAACTATTTACTATTACTTGTAATATATTTGATCGTCCGAACGACGATGTTTATTCATAATTTATTCTTTTTACATTATGATCTATTTCTTTGTGAATTCATCTCACTTCTTTGTTGTTTGTGTTGTTTGGCTTGGTCCTGCGATTGGGAAATCGCAGTATCTACAGGTTGTCGAGCTTTCGAGTTCGAGAAGTCCGTTCTGATTGTGACACTTGGGAAGGAGTCTTAGAGTCTACGATATTTTATTATTTGTAATCTCAGATAACTATTCTTCTTTACAAAGACAAAAAATTTAGTCATACAACTTTTTTGTGACTTCTAGGGTGTGGGCTCTATCAAGTCTCTCGCCGGTATACCATTAAATCAGATCGTTGAATTAAAAAAGTCTATATGATCTCATTAGTCTATGTCACACTAGATTGAATCTCTCTTTATGCATCTACTTCTTCCCAGGAACCCATCTCTATTTTTTTTGTTAACACTTAACACTCATCTTTGTATTTTGTTGAAATGACTTCTTTGATCTAACCTGTTGATCAGAAAGGAGTGATGGCCAGAGGTCCGTCGTACTATAGCGTCAAGCAGCAATTCACCACCGGAGGGGGGGGTTGTACCTGCAGGTGCTCCGATGCCTAAGTCAGAGACAGAGAGAGATACAGAGAATAGAGAGACTGAGAGTAGAGAATGAGAATTGTGTACCTTGCTCTCCTGTCAAGCAGAGCTTATATAGTTGCCCCCAGCGCTGGGCCAAAGGTCCCCTTAGTGGGCCGTGTCGAGCAGCCCAATAAGGTGGACTGCCAAGATAACTCCTGAATAAGAGGAGAAGTTGTTGCCAGCTGTTATCTTGGTGGAGCGGTTCCACGATCCTAGGAGGAGTGGATAAGCTCCACGGATGAGTGTCGAGCAGCACGCGGAATGAGCCGCGTGCTTGACTGTCGGGCAGGGGCAAGTCTTTATTGGGCCTGCCCTGTAATCCGAGCAGGAGTGGATTTGGGTCAGCTCCTTGGCCCATTCCAGAACAGGAGCCCCCCAAGCCATTGCTCTTAGTCATAAGAGTAGTGGCTTTAAGTTCAAGCTCGTGTGTCGAAGATAAAGTATTTTATTTATCCTCCCCCTTCAACGAGAAGACGCTCGCAGGGAGCTTTGAGGTATATTAATTATGTGGAGAAGTTGTTGTGAATTCGCGCTCGTAATTCTTGCTAGCATTGCTCGCAGGAAAGCTGGTGTCGAGGACACGTCGCGGAGAAGTGTTTCCTCGCAGCATCGAGGAGACTTTAGAGTCGTCTATTGTTACGAGCACGTGCTCGTACTAAGACTTGATTTGTTTTTTAGAACAATTTGTTGCTCGCCTTCCGAGCAGGAGGGCTCCAAGAGGCCACGTGCTCGTGACGCGTGGTCTGCTTGATGAGACTTGAAGAGACAGTCGTTTCTTCTGCACCTGCCACGTGTCCCAGCTACGAAAAGTTGTCATTATGACTTAGGGTCGTAGGCCATAATTGCCTCATTTAACGAGGACGATTGTGTACCGTTGGATTGACGCGCCTCTTCATTTCGTTGAGGATTAAATCTGGGGCATTGGATGGGTTTTGATCATGACCGTAGGTTTTGATCAACGGCTGTGATCACAGGGGCACGCCTTTTCATTTTTGCGTCTCTCTTTGTGGCAGAGGTTATAAATAGAGGTGATGGGTCATTTGCAAAGTTTCTTTCTTTACAAAGCTCTTACCTTTGAGATACTACACCCACTGCGTTCTACTACCTCCAATTGATTCTCTGCCATTCCAGATTTTCCTACCCAAAGCTCCAATTTTTCTGCATCAAAAGGTATTACGCTTGCTTAAAGTTGCGTTTTTTGCTACTATTTCGCTACATTTATGTTGCTTTTGTGTTAAAGCTTTAATTTTTCTTTGTTTTTGAACTTGGGTTTTGGTTAAAGAACCACCTTGTGTTGGTGGTTGGTGGTGATTTGCGATTTAGCAAAGCCACTGGTTTGTTACCCAAATGTGAGTGTTTTGGTGTTTGGTGGTGGTTTTGCCACTGCTAAACACCTTTTTTTAGTGTTTATATGATTTTTCTGGATCAAAAGGGGTTTTTCTGGAAACCTGGGCATGAACATGATGAAGGATATGATGAATGTTAATGAAGAAGATGAACAGTGCGTTTTCTGGGTTTTGCGTCGAGGAGAACTTCGTGGCTTCTCCTCGTCAGCGTCGGGAAGAGGGGGAACGCAGCGTTTCCCGTTAGCCATAGTTCCTCCCCGGCTTACGAGCACGGTGAATGTGTATTTGTTGTGAGGATTAGTCGGGGACCTTCTCCCCGTTTCGAACTTTACGAAGTTTGTATTCGCTGGGAATTTATGTCGGGGACCTTCTCTCCGTCTTGTCCTCGTATTCCCCATGTCTCTTTTTTTTGTTTTGTACTTAAATTAATTTGCCATTTGATGAGGGCTTTGGTCGGGGACAATGTCCTCGCCTGTTTAACGTTGTTTCACTTGAATTGCGGTGGAAGGGTGGATTTGATCGAATTGTCGAATTCACTTTCTTTCGCTGCTTTTCAGGTACATCATGGCTGATATCGAGGAGCCCGTAGAAAGCCATCGGCTCGTCGACACTATAACCGACGAGAGATTAGCTTGGGTCGCGCCCGAACCATGGGGAGTAGCTTCCACGATAGTACAAGGGGATCCGAGCGTATACTCGGTTGTCGAGGATAGGGGTGAAGGCGACCCCGAGCATTGGGAAGTGCACGTGTCTGAGGAAGGGAAAAGGGTGTGCTCGATATTCTCCGAAGGCGTGTTCGCTATGTACGAATTCGCTTTCAAAGACTTGAAATTCAGACTGCCCTTCAGCGACTTTGCCGTGGGTGTGCTCGACAAGCTGAGGCTGGCTCCATCTCAGCTTCATCCGAACTCGCTGGAATTTATTCGTGCATTCGAGTTGCTCTGTAATTACTTGGAGGTCGAGCCTACCCTGCCCTTGTTTTTTCGTATTTTCAAGATCCAAAGGCAGACGGTGTGGGGAAGGCAAGGTTGGGTATCCCTGAAACACCACCAAGCAAAGATATTCAGAATGTTTGTAGATTTTGTTCGGGGGTTCAAGGAGAGATACTATGTTGTGAAGCCGGTGTCCCCGGAGGCGAAGAAATCTGTTTACAGGACCGTT
This sequence comes from Trifolium subterraneum, assembly GCA_951799995.1. Lineage (NCBI taxonomy): Eukaryota > Viridiplantae > Streptophyta > Magnoliopsida > Fabales > Fabaceae > Trifolium > Trifolium subterraneum. The sequence goes on along the minus strand of OX637462.1, from coordinate 21,024,327 downwards.
GCGACCTTGGGCGAGGAGGGTGTCCCCGTTTCTCGAGAGGTTCCCCGGTTTCCTCTCTGCTGGTCGGACAGACACTTTGCTCTGCCAACAGACGCCTATTTAGTTAGGGATGAGTTACTTTCCCCGGCAGAGCGTGCTGGATACGAGAGGATTAGGACCTATGTTGCGGGGACGATAGTGACTTGAGCTCGTGAGGAGGAGCAAGGTGCATGTCCTCGTGCCGTTGGCATTTGTCGCACTTTTTCACGTGCTCTTTAGCATCTTGCTGCATAGTTGGCCAGTAATATCCTGCTCTCAATGCTTTTCTGGCCATGGAGCGACCCCCGAGGTGCTGTGAATTAATTCCCTCGTGTATCTCGCGGAGGATGTAGTCGGCAGTGGCCTCGTCGGCACACTTCAGGGGAATGGAGAAGCCCCTTCTGTAAAGCTTATTGTCAAGGAGGGTATACGAGCACGCTCTTCGTTTGACCGTTGCTGCCTCCTTCTCGTCGTTAGGTAGTGTTTCGTGCGCGAGATAGTTGTACACTGGGGTCATCCAACAGTTGGCGTCCCCGATGGCGTTTATGTCGAGGAACATCGTTGGTTTTTGTATGCTCGGATGGAAGAGGATTTCCTGGATTACGGATTTGTTTCCGTTCTTTCTTTTCGTGCTCGCCAGCTTTGACAGGATATCTGCTCGTTTGTTATGCTCTCGGGGAACATGCTGTATTTCGGCGGAGTCAAACTTCGTGATTCTTTCCTTCACTAAGACCAAGTACTCAGATAAGTTGTCATTTTTGGCGTGGTATTCACCTAGGACCTGCAATGCGACGAGCTGTGAATCTGTATAGATTTTTATTTCCTTCGCGCCCACGTCCTCGGCGAGACGCAACCCTGCGAGGAAGGCCTCGTATTCTGCCTGGTTGTTCGAGGTCGAAAAAGACAGTGCTAACAAAACTTCGATCAGAATGCCCTCTTCGTTTTCAAGGATGATCCCTGCGCCCGCACCAGTTGCGTTAGACGCTCCGTCGACGAAAATGGTCCACTTGTTCGCTCCGTCTGTCGAGGAGGGCGAGCAAGTCATTTCGGCCACGAAGTCGGTCAACACTTGGGCTTTGAGTGTTTTTCTGCTTTCGTAGCGGATGTCGAATTCGGAGAGTTCCAACGACCATTTCAGCATCCTGCCCGCCATGTCTGGTCGGACAAGAAGTGACTTGATGGGTTGGTCGGTTCAGACGACGATCGTGTGTGCGAGGAAGTAGTATCGCAGTCTCCTCACCGCGGTGACAAGGGCTAGGGTGACCTTTTCGATTCGCTGAAATCTGAGCTCGGGGCCCTGCAAGGCTTTGCTCGTGAAGTAAACTGGTTTCTGTCCTTCGAGCATCTCTCGTATAAGAGTTGCACTGACAGCCTCGGAGGCGACGGCGAGGTAGAGATATAGCACCTCCCCGACGTCCGGGCGTGACAAAACTGGGGGCTCGGACAGTGCCTTCTTCAAGTGTTGAAGGGCCTGCTCGCACTCCTCAGTCCACTCGAAGGCAGATTCTTTTCTAAGCAATTTGAAAAAGGGAAGCGCGTGTTGAGCTGATTTTGCTACGAAGCGGGATAATGCGGTCAGCATTCCATTGAGTGTTTGTATGGACTTTTTGTCGTTGGAAGTTGGGAACTCGGTGAACGCTCGACATTTGTCGGGGTTAGCCTCGATTCCACGCTCGGTGAGGTAGAAACCGAGGAACTTCCCTGCTCGGATGCCGAATGTGCATTTCTCAGGGTTGAACCTCATATTGAACTTTCTGGCCTGCTCGAAGACCTTTTGAAGGTGGATGGTGTGATCCACCTCCTCGTGGGATTTGACGATCATGTCGTCCATGTAGACTTCGAGCATGTCCCCAATCTCTTCTCGGAAAACTTTGTTCATCATCCGCTGATAAGTAGCACCAGCGTTTTTCAAGCCGAAGGGCATTACGTTGTAGTAATAGTTGCCCGACTCGGTAATAAAGGTCGTTTTTGTCCTGTCGGCCACAGTCATTGGGATTTGATTGTACCCTGAATATGCATCTAATAAAGACAGTAATTTAAAACCAGAAGAATTATCAACTAATCTATCAATGCAAGGTAAAGCGTAAGAATCTTTAGGGCATGCCCTATTGAGATCGGTATAGTCAACACACATCCTCCATTTTCCATTAGATTTTTTCACGAGTACAACATTTGACAACCAAGTTGTATACTTGGCTTCAGAAATAAAATTTGCCTCTAAGAGGTCTTTTACAGCTTTTTCTGCAGCCTCCATTTTTTCAGGAGACTGCATACGCCTACGTTGTACTACAGCACTAACAGCTTCATCGACGGTCAACTGGTGACAAGCAATGTTGGGGTCCAAGCCTGGTGTCATACCCCATTTTTTGACCTAAGATTCCACTTCATATTTTCTTCCTTGCATTTTATGCATCAATGACAAAAATACAAAAAATATGTCAGTTTATTTAATTTTGTTTTTTGTTAGTATCTTTGTTAAAAATCTAAAAAAAATATGTTGAGAATCTATTTTCTTTTTCAAGATATCTTTGTTTTATATTTTAATAAAATAAAAATCTATAAAAAGACTATAATTTTGGAGTCAAATCTTTTTATTGTTACTATTATTATTATATTTTTTTCTTTCCATTATTATTACTATTATTATTATTATTATTATTATTATTAGTTATTCAAAAAGATTGAATTAGCAAGAATAGTGCACCTACCTCCCTTGTTTTTCTACATCTTTTTTATTATTGTTTTTATTATTATTATTATTATTATTATTATTATTATTATTAAGCTTTTTTTGTCCCAAAAGTCAAACAAAAAAAAATAAAAAAATAAACGCTGCAAAGCAAAAAGAGAGCAGGACACACTTCCTTGCTCCTGTCCAGTTTTCCTTACTCACTCTTCACTCAATCAGAAAAAAAGACAATACTTACACTCAAACAAAAAAGCAACAATCACTTCAATCCAATTTTTTAGCAAAGCAACAAAATTCAGTGGGTATTATCCAATTTGTTTTCTCCATAAACTGAGAAGAAAATTTCAGAACAAAAAAAGAACAGAGAACAAAATGTAGAGATTAGAGGGCAAACACCTCACCTCCATATTCTTCACTACCATATTCCTCCACAACAACCACTTTCAAACCACCATACAACCAAATCCAAAAGAATCATAAAGTCAGAACAGAAAAATGTAGGGAGGCAGTGAGAGGTTTGAGAGAGGCAGAACAAAATATAACAGATAATCCTCTTTTCAAAATACCCCTTTTACAACAATAACACCACCATCATAATCAATCAACACAACCACAATCTCCAACAACACTATAACATCATCAAAATCCAAAACCCCCACCATCATCTTCCATCAACACTCATAATAAATCAAACCAAAAATAATCAAAAGAAAAGAAAAGAACAGAAGGAGAGAAGAAGAGAGAAAAGACCGGCGATGGCGGTGGCGGCCGCCGAAGCCGTCGCCGTCGGTGAGGGAATTGGAGAAAACGCTTGAGAGAGATGCTGGTGAAGAAACTAGCGTGTTCTGATGTTGGGGAGATGGTATAATCCCTTCTTTCTTATTTTGTTTATTTATTTAATTTTATTATTGTTTTGCCACGTGTTAGCATCACATGACCTTGATCATAATTAATCTGGACCACTTGATCTTTGAATTAAGATGGTAATCAGATCAAATAATCCATCTTAAGTCTTGGTTTTTTATTGTTGACTGTTGGTATTTTTTGGGCACTTGGGCCAACTCTGTGTTGGGTCCAAGGTTGTCTTACTACTTGCATCCTCTTTTTTCAGTTTGCACCCCCCTGTTTTTATTTTATTTTATTTTATTTTAGCTTATGAGATAAGTGTTTTTGGCATAATCTATTTTAGCTTTTATTTCAGCCAATCAAGCATGATGTTGAGGCTTATTTATTTGATATTTAGATTTGTTAATATTATCTAATGTCTTTGTTTATTTTGTTAATTAATTTTATTTTTAAGCATATGAGATAAGTGTTTTTGGCATAAGCTATTTTAGCTATTTTTTAGCCTTGTAAAGCATGATGTCGAGACTTACTTTCATCTTTTAGTTTCGTATTTATTTATTTATGCTATTTATCCATGCATATCATATTATTTCATTATATCCATTTATTTATCATTTTTTAATATTGTTATTATCATAATATTGAGTATTTATCGCTTATTAATTGCCGCTTATTTTTGTTCTTGAATTTAGGATGTAAATAGGCCAAATGTAAACTCTAAATAAAAGTGCATAGCATACCCCCTCTCTTGCATCATTTCATATTTATTTTCTTGCAAAGATTTTAGAGTGTGATTAGGCCAATGTACTCATAAATGAAAAATTGCATGTCATGCATATTTATTTTTTATCGCATTCCGCCATATGCGTAATTTTAAATTCCGAGGGAAAAGACGTCGTTTTGATCAAAATATCATTACGGATTGTCTTCGCGCTTAATTTGCTTATTGAGACGTTAGTATTATTTTTCGCGCTACCTTTTTATTAACTTGGAACCCAACATTCCAATCGAAATACTTAGTCATTCTCTTTTATCAAAAAATGAGGTCAACACCTCTTCAAAAATATCAAACAATTCATTCTCAAAAAAGCACAAAAATATCTTGTCATCAAACATTTTTCAAAACCTTGGACTTTAAACCAAACGTTTCTTTTTATCGCGAAAACCTTGGATTTTAACCCAAGAGTCTTTTTTACCGCAAACTTGGATTTTAAACCAAGTGCCTTGGACTTTAAACCAACGGCGTCTTTTATCGTGAAAACCTTGGATTTTAACCCAAGTGTCTTTTTTTATCGCGAACTTGGATTTTAAACCAAGTGCCTTGGACTTTAAACCAACGGCTTCTTTTATCGCTAAAACCTTGGACTTTAACCCAAGTGTCTCTTTTTCTCGCCTAAAACCTTGGATTTTAAACCAACTGCATTTTCTTCATTCATACATCTTTAATCATGTGAAAACCTTGGATTTTAAACCAAGTGTCTTTTTATCACTCAAACATTTTCTCAACAAAACTTGGATTTTAAACCAAGTGTCCTCGCCTCCTTTCATAATCAAACTTCAATCAATTTAACCATTTAGACTTTCTTCACAAAATTAACATCAATCAACTTCACATTTTGCCACTTTTGGCTTTTTTGGTCTTTAAAACCATTTTCAAAACCTTAAAATCAAACAAACAAATTTACTCGTCTCTTTACCCCGAACTACGGTGGTTTGATCCCTCGGGTACGTAGGCATGAGACTTGTCTCTCCAATCAATAAAATCAACAAAAACATTTTTTCTCTTTCATCACTTTAAACTTCTTTTCAATCATCATTTAAGTCCCTACACTTATACATTTTCACAAGCAATTAAAATTAAGTGCAAAGTTAGAAATAAAAACAAGAGGTTCCTATAGAGTACTATAGATACTAAGGGTGCTAATACCTTCCCTTCGTATAACCAACCCCCGAACCTTGTTCTCTAAAAATAGGGTTTTTTTTCGAACTTTTTCCCTTTCCCTCGGATAAATTAAAGATCGGTGGTGGAACATTAAATTGCGATTCGAAGTTAATTAATAACTCGATATCCAAAAATCACCGCGACACCTGGCATCTCGGAAGCACTCCAGGCGAACAGATCAGCATTGTCTTTTTTCAGGCAGGCCACCGGCTGTTTCCTCGCCAAGTCGGGGACGTCCTTCCCAATCTTCAAGTTCCTGCTCGGATCTTCTCCAAGGGGAATCAGCTCGAAATCTCCGTCAGGGATTGGACGGAGATTCTCCTTGCTCACCGTGTCGCCCTCCTTCTTGTCTTTGCGCAGCTTTTTCTCCTCTTTGTGTTCCTGCTTGGAATGACGACTGTCGAGGTCCACCAAGCTCACATTCTGGGGAGGTTGTGGGGGAGGACGCTTTGTGCTCGCCTCTGGCTGCTCGAAAGAAGTCTTGCTCTTCTTCGCTTCAGGGACAGGGTCAACATAGCTCTTCCCTTTATAAGCTACATTGAAGCACCTCCTCGCAGCCTCAATGTCTCCATGGAGAGTAGCTACCTGCCCTTTGTCAGTGTAATACTTCATCTTCAGATGGGCAGTGGAGGCTACGGCGGGCAAGTCTGCGATTGCAGTTCTGTCGATGATGCACTGGTAGAGAGATGAACAATCTACCACTAGGAACTTGACTCTGATCGACTTGGCCGTTTCATTGTGGCCGAAGGTGACGATCACGTCGACATAACCCCAGGGCTTTGTGGTTGCCCCGTTGAATCCTTGGAGATTTGAGCCCAAATATGGTGTGAGATGGGACTCATCCAGCTGCAGCGTCCTGAACAAATGCGCGTACATGATGTCGCACGAGCTTCCAGAGTCGACCAGGATGCGTCGAACGTCAAAGTTTGCCATGTCGGCTCTGACGAGGAGGGGGTCTGAGAGTTGGCAGATCCTCCGAGCAGCTCCTCGAGATAGAAGGATAGAGGCTGGGATGATGTCTTCGGTTTACCGAGGGTCACAGCCATGCCCGAGGAGGCAGTGATGAGCTCCTCGAACTTCCTTTTTACCGAGCCGACGGTGTGTTTGTCGAAGACACTGCTGGAAATGACCATGGTCTCAGGAAAATTTTCCCATTCGTTGAGGATGGGATGCTCGTAAGTATCTTTGAAGTGTTTTGGGACGTCGAAGTCCTCTGGTCGCCAGACAGCCAAGGCAACATTCTTCTCCCCGGAAGCTCTGGGCTCGTCCTCGGGGGTGTCCTCGCGCTTTTTCTCCAGGCGAGGGTTCTCCTTCCGCTTGACATAGTCTTTCAACTTGCCATTACGGATCAAAATTTCAATGGCATCCTTCAGCTGGATGTAGTCTTCAGTCAGGTGCCCGTAACTTTTGTGATAGGCACAGTATCTGCTCCTATCTTGACCGGGCTTAAAGGGGGTAGATTTTGGGAACCTAATCCCAACATTCTTAAAATCCGAGGCAGCGCACTCGGCGAGGACAATCTCTCGTGGCACGAGCAGATGAGTGTAATTGGTGAACTGGCTAGGAGGTCCTCGGGGCTCTCGTGACTTGTCACGCCCGCGTCTGTCCCCGTTGCGCTTGTCCCCGTTTTTATTGCCCTGCTCGCGGGGAGGGTGATTGTCTTCTGTTCGGGAGTATCTCATGGCGTCGGCCATGGTTTCCTCCTCGAACTGCATGTAGGCCTGGGCTTTGTACAGGATCTCATCCCAGGTAGCAGGTTTCTCGATGGCAACCATCTCTTTGAATTTGGTTCCATCGCGGAGGTTCTTCATCATCAGGTATTTTTTTCATGTCATCAGTGACATCAACCTGCACGGCTTCTTTATTGAATCTCTCGATGTATGATCTGAGAGTTTCGTTAGGTCCTTGGCGGACAGCCTCCAAGTTTGCTTCCGTCTTCGGGTGTTTCCGGGAAGCAGTGAAGTGACTAGTAAATTGCTTGCATAGGTCTTTCCAGGAGGTAATGAATCCCTAGGGCAAGCTTCTGTACCAAGCCATGGCACCTTCGACCAGTGTGGTCGGAAAAATCCTGCATTTGATGTCTCCCCTTACTGCTTGGTTATTAAGGATAGCATCAATGTTCTGTATGTGTATGTCGGGGTCAGTGAGCCCGTCATACTTCCCCAGCTGGGGTGGCTTCTGCAACGCACGAGGAAGTTCTAGGTCCATGATCTGCCTGGACAGTGGACCCTTGTAAACTTCGTCGTCACTCCAGCCCGGTTGAGTGGGTTGGAGTCTCTTCTCGACGAGGAGAGTTCTCTCGTCGGTATTGGTAGTCGTCTCCTCGACTACCTTGAGTCATGCCTCCGAGCAGGATCTCTTTCCTCCGAAGATGAGATCTGGGTCTCTGCTCGAAGAAAGCAACCGCTTTGCCCCTCTTGTTTGTTCGGGCAACAGAGTCCTCGCGGGGAAGAGTTCGGTTTCTCTTCTGGACCTGTAGCTGGACGCGCTCGAGGACAGGTCTTCTTTGGCTTGTCCCTGCTCGGCGAGCAGGTGGAGATTCCGAGCATTCAACTCTCCGCGGGGGAGATGGGGGTTTGATATACCCTAAAATTTGTCGATGGCCGTCTTCCAGCGCCCGGATACGAGCATTCTGCTCGTTAACAGTCCGGATAGTCTCGCGCAAGGCGTCGAACAGGGCAACGTTTTCCGAACCTCGCGGGGAGTTCGATTGAGGAGTCGATGCCGATTTTCCCGGCGTGACTTGCGATTGCTTCCCCTTTTTTCGCTCTGAGAGGAACTGCACGGCATCCTCATCATCAGAATCCGGAGAGGTTTCTCGTCCGTCTCTGTGGTCAGTTTCAGGGATGGGCTGATCGTTGTCGTCAACCGGCATGAGGACAGGACCGTCGGCGTTCAAGGTGAACGGAGGAACGACGTCGACGTTGTTGTTGTTGACGTCGTCGTTGTTGGTGTTTGAACCACTGGCCATGATGATTGTGGTTGGAAAATTAGTTTTGATCTTCGTTCTTGAAGGAAAGAAGAGAAGATGGGGAGAACTTCAGATTCCCACAGACGGCGCCACTGATCTAACCTGTTGATCAGAAAGGAGTGATGGCCAGAGGTCCGTCGTATTGTAGCGTCAAGCAGCAATTCACCACCGAAGGGGGGGTTGTACCTGCAGGTGCTCCGATGCCTAAGTCAGAGACAGAGAGAGATACAGAGAATAGAGAGAGTGAGAGTAGAGAATGAGAATTGTGTACCTTGCTCTCCTGTCAAGGAGAGCTTATATAGTTGCCCCCAGCGCTGGGCCAAAGGTCCCCTTAGTGGGCCGTGTCGAGCAGCCCAATAAGGTGGACTGCCAAGATAACTCCTGAATAAGAGGAGAAGTTGTTGTCAGCTGTTATCTTGGTGGAGCGGTTCCACGATCCTAGGAGGAGTGGATAAGCTCCACGGATGAGTGTCGAGCAGCACGCGGAATGAGCCGCGTGCTTGACTGTCGGGCAGGGGCAAGTCTTTATTGGGTCTGCCCTGTAATCCGAGCAGGAGTGGATTTGGGCCAGCTCCTTGGCCCAGTCCAGAACATTCTTGATTCTCATCCTCTCGTGTTTTGTCACTTAAAACATTGAAAATATTAGAAGCATCCATGATGTAGATTATGATTACAAAGTTAGGATTCATTAATTAATTATCTCAACCACTACCAAAAGTCCAAAACAACACAATTTGTGTAATTTACCTTTAATCAAGTGACAACTTTGATTATTTATAATTTAATTTCTATATGATATCTTCAGAGAGAAATTTGGTTGGGGATGCAAGAGACAAAAATTCAGTGCGGTATACGATCATATAGGTTTTTTTAATCTAATGGTCAAAACTAATGGTACACCGGTGAGGGACTTAATTGAGCCCTCACCTTAGAATCCACCCTACTTTTTAAGGAAATAAACTCCTTTTTTTTTGTTATTTAATTGTAAAAAAATTTGGGTCGTTACAGTTCGAGGAAGGGTTCAATCGGCTCTTTGTATCGAAAGTCTGACAAAGGTGGTCAAACGGCGTCCCGTTGAACAAAGCAACGACGGTACAAGAACACGTGTATGGATGAAAAAGTTTCCACTTAAGGGGGAGCGTAAAGAATGGATGGACTCGCACTTGAGGGGGACATTGTTGTGACAAACGTGAGTTAAATCTCAAATTGTTTAAAATAGTGGAGGTTGAACATTTTATAAGTAATATGACACATAAACCTAACGCTTTAAAATTTTGAATTCAAGTGTGGTGTCCAATTCACTTATGTTATTATTCTTATGCTCAATGTGGATGATCACCGGTTATCTCGTTCTGACCCAACACATAATTTATTAGAGTTGAATCAAGAAGGAGCATATAAAAATTATGGGTCTTTCGTGCATTGATCAGACCAACAATTGTAGGAGAATCCATCTCCAAAGTAAGAACAAAATTGAAATAAAATAATATAATATGAAATAAAATAAAATGAACAAAATTGAAACAAATTAAGGGAAGCATGTCAAAAATTTGCAATCTACAAACCGTAACTCAACTGACAGAAATACCAAAATTGCTAATGTCGGATGTTATGACAATAGGGGTTCGAATTACGGTTCCTCCACTTTATATATATGTGTGAGTTTTTAATAGCAAATTGAGAAAACTAAATAAATTAGAATAAATTGAAATGTCTAAAAGCAAAAATGATTGAAGAGTGGAGATCGACTTGCAATAACTTAAATGTTATATATTAATCTCTAAAATTTCATCACCCATGAATATAATAAATTAAACATACAAACTATTCTATTGTATAGAATAAAAAACAACTAACCTACTAGTAAATTGTGTTATCGCTTGTTGTAGCCATTTTGATAACATTTATACTCTTAATTCCTTTTCAATCCTTAGAGTGTGTTTGGATGGGGAAATATTTTGAGGTAATATAATATTTTGAGGGAATTCAAATGATTTGAGGTAAATTTCATTGTTTGGATAATTTGAAGAATTTCCAAAATGATGGAATTTTAAGAAGTATTTTGGTCAAGTCAAATTTATGGAATTTCAAATGACACTTAAAAGCAAGGAATTTCAAATTCCTTCCTCTCTATAAACTTTAAAAAATTACAAATTGATTGAAAAACATAAAATCAACCGAAAAATCTAAAATCGACCTTAAACACAGCCTGAACCCCAAAATGTGATAAAATACCTAAAATCGACCGAAAAGCCTAAAATTGGCTAAAAACCAAAAAATCGACCATAAACCCTCCAGAACCCAAAAATAGGCCGAAAAACCTAAAATCAGCTAAAAACTCTAAAATCGGCCGAAAACCCAATAATTGACCCTAAACCTAAGCAGAACTCAAAAGTCGGCCGAAAAACCTAAAATCGACAGAAAACTCAAAAAACGACCTTAAACCTGACCAGAACCCAAAAATCGGCCGAAAAACCAAAAATATGCTATAAACCCCAAAATCAACTGAAAACCGTTAAAATACGTAAAATCGGCTATAAACCCTAAAATTGCCCAAAAACCCAAAAATCGATCCTAAACCTGACCAGAACCCAAAAGTCGTCCGAAAACCTAAAATTGGCTATAAAACCCAAAATCTACCGAAAACCGTCAAAATACCTAAAATCTTTTAAATTTCTAAAATCCCTAATATTTGCCTAAAAACTCGACCAGAAACTAAAATCGGCAAATAAAAACCAAAAATCGGCTGAAAACTCGAGCAAGACAAAAAAATCGTTGAAAAATTAAAAATCGACCGAAAATCCTAAAAAGAGGAATAAAAATCGACCCAAACATAAATGTGACTACAATTTATGAAAACTTGAAACCTAAACATAGGAATGAAACAAACATAGGAATAAAAAGTTTTAGGGCATAATTTTTGGGTTTTCGGCCGATTTTAGGTTTTTTCGACCGAATTTTTTTGTTTTCGGTCGAATTTTTGGGTTTTCGACCGATTTTTGGGGTTATAGTCGATTTTAGGGTTTTCGGTCAATTTTATGGTTTATTGTCGATTTTTGGGGTTATAGTCGATTTTATGTTTTCTGCCGATTTTTTGGGTTTAGGGTCGATTTTATTAACATAAATAAAATTAAATGAAGGAAATTCAATTATATTACCCAAACAAAGAATTTTGCAATTGATGGAATTTCACCACTTTATCCAAACAACGGAATTTGAATATCAGGGGAATTCAATTGAATCAATTGAATTACCTAGTATTTAAAATCCCTTGAATTTCTGGAATTCTCCATCCAAACACACTCTTAGAGTTTTCTTTTAAACAACATTACTCACTATTATAAGTAACAAAATTATTTTTACGTTTATTGAATAACTGATATACTCCCTCCGTCTTAAACTATAATTAAGGGGAAAAATTCACTTTTTGTCTCAAATTATAAGAGAAAAACACAAACATTTATCTTTTTCAAGATTTTTTTTGCTTATTCTCATGAAATTAAATGTAAATTGACTCTCTCTCTCTTATTTTTTCCATAACTAATAACCAATAAAAATTGTTTTTACATCCTCCCATGCAACTATTTACAAGAAAAATACAAAGAAACATAATTCAAAATATTATGTTTTTATTTTTCTTAATTAATAAGTGTGTTTTTTATATTGTTTCTCTTATAAAGAGGGAGTATCTAATATATATTATAAACTATATACATCACTTATTCAATAAACATACTCAATAAATTTTATTTATAATAGTGACCGAAAGAAAGAAGTGCTATTAAAAATGAAAAGTATTATAACACTCCATCAAAATAACTTTTAATTTGTAGCAAAACTTGTCTATAAGTAGAATTCTTATCTAACACTGACGAAGAGCATGGGCAATGAATAGTAAAATGGCCTGTACTTATAGTTTTTCCTTTTAAAAATTGAATTTTGTATTATAAAAGTTAAGGATAAATGTTAGTTGATAGAATCAGTGTTGCCCCACTAACATTTCACCATGAACAACTATGGAAAGGAAAAATAGGACATATAGTGACAAGAACATAATGACTCTATTATATATGTATTTGACTGCTACAATTTATCCAATATATTAAGAAAAGAATATAGTTTATGTTTCCATTTTGTTAAAGAAAGTTTGGTTGAAATTTCAAATATAATGAAGGTGGTGTGTGAAATGAATATTACAGCAAGATTTTGTTTGAATGGATGGATCCTTCCTATAGGTGTGAACGAGATAGTCAACTGTCAAAGGTCAATGAAACTGATTCTAAGTAGAAACAAAAACATGATGACTCAGCTATCTTCTTTTCCATTTTTATTTCAAAATAATTTTGGTCAATTAAGATTTAAGACCCAAATTTAACAACAAGTTATGTCTGGATGGGATGGATAGTTCAACTGATTAAGCTAGTTGAACTAAGAGTTAAGGAGCTAGAGATCCAAGATTTGAATCTTGTCAAGGAAAAAACCAACATAACAAGTTAATACTAACAACTAGCATTGCTTCTAAAAAATAACAACAAGTTATGTCTATATATATCAAATTATCTCAACTAATCTACTTGTCGGATGAGCCATTTATAGACGTCATTAACATAAATAGTCCATGCATAAATCACTTTGTTAAGTGTTCTCACTGAATAAATTAAAGAAGAAATAAAATGGAAAAAGAATTACTATAAGTCACAATGATTAGTTTATTTATGAGGATATTAAACTTAGGACATTGATTTTATGACCTTATGATCGTCACCGAAATCTAGGTTGCTTATTGGTTGATAGTTTCGTAAATGTTAGTTTTAATTCTGAAAAAGTCAAAATTGACTCTAGATATGTAGAATTGATTTTGACTTATTTGATTTTCAAAAATAGAATTGATTCTGTCTCATAATTGATTCTACTTGAAACAAGAAATTGTAGCTTCTGATTTTAGAATTATTTTTTACACTTAAATATTTTGTTCAACTCATTTTTACATGAATATTTCTAAATATAAACCAACCACTTTAACTTTAAATCAATTTTGGCTCGAATCACTTCGGCCGAAATCAATTCTTCTATCATTGTAGAACCAATATACACATAATGTTTTTTTTTTCAAGTAGTCTGGTGGGTAGAAAATTCACCTTAAAGATAAATAAGTGGAATGTCCCGAGTTCGAACCCGGACTCCTGCACACATAGTGTGATATTCCTACCAATTAAGTTAAGCTCACGGGGATAATTTTTTTTTTATTTGACTCAATGGGGATAATATTTTTAAAACTCATCATTATCCGCTTTAAGAGACATAAATGCCATGTCCATTATTAAGGATCAAATTAAAGTCAGACTTTGTAAGTTGACCCAACATGAAAAGTAACATTGACTGATCCAAATCTAAATTGTTGGTAGAATTAGGGTAATTTATGGTGTAAAAAAATATTAGGGAAATTAATTATCTTCTAGAAAGAATGTAATAATAAGGTTGTCTTGATCTAGAAGCAAAGATGTGTGTGACGGTATGTATTTATGAGAGGTGGGATCAATGGGAAATTTAACACTACCCTTACTACTGTCTTCAATTAATTAGTAGATACAGACCACATAATAATTAAAATAAAATTACATATATATGTTCAGCACATTGCAGGAATCTTATTCACTAAGTAAGTTTGAATTTTTATTTAAATTATTAATAAAAATTTCAAAAGCAAGGAAGCTAGATTATTTATTTGAACTCTTCTATAAATATGATGATCATGTAGTATCAAAGCTCACTCATACCCACCACTCCAATTCCTATTGAAAACACCTCTATCCCAAAAGTCCTAAACTGGGACCCACAGAAAAAGGTCTAGAAGCTCATACAATAGAAAAGCATGAATTGGATGGTAAAAGCCAAACAGATTCATTGTGTTAAGATTATAGTATTAGCTTTCATCTAGCTGTCCTCACCATCACTAAACAATAAGCTTAACTGCCACGTGTCATCACTATACCTTAGATTTATATGGGATCAGGATTTGCTATACTAATAAAAGCACGTAGTTCTACGTTATTTTGCATCTCAGTCATTGATTATTATATCGAACGATCAGATTAATTCATTTATAAAATTATTAGATATAATCACAGTCACACGAATCTGATCGGACGATCCTCAACTTTCACAGCTCCTAGGAAATCCGTTTCTGATTTTATATGTGCATATAGATACACACATAGACAATTATTTCACAATCTTAGTCCCCAAGTTTCAATTTTTTCTAAACTTAATAACTTAATTTTAAAATCTTAAGGGGACAAGGTAATACACATTTATAAATTCCTTCATAATATTTTAAATTTTATTAGATATTTCAAATAATAAAACTATAAATACCCTCAAGTCCTCAACCCCTCACTACCCTCAACCAGTGTAGTAGAATACTATCTTTACAAGGTGATATGGAGAGAGTGGTGAAAACAGAGGAAACAGAGCCATGGCACAAACCCAAGAATGGAAGTGTTTTCCCTGCAAAGAAATGTTCTGTGAAGAAGAAGATATGGAATCTAATTGTTGATCCAAAGGGTTCCAGTTCCAACATGGTTTCTCCACCTCTTCCAGCTCAGTCCTCAAAGTCCAACAGTATTGTTCACCCCTGCTAGCTCTACATAGTCATCCATGGAGATGGAGATGGCATGCATGCTCTTCTATGCATTATTCTGTCTTTCTCTTTTACTACTAACTATACTCCTCTGGTCTCGTATATAAGTAGAGATTACTTTTTCAGGTTCATTAAATGAATTATGTATCTCACTCGTATTATAGTACATGAGACCCAGAGGGAGTATATTATTACTTTGCATTTTCTGTATCTTGTTGTTGTTCACTAAATGTAGTTGTTTGTTTGTTCTTATGAACACGAGTTGTTTTTGCTTACTTGAGTGAAAAATTTCCCATTTTACATGGGTTTGTGTTTGTCTTCTGAGATCATATGTATGTGAATGTGATAATCATCAACTATTACCTAATGAATATCTGTGAACATGACCAAAAGATCCATCAGTCATAATTATTTTAAATTGTTATATTATTATCAACGCATTTAAAATTGTTATATTATCTAAGCCGTTTGATTTTAAGTCAATGGCCATTGGCAAATTCCGTTAAAAGGTGGCATTTTTCTTACACGTGATTAAGGTTGTTGAATCGGCATTTTTATATGTCAGCTCGGGCCCTTAGGCTATCATGGGGATGGATGGGGTTTAGACTCAATAGCGAAATAAACCGAGCCAAGCCTAGAAGATAAGCCTAAAACAGAATACACCTAAGACAAAGACATTGTAACGTGCGTCAAGACTCGAACGGAGTCTCACGATCTTGGATCACTCATAATGAGTCTCTGTCTGATTCTTGAGGCACAAAAGGTCGAGAAGAGAAAGAAATGGTCCTAAGATGGGTTACCTATATCTTCATGGCTTATGGCAAAAGTAGGCTCTCTCATTCCAAATTAATTATGTATGAGTTAGTTAAAATGGTGGAATTGTACCACTTGTTTAAATAATAATTAATAGTAGTTGAATTAAACTAAATATAGAGTTTGCTGAATGAAACATAATTTGCTAAAAGAGGACAGAGTCTAGAGTGGAATGAAAAAAGTTTGAAGTCAAGGTCACAAATGAAGCCAAAAGTGTAAATGGTCCTTCATTGATCCTTATCATAATTTGATTGAGACCAGTCAGATTTGGTTGGTGGAAGAAATTCTAACGGGAAACAAATTACTAAGGCCAGCTATATTTTTGTATCTTCCAAATTGATACTACCAAATAAGGTTCAAAATAGGTAAATTCTGATATTGACCACTTCTTCAAGTGGTCCATGGTGGTCAAGTCATCAAAATTATTATAATCAAAATGAATTTTACAAAATTGACCGTTGAATTGAAAGTTTATATCATATAGATTATCCACAAAGTTTATATCATATAGATTATCCACAAAATAATTTAGAGATATATTAAGATTAACGGTTTATGATTTTTATTAAATACCGTTAATTTTGATAGGTGTCTAAATTATTTTGTGGATAATATATATGATATAAACTTTCAATCCAACGGTGAATTTTGTAAAATTCGTTTTCATTATAATATTTTGAATAACTTGACCACGATAGACCACTTGTGAAGAAGATTCACCGTAGCGTTAGCCTCAAAATCAACATGGCCAAACAGAATTCCATAGAAAAATCAAGTTCAAAACAACAAAGAATCATCTTCATTGTCCACGAATATTCAACGGCCCGGTTGCATGGTCAGTGCTTAATTCAAATTTTAACTTAGGACTTGAAGTCCTTATTTCGTAATATCACATATCGAAGCAGAGTGGTCCTAAAAAATAAGGGGCCTTAAAATTTAAGTTTGTTAGATATTTTAAAATATTTTTTAACAATGTAATTAATTAACTACAGGAAAAGACATAATATAGTTGACAATTGTCTAGTGGTTGTTCCATTGATGTGGAATGTTCTTCTTAGTTTTGGGTTGAAAGTTTCATCTAATATTTTTTTTTAAAAAAACTTTTTATTATGTAAGACTTCAAATTGTTGGATCATATAAATTATTAATTTTTATATAGTATAATTTTATTAAGTTAATTCTTTAGTGGTTGTTTAATTGATGTGGAATGTTTTTTCGTTTGTAATAGATAGACTTTTTTAAGTTTCTTAAGTAGTAAATAGGTCTTTTAAATTTGTAATTTGTAATATTTAAATAGTATTTTAAGTAATAGAGAATAATTATAATAACCTAGATATTACAAATTACAAACTTGGCTTTACTCATACAAATTACAAACTTAAACACCTATTTGTTATTAAAAAAACATGTTAATCTAGTTGTCTCTCTACCTTTGCTATACTTCTCTCTTTTTTCTTCCTAGTCATCCGAGAAGGATAATTTTGGGTCACTTTCTAGCCTAGAATTATCCAGTTGAATTACTTATTCTCTAGCTTTATATATAAAGGAAAATGTTAACAGTGTCTCCATGGTACTAGTTAAGCATATTAAAAAGGAAATTGTGATTCAATATCTTGGAAATGTAAAAAACTATATTTTTAATATTAATTATTTTTTTTGTTTGCTTAACAAGTGTTTCGGGAACACTGTTTAGCATTATCCTTGTATAATTAAGTCAAAATTTTATGCTGCACAAATTTCATATTAAAACTATGTTTATCCACCTAAAGGGTTCGAACTCTGATCATCTTATTTATCCATCTAAAGGGTGAAATTTCTAGCCACTAAATTACTTGACAAAAAAATTTTCCGGCCTTATTTTTTGGTCTTAGATGATCCCAACCTTAATTATTATAAACAAAAGTGAATAAAGAAAATTTTATCTATTTAATCTGAAAATTTCGACTAAATAATTTTGACTTGTTAAAAAAAAATGGACATAATATGTCAACTCTCTTTAATTCAGTTCTTCTATAATTATGCTTCAAAAATAAAAGTTCTGCTATAATTAATCACGTTGGCTAAAAAAAGTTTAGGTAATTATGCTTCTAAAAGAATCCAGTTATTTGTAAAAAGAAAAAAAGAATCCGGTTAAAAACCTTAGCATATATTCATTATTTTGCGCGGCATGCATGCATCCGTCACTAAGCTGACGGCATAAATATTTTGGGCATGACGCCTATTACTACCCCACAGTGACGTTTCACGTGGCTAGATTTTTAGAACTCAATATTAGAACTGTCAAATTGGCTGGTCCAGTCCGATCTAATGGGCCAGACGATATATATGGATCAGTTCAGTTCGATTATTGTTGGGTTACACATTAACAAATTTTGGCCCAGCCCGCATGGACCATATGGGCTAATGGGCCGGTCCATTTCTTTTGATTTTTTTCTCATTTATTCAATATTTTTATATTACTTTTATGTATTAATTCAGTGTAGATAATTTTTACAGCAGCGCTAAATTTCAATTAAATTGTAATTTGATCCCTATAAAAAAATTAAATTAAATTAATAAATTATAAACTTAATTTTTTAAAAAGTTTTAGAAAAATATAACCATTTTTATTAAGCTTACGCATTTAACTATATTCTTTATAATAACTTTTCAATTAGATGATAATTTTTTATTTTATTATTATATTATTTTTACCAAAGTTGCATAATTTGTTGGGCTAATGTGCCGGCCCGAAGCCTGGTTTTTACTGGGCTAAATGGGTTTGGGCCAGAAAAGGTCCGGTTGTATTTGGACTATGTTTTTTGAAACCTGATCCGCCCAAGGTCATGGGATAATGAGCCGGCCCAATTGTGACAGCTCTACTCAATATGCTTCCATTAGTGACACCGCCAATGTCGCCACCTGCAAAACATGGTCAAAGTGGCAGTGTCGCCATCCTCTTGTCCCTACAGCACGTCAGTTTTTGTTCTAAAGAAGACACATTAGGGAAAAAAATTCTAAAGAAGTGATATTGTGAAGAAAGAAAAAATTAAAGGGCATTTGAAAAAAAAATCTATGAATGGCGTTAATCTTTTATTTCAGAATAAAAATTGTGATTTCCACAACCATGAAAAATAACATAAAAGATAACATTGCAAAAGGAACATACTTTAAATAATAATGGAGCACAAACGAAATGTAAATATTTTGGATTGGGCTCGAGTTTATGCCCGTGGAGCGATTTTTTTGCCACCCTATTACCTTCTCGCGCACCCTACTAGTTTCCTATTTTACTCTTTCGCTATTTAAGTAGCGAACGTGTAAAGCAGACTATTTTTTCAAATTTATTATTTTTATAATGTTCGTTACTTAAGTAGCGGACAAAAGTTATTTTGATAATTTTATAAGGCGTGAGAAAAAATTGATAGGATGACAAAAGAAAATCTCAGGTCCATGTACCACCGTTCCATCAAAACAAGAAAGCCTACACAACTTTAGGCCCAAGGCCCAATAAATCACTTCCCCATGTCTCCACCCACTAAAGCTTCGTTTGACCCGGCTTTTTTTAGCTTTAAATTCTCTTTTTAATCAAAAGTTGGGCCAAACACATTTTTAACAAAGCTCTTAACTGTAAAAAACAGATTTTTTTCAATGTGCAAAATTGGATAAAATGAGCTTCTAAAAAAAGTGGTTGAAACCTACTTTTGAAAAAAAATCCGGAGCTTTTTTTGCAATGAATCCCGCTTTGAAGACTCTTTATTATTTTTTTCATTTTTTAGGTTGTTTTCATTTAAATCTTATTAGTTGTTATTATCTTTTTTTAAATTTTTTATTTTTGGTACAAATCTTTTTTTAAAAAAATATATTTTACTAAACAAATTTTAGATTAAAGATAACTTTGAAGTTAAAAAAAAACAATAATTACCAAACAACTTTTGCTCTGTTTTTGAAAGTTCTTATTTTCACTTTTAACTTTCAGTCAGCTTCTAAGACCTAAAAAGCCGGGTCAAACGGACCCTAAGACTCTGTTTGGTAAGGCTTCAAAACGAGCTTATAGCTTTTAGCTTATAAGCTAAAAGCCCTGTTTGGTAACGGTCATTTTGTTATGAACTTATAGCTTATTTTACTAGCTTATAGCTTATTTTCAAACGTTATTTCAAGTAGCTTATAGCGTTTAGCTTATAAGCTAACCGTTATTTTTACCAAACAGAGCCTAAGCCTACTAAGCTTTAGATATTTTGTAATATTGTAAAGCCACTACAGTCTTATAATATGCCTTCAAGGCGTAACATTGGAAGGTGTTGTCATTAACGGTTACATCTTAATGTTCATCCAACGGCTCCTCAACCTCTATATAAGATGTGTTCATCTTCATCACTTCAAGGTATACAATTTATATCCTAAAACCATTCACTTCATGCTCTCACACTGACTTGATCGTTAAAGTATTTGTAGGTATCCCACCAACTTCAACCTTGACAATTCACTATTCAACACCTGTCACTGATTATAACCACTCCAGTAACCTAAAACACAATTGGAAAAAGAAAAAACAACTTAAAAACCAATTAGAAATTAGTGTTCAAAGTTAAAAAGTACTACATAACTTTAGCTAATTAATTTTAAAAGCAAGACAAGAATATGTTGGAACAAAATATGTGTTAATACACACCCTTAGGTTTTGATGATAACAAAGTATTAAATGGACAATTTATGGTACTAATGTTTAAATTAAGAGTGCAGGAGAATCCAACGTTATATCGAGAGCACACTTGATTTAGACTCTGATGAAACCTATGGAAGTCTGAATCTTTACACTCTGAAGGAGTTCAGAAGCTACAACGTGGTCAGAAGCTAAACAAAGTTCAGAAGCTCAAAAAGGATCAGGATGTCTGAAAGAGTTCAGAAGCTCAGAGAAGTTCAGAAGCTCAAAGATGTTCAGATGCCTACAAGATTTCAGAAGCTATCTGCTAGTCATCAGTCATTCAGAAGATGAAGACGTTTATAAGCTGAATTACGAAGGACTATCAGAGGCCATCCATTCAAGACCAATCAGACTCCAAGTTATCAAAGGTTCATCAGAAGCAAAGGAATTCCCCAAATCATCAGAAGGGCTACATCAACTACTCTTATCAAGCCTGATGATTTGTTCTAAGGTCAACTAATTACAACGGTCACAAAGGATGTGATCATTCTCTCTCTAGGAGCTAGTTGTACCTTATTACTGTACTTTGGATAAACAGTAAAGGTGAAGCTTCACTGCAAAAGAAGACGTGGCTTTACTCAACGGATCTTCAAAGACTACAGCTGTCCATTTTACAACGGGAATTTCTCCAACGTCTCAATGTCTTTCTCAACTCATATAAATATGTCAAAGAAAGAATTGATGACTAACGATCTTCATTAGAAAACATCTCTCAGAATAAAGTGAGAATTTGAATTGTAATAGAAAACATCTCTCAAATGAAGTGAGAATAGAAACTAGCTTAAGCCTCTGAAGTTATTATGTTTGTAATAAGTTTAAGCTTATAAGTTAGTAGTTAGTCTTCTACTTAGTGTAGAAGCAAGAAAGTCTTCTTCTTAGTGTAGAAGCAAGTAAGTCTTCTGCTTAGTGTAGAAGCAAGAAAGTCTTCTGCTTAGTGTAGAAGCACATAAGTCTCAATCTTAGTGATTAGAGCAAAGAAGTCTTCTGCTGAGTGTAGGAGCAAGGAAGTCTCTCTGTCTTGTGTGACTTAGAGCAGGAAGTCTTAAGCTTGTGTGCTTGAGCAAGGAAGTCTCTGATCTTGTGTGATTATGATTAGAGCAAGGAAGTCTCTCTGTCTTGTGTGACTTAGAACAGGAAGTCTTAAGTCTTGTGTGACTTGAGCAAGAAAGTCTTGAGCTTGTGTGCTTGAGCATCTGATTGTAATCTTAGTGATTATAGTGAACTCTCTTGGAAACAAGGGGACTGGAGTACTCTCAATTTGTGAGGGGAACCAGTATAAATTGTTGTGTGTTCTTCTCTCTCTCACTCTCTCATTTACTCCTTTATCATTCACTTAGCCATAAGTTAATTGTGTGAACAATTCCGCTGTGCTTAAAGACTCTGATAGATTTAAATATCCTGAAAAGTTTTTAAATATCCAAAACACAATTCAACCCCCTTTCTTGTGTTTTCTCCACGCACCTTCAAAATATAGAGCACGTTCACATTGCCCCTTCCTTGAGACAAAATTTTATTATTAAGTTGATATGTATGACAAAAAGTGGTCGCTTATTTAACACCCAAAAGAGCTTATAGTGACATTGTGTGCAATAGAATTGAGAGAGCGAGAGAAAATGATGAAAAGGTTGAGGTTCTGTTGTGAAGGTGTTGACATAATAAGTCTTGTGCCAGAGACAAAGGAGAAAATTAAAACAGAACCATGGAGCAAAACCAATGATGCAACAGTGATTCCTCCAAAGAGGAGGTGTGTCAAGAACAGCGTATGTAATTGTTTTGTTCAATGCCTCTGTGCTAAGTGCTTCAACACCAACAACACTCTTTCACCTCCAACACCGGTAATCGCAGGTAATCGATTCAATCGTTGTTTTAATTTTTTGTCTTAACTTTTTTTCTTTCAGTTAAGATTTGAACTCGAGTTTTTCCGAACGAATATGCAGCCAACTACAGAAACAAAACAAAAGGTGTGAAATAATAACCCAATAGTTTGCATATTGCTGTGAAGATGAGGACTCGATCGAGAGGGTCGAGATCGTTTATATGCTTGCTTGATGCTTTGAATAAGGAACGGAACAAAATGAAAAAGAGTGATTGATATTTGATAACAATATTATATAGTAACTTTGTACTGTAACTTCATTACTTGAAATTTATTTGTATCATCCCCTTATTCAAATAACATGTACACAGTTACAAACTTTATTGTAAATTTTATTCATCTTTTATAGTGTAACTTCTATATAATTCAAGCATTAGAATTTCATTCATTAAAATAATCAAATCCTGCATAGATAATTTAATAAATATTTGTCCCTTGGGTTCAAATAGTAAAAGACTCCAAAAACATTTGATATGCTACTGGGGCGCAAGTTTGGTTTAAAAATTCTTGCTTCTCAACACTTATAATTTTATAAGGTGTTTGTTTCCGCATTAAAACAAGAGTAGACACACATCTTCTAGATGTAGCTTCACAAATTCACGGCTAACTCGAGCATTGGTACGCAATTTTCCTTTTGCCGCATTGGTACGGCTGAATGTGTTTTAGAAACACATTAAACAAAAGATAATTAATTGAATGTGTTTGGATCTTTAGAGAGACGAAAGATAATCAATTTTGTCGCTAAACAAAAGATAATGTAGCGACAAAATTTTCTCTTCACCAAAGGTGTTTGGATCTTCAATTTTAGCTTCAATTTTCTCGTTGGTACGGTTGAATGTGTTTCTGAATGTTCAACGTAGATCCAACCACATTCAGTGAATGAGAAAATTTGGTTGCTAAACTCTTTAGAGAGACAAAAAATATATAATTAATTGAAAATCAAACATGATCCCATTAAACAAAAGTTGAAGTAATGCGGCTAATATTTTATTGATGTAAGGTGAATTCTTTAGTACACATTTTATTTGAATATGTATCGATATAAGCGTTAAAGTAGATAATTATGATAAATTTACCGCTAGACAGTGTTTATTAATTTTTTGATTTTATTAGAATTATTCACGTTACACCTTATTTAAAATGAAACTCCTAAATTATTGGGGAGTGTAAGTTTTAAAAGGAAGGCAACAAAACCAAATTGCAGGGCTACGAAGAGAACAATTTCAAAACCCACAAAGAAAGCATGGGAATGAATTGAAGCATATAATTTTGCTTTTGGGTATGAAAATCAACATGATGATTGAGGACAGATCATAATAATAATGTTTTAAAAACAATGCGTACCTATTTTTTCCTGGGAATCTCGTTCTTGTGGTTGTGGTGGGATTCCTGACAATAAATTTATTATTCCAAATAAATCCATTTGTGGAGTATAGCAAGAAAGATCAAATTTGTTTTGCAGCCTTTAGATCAATAGGAATTATTCTTGCTTTGTTATTTAATAATATTTTTTTCAATCTGCAAGTGCCTCTTTTTAATTAATTTTCTCGTTTCTAAATAATTGGAATTATTAATTATTAATAGGAGTAGTTGTTCAATAAAATGCTTCAACGAATAATAATGACAAAAGAAGAAAAACGTGTTAATTATTTATTAGTATTTTTTCAAATAATTTAGGCACTAGAGTCTAGAGCACATGGTTTGAACTCATATTCCTGCATAATAATTAACTATTTATTATTTATTATTTTAATTAATCATTAATTAAGAATTGTTCTTTCATATTTTCTTTTGTTTACAACGGAGGTGAAATCAAAGATAAGACCTCTAACATATTGTTCAAACCTCTATTTAATCTTTAACTATTTAATATATAATTTAACAATTTAATCTTTAATTTAAAATTATAGATAAATTAACAAAAATTAAAGATGGCATAGTTAAACTATTGAACTTATAGTATTATAAGATCTTGATAATGAGGTCTCAAAAAAAAGATCTCGATAATAATATTAATAATAATAATAATAATAATATATTTTCAAAAAAAGTCATTTCGAGAAGGAAAATATTATTTAGTAAGAATTTTTTAATGCAATAAAGAGAATAATCTTATGTGGCAACATTTAACACTTACAAATTATAATCACTCTTTTCCATGTATATGGTTAGCCAATTTTAGATTGGTCAAATTCTCTAATTTTGTGAATTTTTTCTTTCTTGTGTAAATTTTTCTTACTAAATAATTATACTTATTTAAAAACATAATTTTGCACATTTAGAAAGACGAAAACATAGCTATTATTTAAAAACATAATTTTGCACATTTACAAGTTTCTCTTTCATGGTTTTTTTCTTATGTGGCAATCTCCCCTTATTCTATGTAATAGGTGTCACTCTTATAGTTGTGCATTTTCTATGTGGCAAATGCTTAAGAGTTCTTTCTTATGAATTTCCACAAAACAAATTTGGATATCACATTATTTCCCATTTATCACATTACCAATTTCGAATATCATTAACTCTTTCAATCAATGTAAAAGTCAATAGACGATGGAGATGGCAATGGCGTAATGACTTAACACCAGCAGAGGAGGGTGAGCTGATCTACTTTCAGCAGTTGTTGCTTGATGTGGAGGTGATGGGAGATAGGTCTGATGCGTGGAGATGGATGCCGGACAAATTGGGGGTGTTTACGGTGAATACCGCATACACGGTTTTGCAAAATAGGATGAATGCTAAGGAAATAAGCCCAAATGTTTTAATGTCTCTACAACAGCTATGGAAAATTGATGTGCCTTCAAAAGTGGGTGTATTTGGATGGAGACTATTACTTGAAAGCAGCCCTTAATGCAAGAGGTATTGCACTCAATTCTCTTAATTTGCATTGTGTTTTTTGTTTAAAGGAGATAGAAGACTGCACACATATCTTCTTCAATTGCAGCATGATGAAAACAGTTTGTGATGCATGGGTACTCCATTTTAGATAGAGTACCGGTATCGGGTACGTACCGGGTACTGGTACGCTTATGGTACTCCCCCGGTACGCACCGACGCCGTACCTAGATTTTTTGTTTGTTTTTTGTAATGAGTACACGAGTGGTACATCTGTGGTATGCGTGTGGTACACCAATCCAAAAAAACACTATTTTTTTCTTCTTCTTTTTCTTTAATTTGTTTTTTTATATAACTATTTAGGTTTTTTATTTTTATATAATATAAAAGTAGCACCTACTGCTAAAAACAATAAAAAAAAGCAGCCATTGGTGTAGTTTCGTGTAAAATTTATTATATGATGAAAGTAAATTAGGAAATTTAATAGTAGTTTATAAAACACAATTCTCTTAGTAAAAACCTAAAAATTGATATAAAATTTATTTATTTATATAACTAGAACTTTGACCCGTGCGGTGCATGGGTCTAATTAGCCGTAATATGAAAAACAAGATATAATTTTTTTAACATTAAAACGTATATAAAAAAGTCAAGTACTGTTCTGGTGAACAAATAAGTGGGTGTTAATAATAAGTAAATTGGACCGTCGAATAAGCAGAATAGTCAATATACTATTAAAATTCCTTCGTTGACCGTCCTCTTTTTCATCAATGTTACAAGTATTTATAGGGTATACAGGGAGAGAGTTCTTTCCGCCCTTTTTCTTCGTTGGTCAGTCACACGTTCCTTCTATACATTTGACCACATGCCTATTTGCAATGTGATCATGGGGAACGTGGTCTTGAATACAATGGTTTCTTCTAGATCATGCTCCTAGTCGTATGGAAGATAGGGGAAAATGGGGTAAATCGTGGAGAAGATAGCGGTTATGGTGATGGATTGGGAGGTCATGGGATCGTGGGCATCTCGCCCCTTTGTCCATGTCTCGCCCTCAGGGTCTCGCCCTTATGAGAAATTGGGCTTGACCTTTGCGTATGTATTGGGCCGTTGCTATTGGGCCGTTGTATGGATCATCAAATAATGTATGAGCTTTTGCTAAATACACCCTTTATATTTACACCCGGTCCAAGTACCATTAAATATTAGTTCGACAATAAATTTGGATAAATGTTAATACAACAGAAATTTGGTGTATTACGAAATACTTCTATATAGACTACATTAGAAGTTTTATTCATATCTTACCATCTTTGTCGATAATCAATATTTTTAATCATTCTCTTTAAATAACTTGAAATTGCAACATACAACTGACCATGTAAAAACACTGTCGACAAAAGATATATTCCAACATGCTTAAGAGATTGTCTCTAACTCTTATTAATATTGTCATTGCAAAAGAAAAAATTAAAGGGATGCAGGTTCGATTCCCATGCTAGACAAATTTGTATTTTTTTTAATATAATGGACCACATGAAAAGAGAGAAAAAATGAGAGAGAAAAAGATAGATTTAGGATTAGCATTTCGGAGCAAGTTTATAATATAACTAGAACTTCGACCCGTGCGGTGCACGTGTTTAATTAGCCGTAATATGAAAAAATAAGATATAATTTTAACACTAAAACGTACATAAAAAAGTCGAGTATCATTAAATGTTAGTTTGACAATAAATTTGGATAAATGTTCATACAATAGAAATTATGGTATACTACGTACGAAATACTTATTTATAGACTACATTGGAAGTTTTATTCGTATTTTCACTGTCTTCGTCGATAATCAATATTTTTAATCATTCTCTTTAAATAACTCTTGAAGTTGCAACATACAACTGACCATGTAAAAACATTGTTGACAAAAAATATATTCCAACATGCTTAAGAGATTGTTCCTGACTCTTATTAATATAGTCATCGCAAAAGAAAAAATTAAAGGGATGTGGTTAGATTCCCATGCTAAACAAATTTGTATTTTAGGAAAAATGAGAGGAAAAAAAATAGGTTTAGGGTTAGCATTTAAGAGCAAATTTAGAATATAAGAGATATAATAATAATAATAATAATAATAATAATAATAAGGCTTATGCAGTTTTGCCCCCATGTTTTGATTAAATCGGAATTTTACCCCCCATGTTTTAAAAATCGGACTTTTACCCCTTCTGTTTTGATTTTTTTTGGATTTTGCCCCCCTAACATATTTTGGTTATGTGGCAGTGGTGATGTGTTATATTATTTTCCATGTCATTAATTATTTATTATTAAACATTATTTTTTTAATGAAAAAATTACTAAAAAAATTCTAAAAATGACAAAAAAATATCAAGTAAAAATAAAGTAAAAAATCAGAAAAATAGTAAAAATACCAAAAAAAACAAGTAAAATATAGTAAAAAAAACCAGAAAAATACAAAAAAAAACCTAGTATATTTTGTAAAAAAATTCTAAAAATGAAAAAAAAAATATCAAGTAAAAAATCAGAAAAATAGTAAAAATACAAAAAACAAATAACAAATAAAAAACACAAGTAAAATACATTAAAAAAAACCCGAAAAATAGTAAAAAATACCCAAAAAAATAATAGTGAAATACAGTAAAAAAAAATCAGAAAAATAGTATTCCGTATGAAAAACTGTCAATTAAAAAGACAATTAAAATACTCAGAGTATTCATTATGCACCTACAAAATTTGGGATAACCATTAACATAATTATTTCTCAAAAAACATGGCAAAAAGAGCCACAATGATAGGGTATTATTTCGATAAGAGCCACAATGATATAATTTTTATGCTATTGTTCTTATTTTTCTAGTATTTTTTTTTATATTTTTTTACTGTATTATACTAGGGTTTTTTTTTGTATTTTTATTATTTTTTTGGTTTTTTTACTATATTTTACTTGTTTTTTTGGTATTTTTACTATTTTCCTGATTTTTTTACTTTATTTTTAGTAATTTTTTCATTCAAAAAAATAAAAAAATAATGTTTAATAATAAATAATTAATGACATAGAAAATAATATTACACATCACCACTGCCACATAAGCAAAATATGTTGGCGGGGGGCAAAATCCAAAAAACATCAAAACAGGAGGGGTAAAAGTCCGAGTTTTAAAACACGGGGGGTAAAATTCCGATTTAATCAAAACAGAGGGGATAAAACTGCATTTAAGCCTAATAATAATAATAATAATAGGAAGCTAATAATTATAAATATTTGAGTTAAATGTTGTGGGTTCGATTCTTGGTGAGACATTTTTAAACATTTTATTTGAATTAATAATAATAATAGTAGGAAGCTAATAATCTATACTATATATAAAAAAGATACATTAGTTTTGTTGTGGATTTTTTATATTTCCAAATTTGCCCTTTAAAAACTTCCATTCAACTATAACAATAAAAAAGCATAACTACATTTTGGTGCAAATTTTTATCATTAACAAACTCACAATAATATAAGACATGTCTTTCTTTTTTTTGACATAAGTTAGACACAGGCAGGGGCGTAACACACCTACCTGACCCGCTAGTAATAATAATAAATATTTAACATGATGTGTTAAATGTTGTGGTTCGATTTTTGGTGAGACTATTTTTTAACATTTTATTTGAATTAGTTCGATTTTTGGTGAGACTATTTTTTAACATTTTATTTGAATTAATGTTAAGGTAAAATGAGCCGGAAAAAAATTAGGGTTAAGAATAGTAAAACGGAACAAACTTATAATATAAGAGATAATAATAATAATAATAATAATAATAAATATTTAACATTTATGAGTTAAATGTTATGTGTTCGATTCTTGATGAGGTATTTTTTAACATTTTAGCTGGCTTTTTATTTGGACAAATTTACCCTTCTCTTGAAATTCAAATATGGCATAAGACATTTTTTTTTGACATAAGTTAGACACAGGCAGGCGCGGAACGCGCCTGTCTGGCCCGCTAGTTAATAATAATAATAATAATAATAATAGCCGGAAGCTAATAATAATAAATATTTAAAACATGGTGAGTTAAAGACTGTGAATTCGATTCTTGGTGAGGTATTTTTTAACATTTTAATTGAATTAATGTTGGGGTGACTTTTTCATAATGACAAGATTACCCTTCAATAATAGATAAAGAGGAGACACGACTTTCCAAAATTGCCCTTAACTTCTACTTAAAATAACACAATAGTAACTACACAATTTACTTTCCTCACTAATTATCTCTCTTTTTAGTCGCGTAAGTTAGAGACAGACACCTGACCCGCTAGTTATAATATAAGAGATATATAAAAATTGATATAAAATTTATTTATTTACTATATAATAATTTTGTCAAAAAAAAAAAATCTTAATCCTCGATAAAAATAAGAGAATTATCCAAAGGAGTCTAGATGTAAAATAGAAAAGAAGAAAGCCTTATCCTCTCTCTATTGTCTATGTAGGCGAGATACAGTAAAAGCATTTCAAATTTCAAACTCAGACAAACACAAACACACACTTTTTCTCTCTTCCTTCTCTCCCACACGGCCACGCACAAAACAAAACCCTATTTCCTCTCAGTTACTTCCAATTCCCTTCATTTCGTTGCCCATTTTCTATTCTCTTCTCTCCTCTCGCACTTGCGTTACCTTCTTCAACCTCTGTCTCGTCTTGTGTGTGTCTCTAGGGTTAATTTTCCCCTTCTTCAACCACCGTCAACGAACACTAATCACCACCGTGTGCTTTCCGTTTAGGCTTAATTCCCTTCAATTTACATTCAAAATTCAAGGAAGAAATAAAGAAGGAACGCTAATCTCATCGCTCACAGAGATTAATTTTCTCGTAATCGTCAATTTGTTGATCTCTTCTCTCGTTCATCGATTCTATTCGATTCAGTTTTGTATTTGGGAGTTACAGAGAAAAATTGGAATTCGAAGAAAATGCATTTACGGGAATCTCATCTTCGCTGTCTTCTCTGTATCTTTGGTTTCTCAGGGTTTGACCTTCACTAATCCACTTGACGGTAATTTTTTTAATCTTTTCTTGATAAATCAATAGTTGAAAATTGATTAAATTGCATTCTGATGCCGTTGCTAAGATTTTTAGAAATAGGCGATTGTTTGTTTTGTTATCTTTGAATCTAAGTTCTGCGTAAAATTACGGTCTCAGCAACATCACCGTCATGTTGCGACCTAAGTTCTGGTCTGGATCTTTATATAAAACCATGTTGGTGATAAGAACTACATTCAATTGTTGATTTTACAAAAAATTCTATAAGTGGTATCATGCCTTATGGTGCAATGCTTGTTTTCTGTTTGATAAAAGGCTTCAACCGCCGATCGTAAATGAAATGAAGCAAGATAGGTTTTAATTTTCTGTTTGATAAAAGGCTTCAACCGCCGATCGTAAATGAAATGAAGCAAGATAGGTTTTAATTTTCTGTTTGATAAAAGGCTTCAACCGCTGATCATAAATGAAATGAAGCAAGATATGTTTTAACATGATATTGATAGTGCACTTTCATAATTATTTTTGAAGTATGGTGTTGATGATTCCTCTCCTCGCTATTGTTGAAAAATAATTGAATATTACCCCTTGCTTATGATTCTTTGATTGTAACTCTTTTAATTAGTTTTTAATGAAAGTAAGTTGTTAATGCTTGGATTGGTTGAGATTAATGTGTTTCGTCCGCTTGTAAATTTCTCCATATTTAGAAAAATGAGATGATTATCATGAGATTATGAGCATCTAAATTCATGTATTTATTGATGTGGATGCATTTTAATTGTAAATCTAGCTAAGTATGTTGCTGTGAGTGTCGTTGGAGTTTCTAAGATATTAGTGGTTTGTTTGGTAGCAACTTCTGCCTCGCTTGTTCTTCCAGATTTTGTAGTTACTTCTGCTATTGGCCTTGCAGTGTCTAAGAGAGTAAATCAAACCCTAACATCTCTTTGCAATTTGAATGTACTTCTTGCTAGGTTCCTATTCTTGTCTTGATTCACTACCTATTTTACATGATAATTGATTCTCATGAATTCCATTTGATTTAAGTGTAATTGTCTTATATATATATATATATATATATATATATATATATAAGCAAAATCTGAGTATTTAACCATTTTAATTGTGTAACACCGTGACCATTGTTTTGAGTATAATTACTTGTTTTATTTAATGTGATCTTTATGTTAAAACAACCAGAGTATCAACACCAAATTGTGATACAATGATACAATATGGAGAAATATAATTACTCGTCTTGTGTGTGACCATTGTTTTGAATTTGTAATATTTTGACTTATAGAATCATTCTCTTTTCCTATTCAGAGAGACTAAATCTTAGAGCAGCCCATGAATATAAATATTTAAATCAAAGTGACTGCATGACAGTGGTGGTATTGATGAAGCTAAAAACTTTCATCAGCTGAAGGTATATTACTTGACAACGTGTTTGGTTTATAATAAACCCTCTGATTTTATTTATGGCCTCTGATC
Organism: Trifolium subterraneum; assembly: GCA_951799995.1. Taxonomy (NCBI): domain Eukaryota; kingdom Viridiplantae; phylum Streptophyta; class Magnoliopsida; order Fabales; family Fabaceae; genus Trifolium; species Trifolium subterraneum. Next base: position 20,992,483 of record OX637462.1, on the reverse strand, counting down.
CATGTCATTTTTCTCCTTTTGCATCTGCAGTTGCCCCAGAAAGCATTTGATGCTGTTCGAATTTGTAAAGAGGACCAAGACCTGATCTTTAAGATGCTTGCTGCAATATTATGGCTGGGAAATATATCATCCAAAGTTATTGACAGTGGAAATCACATTGAAGTTATGAGTGATGAAGGTAAATTGATAGTAGGTTGCATTTCTTTTGATGGTCTATTTGCACCTCATGCTGTGTACGCTAATTTGGTGTTACTAAATTCTTAAAGCATATTGGGACTAACATGGATTCTTTGTGATATCATAATATCATATATTATATGGAACAAAAAATATTTTTGAATTGTGTGGGAGATGATTTTGAACCAGTTTTGTTGAACTGTGGGCTGTGGCTAACATATTAATTTAAGAGGGTATACTTGGAATTTTACACAGAACTTGAGAGTAAATTTATCTCGTTCTTTTTGGTATTTACGGTATTATGTCTTATATGAAATGAATTGACGGTATTTTGTGGCTTGGTTGAAAATGATTTGACGGTATTATGTCTTATATGAAATGAATTGACGGTATTGTGTGACTCTTATGAAATTGAATTGACGGTATCATGTAACTAAATGATGACTCATGAAATTGAATTGATGGTGTCATGTCTTTAAATGATATTTGAATTGAATTGAAGGTTAATGGTATTATGCCCGAATACTATTGGATACAAAATTTTAAAATGATGGCTCGGTTGAAATTGAATTGACGGTTTCATGTCATATATGAAAGGAAAATTGACGGTATTTTGTGGCTTGGTTGAAAATGAATTGACGATATTCTTTGACTCATATGAAATTGAATTGACGGTATCATGTAATTAAATGATGGTTCATATGAAATTGAATATACGGTGTTGTGTCTTTAATTGATATTTGAATTGAAGGATAGTAGTATTATGCCCAAATACTATTAGATACAAAATTTTATATTTGAATTTATAAATTGAATTGACGGTAACGTGACTTAAAATGATGGCTTAATTGAAATTGAATTGATGGTATTATTATATATCAAAGTAATTGACAGTATTGTGTGGATCGGTTGAAATTGAATTGACGTTAATATGTCTTATATAAAATGAATTGACGGTATTGTGTGACTTGTATGAAATTGAATTGACGGTATTGTGTAACAAAATGATGGCTCGTAAGAAATTGAATTGACGGTGTTGTGTATTTAAATGATATTTGAATTGATGTGAAGGATAATAGCATTATGCCCGAATATTATTGTATACAAAATTTTAAAATGATGGCACAGTTGAAATTGAATTGACGGATTTATGTCATATATGAAAGGAATTGACGGTATTTTGTGGCTCGGTTGAAAATGAATTGATGGTTTTATGTCGTATATCAAATGAATTGACGGTATTCTTTGACTCGTATGAAATTGACTTGGTGTTGTGTCTTCAATTGATATTTAAATTGAATTGAAGGATTGTAGTATCATTCCCAAATACTATTAGATACAAAATTTTATATTTGATTTATAAATTGAATTGATGGTAACGTGACTTAAAATGATGACTCGATTAAAATTGAATTGACGGTATTGTTATATATGAAAGGAAGTGACAATATTGTGTGGCTTGGTTGAATTTGAATTGACGTTATAATGTCTTATATGAAATGAACTGACGGTATTGTGTGGCTTGAATGAAATTGAATTGACGGTATTGTGTTGCAAAATGATGGCTCGTAAGAAATTGAATTGACGGTGTCGTGTCTTTAAATGATATTTGAATTTAATTGAAGGATATGGATTATGCCCGAATACTATTGGATACAAAATTTTAAAATGATGGCTCGGTTGAAATTGAATTGACGGTTTTATGTCATATATGAAAGGAATTGACGGTATTTTGTGGCTCGGTTGAAAATGAATTGTATTATGTATCATATGAAATGAATTGACGGTATTGTGTGGCTCGAAAGAAATTGAATTGACGGTATTGTGTAGCAAAATGATGGCTCGTAAGAAATTGAATTGATGGTGTTGTGTATTTAAATGATATTTGAATTGAATTGAAGGATAATAGCATTATGCCGGAATATTATTGGATACAAAATTTTAAAAAGATGGCTCTGTTGAAATTGAATTGACGGTTTTATGTCATATATGAAAGGAATTGACGGTATTTTGTGGCTCGGTTGAAAATGAATTGACGGTATTCTTTGACTCGTATGAAATTGAATTGACGGTGTTGTGTCTTTAATTGATATTTAAATTGAATTGAAGGATTGTAGTATTATTCCCAAATACTATTAGATACAAAATTTTATATTTGAATTTATAAATTGAATTGACGGTAACGTGACTTAAAATGATGACTCGATTGAAATTGAATTGACGGTATTGTTATATTTGAAATGAATTGATGGTATAGTGTGGCTCGGTTGAAATTTAATTGACGTTATTATGTCTTATATGAATTGAATTGACGGTATTGTGTGGCTTGAATGAAATTGAATTGACGGTATTGTGTTGCAAAATGATGGCTCGTAAGAAATTGAATTGACGGTATTGTGTTGCAAAATGATGGCTCGTAAGAAATTGAATTGACGGTGTTGTGTCTTTAAATGATATTTGAATTTAATTGAAGGATATGGATTATGCCCGAATACTATTGGATACAAAATTTTAAAATGATGGCTCGGTTGAAATTGAATTGACGGTATTCTTTGACTCGTATGAAATTGAATTGACGGTGTTGTGTCTTTAATTGATATTTAAATTGAATTGAAGGATTGTAGTATTATTCCCAAATACTATTAGATACAAAATTTTATATTTGAATTTATAAATTGAATTGACGGTAACGTGACTTAAAATGATGACTCGATTGAAATTGAATTGACGGTATTGTTATATTTGAAATGAATTGACGGTATTGTGTGGCTCGGTTGAATTTGAAATGACGTTATTATGTCTTATATGTAATGAATTTACGGTATTGTGTGGCTTGAATGAAATTGAATTGACGGTATTGTTTAGCTTGAATGAAATTGAATTGACGGTATTGTGTAGGAAAATGATGGCTCGTAAGAAATTGAATTGACAGTGTCGTGTCTTTAAATGATATTTGAATTGAATTGAACGATAATGGTATATGCCTGAATACTATTGGTTACAAAATTTTAAAATGATGGCTCGGTTGAAATGAATTGCGGTTTTATGTCATATATGAAAGGAATTGACGGTATTTTGTGGCTCGGTTGAAAATGAATTGACGGTATTATGTATTATATGAAATGAATTGACGGTATTCTTTGACTCATGAAATTGAATTGATGGTATCATTTAACTAAATGATGGCTCGTATGAAATTGAATTTACGGTGTTGTGTTTTTAATTGATATTTGAATTGAATTGAAGGATAATAGTATTATGTCCAAATACTATTAGATACAAAATTTTATATTTGATTTTATAGATTGAATTGACGGTAACGTGACTTAAAATGATGGCTCGATTGAAATTGAATTGATGGTATTGTGTGGCTCGTATGAAATTGAATTGACGGTATTGTTATATATGAAAGGAATTGACGGTATTATGTGGCTCGGTTGAAATTGAATTGACGGAATTATTTCTTATATAAAATGAATTGACGGTATTGTGTGGCTTGTATGAAATTGAATTGACGGTATTGTGTAACAAAATGATGTCTCGTAAGAAATTGAATTGACAGTGTTGTGTATTTAAATGATATTTGGATTGAATTGAAGGATAATGGCATTATGCCTGAATATTATTGGATACAAAATTTTAAAATGATGGCTCGGTTGAAATTGAATTGATGGTTTTATGTCATATATGAAAGGAATTGATGGTATTTCGTGGCTCGGTTGAAAATGAATTGATGGTATTCTTTGACTCGTATGAAATTGTGTTGACGGTGTTGTGTCTTTAATTGATATTTAAATTGAATTGAAGGATTGTAGTATTATGCCAAAATACTATTAGATACAAAATTTTATATTTGAATTTATAAATTGAATTGACGTTAATGTGACTTAAAACGATGGCTCGATTGAAATTGAATTGACGGCATTGTTATATATGAAAGGAATTGACGGTATTGTGTGGCTCGGTAATTGAATTGACGTTATTATGTCTTATATGAAATGAGTTGACGGTATTGTGTGGCTTGAATGAAATTGAATTGACGGTATTGTGTAGCAAAAAGATGGCTCGTAAGAAATTGAATTGATGGTGTCGTGTCTTGAAGTTGTTTCTTTTTTGTATTATCTTTTTTGTGATTTTACTAACATCTGGGCCTCTATCAGGTTTTGTATGATACAAATGGCTTTATAGAAAAAAAACAGAGATACGTTGTCTTCTAATTCCATTCAACTCATTTCATCATGTAATTGTGAACGGCTGAATTTGTTCTCCGAAGTGTTTAGCCAATCTGAGGAGCATGGAAATTCCACTTTCCATTTTGATGCATTATATTCACAGAACTGTGTTGGAACAAACTTCAAGGTAATCTTTTAGCATTTATGAAGCTGCTTTAGCTTAATTAGAATTCGGAAAGAAATTATTACTTTCGTTTTTCACAGAAGATTAGGACATGATGATGGATATTGAACTCTATCCTCTGCATAACATATGCAAATAAATTATTGAAGTAACATAATCTAACTAGTTTTTACTTTTAGGATCAATTGTTCAAGTTGATGCATCAGTTGGAGAGCACCCCTCCTCACTTTATTCGCTGTATAAAACCAAATACTAGGACACATCCTGGAATTTATGACAATCAACTTTGTCCTACAACAGCTCAGATCTTGTGGAGTTTTAGAAGCTGTTAGAATTTCAAGGGCTGGATATCCTACTCGAATGAACCATCAAGAGTTTTCCTGATGGTAGTTGAAACTTTTGAAATTTTCCATGATTTCTAGATTATCTTGAATAACTGGTTGATTTCAGATCCTTGATGTTTCTAGGTACGAGTTTCTGCTTTCCGGGACTGATGTACCTCGGGATCTGTTGAGCACCTCAGTCGCTGTTTTTCAAAAGTTTAATATCCCTTCTGAAATGCACCAAGTTGGCTACACGAAACTGTATCTCCGAGCAGGGTAGGTATATGTCTAAATTTTCTTTGCAGGGTTCGTTTTTACTTTGTATTTTTATGTTTTTTCAAATTTATAACCTCTACACAGTTTGGCATTTTAAACACATTCATGCCTTGACACAGATCTGGAGGTGCCATTGAAAGATGATGAACCCTTTTTTTCAATATTTTGTTTTTGAACCATAATTTTTGCTTGTCAGAATATCTAATTATATGTTTAATCTGTTATTTTTTCTTTGGTTTGACTTTATAATTTTGCATATTGTGTTTCTCTGACATGGTCATTCTTGTGGTCTGGCTTGTTTTGTAGATTGGTGCCTTGGAGAATAAGAGAAAACAGTTTTTGCAGGGAACTCTTCGGATTCAAAAATGCTTCCGTGGTCATCAAGCTCGTAGTTATTTCTGTGAACTTAATTAAGAATGGAGCGACAATATTACAATCATGTAATGCCGGTATCAATGTTAGTTTATATTTTAACAAAACTACCTACTGATCGTAGGCATCATCAATATTTGTCTTCATTGAAATGAAGATTTCTCAAGTAAATAGTTTTCATAAAAGCATAATTGATATTGGTTGAAATTGAAACTCCTCTGCAGTTTGGCCTCTTGTTTGTAAAATAAATTCTTGTCATAAGAAACTATATATGTAATTTGAAGGCTCAAGTCATAAAATTCTTGTCACAAGTGATTATTCATTCATAATCTTGGTTCTAGTTTATTTCTGAATGGCTAATTTGCACGTGTTTATTTCTAAATGAGTAATTTGCATATTGCAGTTATTCGTGGAGAAACTACAAGAAGGAAACATGGTCTTTTGTTGAAATCTTCCATAACCATTTATTCTAAAAAACTTGAGGAGATTCATACAATCATATTACTCCAATCTGGTTAGTATGGTTCTGCTTTCTGTTCATCCCTGCCTTCCCAATAGGTGTTGAATATGATTTGGTTATTATCCCTTTCCTTTTAATGCAGTGATTTGGTTATTATCTCATGTTAACATGCCAGAAGTTAAGGTATTTTACTATGCACTTGAATCTATTCTTATTTTGTTTTTTGTGATTTTATTTAGACAACTCCATCTATTTGGTTATTTTTCAGTTGTTGTAAATACACTAAAATCCGGTTTTGCTATTCTTTTTATGACTAAAACTTGTGACTAATTAGGAGTTTCCAGTAAAAACTTGTGTAATTAAGTTATTGTTTGGTCATTCATTGAAAATACTCTTTTCCCTAATTAAATTATTGTTTGGTCATTCAAAGAATACTCTTTTCCCAAGCATTGATTTACATTTTATTCCAAATATTTAATTTTGTTTTTCCCTTCAGCATACTGCAATTTATTCTACATATGCATGTAATACACATCTGTCTTATTTACCTTTTGAAATGTTTTTCCATGGATATATAATATATTTTTTCCATGATATTGTTAAAATTCCCATCTTCTCATGATGAAAGTCCTTATATTCCTTCTTGTTGGTTTAACAGGATTTGTCCAAAGAGCTGGTTGCGAACATACCTTCAGCTTTACAAGAACTCCAGAACCGGGTATACAGCGCTGAAGCAATTGTCATGTAAAAGGAAGAGGAAAATACTGAGTTGAGGGAAAAGTTAAAACAATCTGAAAGAAAGAGAGTTGAATATGAAGCGAAGATGAAGTCAATGTAGGAGGCATGGCAAAAGCAGATGGCATCTTTGCAAGTAAGTTTTCAGTTTAGGCTAGGCCTCATTTTTTGACATAATCATGAATGTTACTGAAATGATGCTGTTAATATCTCACCAAACTTTTAATTAGTTGATTTACCTTTAGTCTACATTAGCTATTTCCTTCTATCCCATCCAGTTACTAACCAAATAACATTTATATCCCAAAAATGAGAATATAATAACTTATAGTTTTAAGTGTCTAATTTTACCACACTTAAAATTGTCATAAGTCAGTTACAATGAACCATTTTCTATGCAAACCCAAGATCCACAATGAAAAAAATATAAGGTCTAAAAGTTGTTTATAAAGAAGGACATCACCTTGCAAGTCGTTTTATATGGATGAGTTGTACCAAATCCAATTTTTATGATGTTGTCAGTGCCCACCATACTAACCACACATCAAGCCCAATAGTACAATAGTATTGTGGGCGATGGGTGTATTTGGAAAAACCCATATCCTACATTGAAAAGAGATATGGCCTAATAAAAGTTTATACAGAAGTATTTTATTGAGAATGATGGTATTATACCCGGTTGATATTAAAAACAAAATTTGATATTTTGATTTATAAATTGAATTGACGGCATCGTGACTTAGAAGGTTGACTCTTACGATATTGATTGTATTGTGTCTTAAATGAAATCGAATTGAAATGTAGGATAATGATATTATGCCCGAATACTATTGGATACAAAATTTTAAAATATGAGTCGATTGAAATTGAATTGACGGTATTATGTAATATATGATAGGAATTGACGGTATTGTGTGGCTCGGTTGAAATTGAATTGACAGCATCGTGTAACAAAATGATGGCTCGTTTGAAATTGAATTGACGGTGTTGTATCTTTAATTGATATTTGAATTGAAGGATGATGATATTATGCCCTAATACTATTGGATACAAAATTTGATATTTGGATTTATAAATTGAATTGATGGTAACATGATTTAAACTGATGGCTAGATTGAATTGACGCAAGGGCATGTGAGTGGCACTATGGATGTTTATGTTTACTGGCTTGATGACCATTAAGTCCAATTTTTATTTCGAGATGGTTATATGTTGCCTCGACGATCTATAAGTTTCATTGTTATTGGCTTGATATATTATGAGTTGGTTATATGTTGCCTCGATGACCCATAAAGTCTAATAAATTTTGAAATGGTTAAATGTTGACTAGATGACCGTTAAGTGCAATTGTTATTTTGAGATGGTTATATGTTGCCTCGATGACGCTTAAGTCAAATTGCTTTGGCTATGTAAATTATCTATAGATGGTTAAATGTTGCCTCGATGACTCTATGTCTCATTGTTATTGCCTTAATAAACTTTGAGATGTTTAATGGTTGTCTCAATGACTATTAAGTTCAATTCTTATTGGTTGTATAAACTGAAATGGTGAAAGTCGTTTCGATGAAATTCCAATCCACTTTTCAAGGCAAGTTCACTTCTTTTAATTTTCATTTTTGTTTTATTTCAACTTTAATCTTTAATGTGTACTAATTTGTGTTGTTTTTGAACAGGTTGCGTTTAGAATTAGACCTGATGAAAGATAAAAAATGCATAAATAACATTGGTGTCTTGCTTAAAAAAGGTACGTATTTTTCTAGATTATTAAAATACTTTCAATCCTCTGCCCCTGGATTATGTGCGACACAAGAAAAGTAAAGATAATTTTTCATTCAATATTCGGCAAAAGAATGAAACCCGCATTGTATAATTGAAATGTTGTTTCGATTACACTTAAATCCGATTAGTCTACAAAAACAATATTAATCCAAAATATATGTTGCCTCGATGATCTTTAAGTTTCATTATTATTGGCTAAATAAATTATGAGATGGTTATATGTTTCCTCGATGACCTTAAAGTCCAATAAATTTTGAGATGGTTAAATGTTGTCTCTATATCAATAAATTTTGAGATGGTTTAAGGTTGGCTTGATGACCGTTAAGTGCAATGTTATTTCGAGATGGTTATATGTTTATTCAATCAAAGATATGGTTATATGTTGCCTCGATGATCTTTAAGTTTCATTGTTATTGGCTTGATAAATTATGAGATGGTTATATGTTGCTTCGATGACCCATAAAGTCCAACAAATTTTGAGATGGCTAAGTGTTGTCTCGATATAGCCAATAAATTTTGAGATGGTTAAACGTTGACTAGATGACCGTTAAGTGCAATTGTTATTTTGAGATGGTTATATGTTGCCTCGATGACGCTTAAGTCAAATTGCTATTGACTATGTAAATTATCTAGAGATGGTTAAATGTAGTCTCGATGACTCTATGTCTCATTGTTATTGGCTTAATAAATTTTGAGATGGTTAATGATTGTCTTAATGACTATTAAGGTCAATTCCTATTGGTTGTATAAACTGAAATGGTGAAAATCGTATCGATGAGATTTCAATCCTATTGGCTGTATTTGAGCTGATGCGAAAGATAAAAAATGCATAATTAACATTGGTGGGTTTTGCTTAAAAAAGGTACGAATTTTTCTCGATTATAAAAATACTTTCAATCCTCTGCCCCTGGATTCTGTTTGACACAAAAAATGTAAAGATAATTTTTCATTAAATATTCGGCAAAAGAATGAAGCCCGCATTGGGTAATTGAAATGGTGCTTTGATTACCGTTAAATCCGTTTAGACTAAAAAAATAATATTTTATATGTTTAGGTGATATATTCATCCAAAATATATTTGTTGCTATTGAGTTGATATGGTAATTAGGTCCCTTTTTGGAAAATTTGTTAATTTTCAATTTTCATGCCTAGTGAAGTGGAGTCGACATTGTTAGATGCTTCCATTTGCCTGCATGCCTTATCATTGTGGGATGTGGTTGTTCTACGATGTTGGTTATTGTAGACGCGATGGCAGGTGAGCGGCAGTTTGGATGTTTGTCTTTACTGGCTCAATGTTTTTTTATTGAATGGTTTGCATACAATCTCAATCAATGATTTTGTGCTGACTATTTGAATTTATGCTTAAGTTACATGGTAGGTCAAAAAAATTTGTTGTCCCCTTCTAAAATTTGAACTTCATAGTGTCGTGATTTTAAATTTGATAGATTTAAATAATTTTATGGTCCAATTGTTATTGGATATATAAGTTTGGAGATGATTTAAATGTTGCGTCGATGAGCCTTAAGTCCAAATGCTATTCTAAGATGGTTATATGTTGTTTCGATGACGCTTATATTCAGTTGCTATTAACTTTGTAAATTATCTTGTGATGGTTAAATGTTGCTCAATGATCTTTTAAGTCCCGTTGTTATTGGCTAAATAAATTATGAGATGGTTATATGTTTCCTCGATGACCCATAAACTCCAATAAATTTTGAGATAGTTAAATGTTGTCTCGATGTCTAATAAATTTTGAGATGGTTTAAGGTTGGCTCGACGACCGTTAAGTGCAATTATTATTTCGAGATGGTTATATGTTGCCTCGTTGATCTATAAGTTTCATTGTTATTGGCTTGATAAATTATGAGATGGTTATATGTTACCTCGATGACCCATAAAGTTCAATAAATTTTGAGATGGTAAAATGTTGGCTCGATACATCATATAAATTTTAAGATGGTTAAATATTGACTAGATGACCGTTAAGTGCAATTGTTACTTTGAAATGATTATATGTTGCCTCGATGACGCTTAAGTCAAATTGCTATCGGCTATGTAAATTATCTAGAGATGGTTAAATGTTACTTCGATGATTCTATGTCTCATTGTTATTGGTTTAATAAATTTTGAGATGGTTAATGGTTGTCTTAATGACTATTACGTTCAACTCCTTTTGGCTGTATAAACTGAAATGGTGGAAATCGTCTCGATGAAATTCCAATCCACTTTTCAAGGCAAGTTCACTTCGTTTTATTTTCATTTTTTTTTATTTCAACTGTATTTCTTGATGTGTACTAATTTTTGTTTTTGAACAGGTTGCGTTAAGAATTAGACTTGATGCGAAAGATAAAAAATGCATCGTTAACATTGGTGTCTTTTGCTTAAAAAAGGCACTTATTTTTCTAGATTATTAAAATACTTTCAATCCTCTACCCCTGGATTATGTCCGACACAAAAAAAGTAATGATATTTTTTCATTCAATATTCGGCAAAGAATGAAACCCGCATTGGATAATTGAAATGTTGCTTCGATTACACTTAAATCCGATTAGACTACAAAAACAATATTAATCCAAAATATATGTTGCCTCGATGATCTTTAAGTTTCATTGTAATTGGCTAAATAAATTATGAGATGATTATATGTTTCCTCGATGACCTTAAAGTCCAATAAATTTTGAGATGGTTAAATATATCTCGATATGTCCAATAAATTTTGAGATGATTTAAGGTTGGCTTGATGACCGTTAAGTGCAATTGTTATTTCGAGATGATTATATGTTTTTTGAATCAAAGAGATGGTTATATGTTGCCTAGATGATCTTTAAGTTTCATTGTTATTGGCTTGATAAATTATGAGATGTTTATATGTTGCCTCGATGACCCATAAAGTCCAATAAATTTTGAGATGGTTAAAATTTGTCTCGATATTTCCAATAAATTTTGAGATGGTTAAATGTTGACTAGATGACCGTTAAGTGCAATTGTTATTTTGAGATGGTTATATGTTGCCTCGATGACGCTTAAGTCAAATTGCTATTGGCTATTTAAATTATCTAGAGATGGTTAAATGTTGTTTCGAAGACTTTATATCTCATTGTTATTTGGCTTAATAAATTTTGAGATGGTTAATGATTGTCTTAATTATTTTAAGGTCAATTCCTATTGGCGGTATAAACTGAAATGGTGAAAATCGTCTCGAATCCACTTTTCAAGGCAAGTTCACTTCTTTTTATTTTCATTTTTGTTTTATTAACTTTAATCATTAACTTGTACTAATTTATGTTGTTTTTGAATAGATTGCGTTGAGAATTAGACTTGATGGGAAAGATAAAAAATGCATAATTAACATTGGTGTCTTTTGCTTAAGAAGGTACAAATTTTTCTCGATTATTAAAATACTTTCAATCATATGCCCCTATAGATTCTGTTTGACACAAAAAATGTAAAGATAATTTTTCATTCAATATTCGGTAAAAGAATGAAGCCCGCATTGGGTAGTTGAATTGTTGCTTCGATTACCGTTAAATTTGTTTAGACTAGAAAAACAATATTTTATATTTTGAGGTGATATATTCATCCAATGCACAATATTCCAACACTGGACCTCCTGAACAGACAAAAAATAAATCGACAGAAAATAAAAAACTCGAGTTATTTGTTAACCCAGTTCAGCGTAACTACACCTACTCCGGGAGATACCAATTCAGGAAGGAAATTCACTATGACAGTACTAGTTCAAAGCCCTCAGTAAACGCCCCATTTACGACTTATCACTGAATCACTACCCGTGCTAACTTTTACCTAGGAACTCCTAGATATGAGACTCTCTAACTCCCTCTCAATCACACAACCTGTGTTTACTTCTGTTTCTAATGAACAAACCAAACTCCGTACTTAAAAGCTTAAGAGTGGTTTGTGATTACAACTTAAAAACAACTTCTACTCAAGTATCGATGAGACATGAGAGAATTACAATGAATTGAAATTCTGGCGTGCAGTGGTAAGATGCTCTATATCATGTTGTAGCATCTTCTACCGCATCAGACAAACAGAATATGAAAAATAAACAATAAAGGGCATGAAAGTAAATAACACAGTGAATTTGTTAACCCAGTTCGGAGCAACCTCTCATACTCTGGGGATACCAATCCAGGAATGAATCCACTAATATAGTTCTAGTTCAAAGTCTCCAAAACGCCCCGTTTCTATCTTATCGCCTAGACACTACCTCATGCAATTCTACCTAGGAACTCCTAGATATGAGACGCCCCGTCTCACTTCCCTACCACCTTACTAACCCGCAAGGATTTTTAACAACACTGTGAACAAATTAGAAGACACACTTCCATGACAAATACGTAGCCAAGACTCTTGACTAAGCACACAACTTGGAGTTGCTTACAAGCTTCCTCCAATGACAATACTCACTCATTACCTACAGGTTTCTGAGTGATTACATAGTGACCATCTCACAATACTTCAGCTCCAAGAAAGCAAAATATATTTTTCACAAATATATTTGCACTAAATATTCCTTTCATAAATATATTTGATTCTCCAGAAATATATTTTCTATTGTCATATCCCATTTTTTGACCAATATTTTTTTTACATAAATCATTCTTTTCTTTCTTTAAATCAAAAGTCAAAAAATAGTATTTTATTTCTTTTACGTTGCTTATTTTCATTTAATTTTAAACTCTCAAATTTTTGTCCTTTTTGCGTTTAATACATTACCATTTTTTTTTCATTTGCAAGAAATCTCAAAAATTACAAATTTTAACATTTTTTTTTCATTATCCAATTATTTTATATGTCTTTATTATATTGCTAAATTCAAAATTCAAAAAAAGTTAGTGTTTTGTTTTATTTTAAATTTTCATTTATCTATTTTAAAATTTCCAAAAAAAATCTTTTGTGAGCACAATACTTTCTTTTTTCTTTTTCTTTTCTCCTCTCATTTTCTTATCTTCCAAGTCTCTAGATGCCTCTATGCATCACCACCTCATTTAATCCATTTTTTTTCTTTTTAATCAAAAAATCACAAAAATACAAAAAAAAATTCCATTTTTACCAAAGCATCTAAACTACCCTTTACCGTAATTTCTCCCCATTCTCCCCTAAATAAATCCCATTTCCTAAGAATGAGGGGTTGGAAAAAAATTCTAGAAGTCTATGTCAAAATCACCAAATTCATAATTCTTACAAAAATCAAAGAAACTCATCCAAATCCCTTCCAACTTCAAAAATTTCGTGCATCTCACTATCATAAATACTTTTATCATCTCAAAAAAACTTCATCAGATACACAAGAAAAATCACAAAAACAAGCTCAACACAAAACCCTTCTCTTTGATTTTTTTTTTCCAAAATTTGTTAAGACCATTTCCAAGCTTAACTAAGGTAGATTTTGCTTAATCTTTGATTCTGGACATATTCTAATAACTTCCTATGGTTTATTTTGTTTGATTTCGTTCAAATTTGGGTTTTCAAAAATTTTGCGTTTTAAAGTTTGAATCGCATTTTAAATTCTATGCCTCTACTGTGAAATCCGAGCTTGGATTCTTGAACAGTGAGAAAAATCATGCGAAGAAGTGTTTTGATTTTTTAATTTTGATGAAAAATCGAATTTTTGTGTTGTTGGCCAATGAAGCTCGAAGCTTCATCAATGACTGCCAATGGCAGTTTCTTCGTTGAAGAAGATGAAGATTCATCTTCATCAGGCCAAGATTAAGTCACAGCCGTCGGATCATCACACGTAAATAGACAGCCCAGATCTGTTTGAAAATTTTAAATATCAGCCCTCTGATGCAATCCGACATCCCAAATTTGCGTGCTGCGTCACGCGTGATAGATTTGCAACGCATTGAATCTGTTTCCTTGCTTTTTCTGTTTTTTTGTTTGAAAACGGACTGGGCTTGGGCCTGGTCCTCTTTGTTTACTTTTTGCACCTCCCTGACTTATGTACTGCACCCCCTCGGCTTGCTTAATTTTTTTTTAGCTTATGCAAATAAGTGCTTATTTGAACAAGATATTATTTAGGCTTTTGAGTCAAATTCTTGCACTAACATGAAATATCTCTTTAGATCACAAATTCTTAATTTATTAGCTTATTTAAATAAGTCATTTTTATTCCTTTGTTTTGTAGCTTATGCAAATAAGTGCTTATTTGAACAAATGCTTATTTAGGCTTTTGAGTCAAATTATTGCACTAACAATAAAGATCTTTTTAGATATTAAAGTTTATTTTTATGATATTTACTCTATTGCATCATTATCTATTTTTGTGTTTGCATCCATATTTATTCGGTTTAGTCATTGTGATTAGTATGTACTTAGGATTCGATGTAAAAACATAAATGAGAACTAGTAATAGACCCGTGCTTTCGCACGGGTCGTAACGTTACGGGTGTTATTATTTAAGTATATAATTTTCATTAGAATTTTTTTGTTGAAGTTTAAAATTTAGTGAGGAAGAAATTGAAATAAAATTTGGGAGTACAAATTATTTTCATAAGGAATCAGGGAATAAATTTAGTGATGATTTAGTATGAGTATTTATCTTTTTTCTGATAATCTATTACTTTTTATGTAATCATGAATCAACATAGTGAGAATTTATCATTACTCACCTAAAGAGGTAAGTGTTAGAATGTGATTAGGACAATGTAAATTGCATTGCATTGCATGCATTTTATTTATTATGCTTTATGTTAATTAGATAGTAATCCAAGGGAAAGTGGTCTCATTTCGATCCAACGTCGTTATGAGATTTCCTCGCGCGTAACTTAGTTAACCGCATTTTCGTTAAATATTTTTTCACGTCTAGTTCTAATCATCACATTTTTTGTTTAGACATTTCGCGCTTAATTTATTTAAGTACGCGTAACTCTTTTATAAAAAAACCAAAAGCTCACAAACATCCATATATGCAAAACTTCAAAAAACATTTTATCGCAAAACCTTGGATTTCAAACCAAGTGTTCTTTTTCTCGCAAAACCTTGGAATTCAAACCAAGTGTTCTTTTTCTCAAAAAACCTTGGATTTCAAACCAAGTGTTCATTTTCTCGCAAAACCTTGGAATTCAAACCAAGTGTTATTTTTCTCGTTAAAACCTTGGAATTCAAACCAAGTGTTCTTTTTCTCGCAAAACCTTGGAGTTCAAACCAAGTGTCCTTTTTTCTTGAAGAAACCTTGGATTTCAAACCAAGTGCATTTTCTTCAATCAAACATTTTAACTAAGTAAAAACCTTGGATTTCAAACCAAGTGACTTTTTCTCACTTAAACTTTTTATTAATAAACCTTGGACTTCAAACCAAGTGATCGCGCCTCTTTTCACAATCAATTCTAACCATACGTAGACTTTCTTCCATAAATTAAAATAAATCAATCTCACATTTTCTTACGCTATTTCGGCTATTATTTTGTCAAAACTTTTTTTCTTCAAACTTTAAAATCAAACAAACAAATCACTCGACTTTTTACTCCGAACTACGAGATTTTGATCCCTCGGGTACGTAGGCTTGAGACTTGTCTTTGCGAAAAATCAATAAAATCAACAAAAACATTTTTCTTCTTTTTTGTCAATAAAAAACTTTTTTTTGATCATCACTTTAATTCCTACATTTTTACAAGCAAGTAAAATTAAGTGCAAAGTTAGAATAGAAACAAGAGGTTCCTATAGGATACTATAGATACCTAGGGTGCTAGTACCTTCCCTTCGTATAATCAACCCCCGGACCTTGATCTATAAAAATAGGGTTTTTTCGAACTTTTTCCCTTTCCCTCGGATAAATTAAAGATCGGTGGTGGAATATTAAATTGCGATTCGAAGTTAATTAATAACTCGACATCCAAAAATCACCGCGACATCGATAATAATCTTCTTGAAGCACAAAGATATATTTGAAATATATCTTTTATATTTTCTGCAATAATCTTTAGTGGTTATATTCTAAAATTAAATCTTCCACAAATATATTTCCATCAAATATTTTTTTTTGTCCATAAATATATATTTTTGTAACAACTTCCTTGAAGTAAAATATATTTAAATCAAATCTCTTTTATTCCTTAATCTTTTTATAACAAACTTGAGAAACTTAAGGAACAAATCAACCTTGTAAATCTTTGTTGACAGCTGGAGAAAGCGATGACCAACTACAAGATATTCTTCAAAATAATTCTTTGACAAATATTTACTCCAAATAAATATTTGAAGTACAACCAAAAATATATTTTTATATTTTTGGAGTAAATAATTAGAACAAACAAACCACCTTACAAAAACTTGGACAATAAGCAAAGGCTTTAAACAGCTGGATTTGATTTAAAACAAAAATACGTAGTTATATTTTTGTGTTAAATATTTGTAGGCCGACTTAGGTTACTTCAGGAACAAGGCTCGCGCAGGCATGTATTACACATGTGTGTAATTTTTCTGAACTCAATCTTTCACAAAGACATCGCATAAAAATAATGGCGAGTGCGTGCTTCAGTCTGACAGTGATGCTGCACAACATGCTATATAACATCTCGTCCAACATATTGGCTAATTGTTAGTTTTTGCAAAATTGTAGCCAACTTCAAAAACCCAACATGAACAATAAAAAAATGAAAGCCTGAAGCTCTAATAGCTATATTTCTTCAATGGTTTTAGGTCACTTGAATAAATAGATCTTTAGTCTTTATATAGAGATACAAATTCTCTTGGCTTGAGAAGATATACGGAATTAATTGTATCGCCGTCTTTTGATTTAAATTCCTTAAAAGATAATTTGTTGCATAACAAATAATATTTGTTTGTTTTACTCCCTCCGTCTCAAATCTTTGGTCCTTTCCTTTTATCTTTTTAGTTTTGTCCCAAATCTTTAGTCATTTTTAAGAAACCAATGCATAATTAGTGATACTTTACCATTTGTACCCTTACTAAAGTTAAAGCATTAATTAAAAATATTTTCTCTTTCTTAATAAAGTAAGGGTAAAAATGACTTAACTTATCAATCTTTATAATTTCTTAATCACCGTGCAAAACTTTAAAAGGACTAAAGTTTTAGGACGGAGGGAGTATCTTTTTAAATCTCCAGCTGTTTAATCTTCTTGGCTTCATGAAATATAGAATCTTTAGTTGCAAAACTGGACTTTAAATTAAATCCCTTTAGATAAGGATAAATCGGTTTACCAAACAAATATTATTTGTTTGTTTTTATCCTTTTAAATATGTCCAGCTGTGAATCTTCAATCTTCAAATAACAATCTCGTTCCTTGTTGAATAAGGAAGCGCGAGTTTGTTTCTTCAATCTTTCAAACATATTCGCGCGCTAGATAAAGATATAGATAAGGCGTGCTATCAGGCCGTGATCCCAATGTCACCACATTGGGCCTCAGGTTTATTTTACCAGAAATGAAGTCAATCTTCAAAACTCAACAATATTTGTTGCTATTGAGTTGATGCGGTAATTAGGTCCCTTTTTGGAAAATTTGTTATTTTTTTTTTTTACTTTCATGCCTAGCGAAGCGGAGTCGACATTTGCCTGCATGCCTTATCATTGCGGGATGTGGTTTGTTCTACGATGTTGGTTCTTGTAGACGCGAGGGCATGTGAGCGGCACTGTGTATGTTTGTGTTTACTGACTCAATGTTTTTTTTATTGAACAGTTTGTATACAATCCAAATCATTTTTAATTGTTGGCTTTGGGTCTTTGGTGTTTGTCCGTAGTTCCTGTTTGATTTACTTATAAGATGCTATAGAAGTGACTTGTTATGAATGAACCACATATGGTTGATTGATTTTGTGGTGACAATTTGAATTTATGCTCGAGTTACTTGGTAGTGTTGAGGCAAAATCTCAATTTGATGTTTTAAAGATAACAAACCTTTTAATTATATTTTAAGTGTAATTTTGGTCCCTTTGGCATCTAACAGGTGCTCTTGAGTGTTTTTAATTAAGCTAGGAACAATTGAGCTTTTAGATCAAATATCACTCTTTTATTTTGGTAAAAATAAAAGCTTCAGGATCAGTCTCAGATCGCTCTCTGAATCTTGCACAACATTCCAATCTATGACCATTCAATGCAAAATCACTTATTCATAAGTCAACCATATACAAGACAAAGGAACACTTTTATCTTGGGCTTAACTCACAAGATATCTACAGTTCAATAAGTTCATTTAAGGCAAGAAATATTTGGATGACTAGTGAAGTTACCACATTTGCTAAGTTCAAGGATGAAACACATGCAAATGAACAAATATCCAAAGGAACATTGTCACATATTGGTTGGACTGATTATTAATGAAGCATTGAGATTTAGACAGCACTACATCTTCTTTGAGTTGACTTGTACTTGAAATGAATAAAGAAAGAACATTCTCCAAAGTAATCTCACCTTCTCCAATGAGCATTGTACTTGTAAAATTACTTTTTGAGACATCAAGTACAATCTACAGTTGCTGACATTATCTACTACAACTGGTCATTGCTTGCTTCAGTCTATCTACACCAAATGAAAAATGTTCATACACGCCCAGCTTTTGGAGAACGCTCTCAGAGCGATGCCAAAAGAAAGTGTACTTGCTTGGAAAGATGCCAGCTTGCTTACAACTATTCAAAACGTGCCTAAAAGCTGCACAACGGTTTTTCTTGTTGAAGAAGCAACATACAACAATTATACAGCTCACTGCAAGCTCATCATACTCTCCTTTTTCAAAATTCATAAGAAGAAACTTTGGAGAACGTTCTCAGAACGATATGTTTCTTCACTAAAGATCATGAGCTGTCAAAAGCAAAGCAACTAGCCGTGATTTTCAAGCTTCTAACGGATATACTTCGTGGCCAAGACTCCAGATCAAGCTTCAACTATAAATAGAAGTCTTTGGCAACATTGAAGAGCAAGAGTTTTCACCACAACATTTCAACACTTGTCTTTGTGATACTAGTTTTATCAAGAGCTCTTCTTTATCTCTCTCACTCAGATCTATAATTTAAATATCTAGGATTAGAATATCCTTTGAGTGAACTGAGAGTTTTCATCCATTTTCAAAGCTTCTCAATATTGTCTTGAGTGAATACTTTGAGAACCAATCTTCCATCATTGTAAACTTGACTCAAGATTAGTACGTAACTACTAATTGAGTGACACCTTCAGAGTCAGTGTGACTTATGTAGATTAAGCTTGTAGGGCTTAGAAGATATTTTGGTCTTGGATCTAGATCAAAAGGAAGTGTAACTTGAGATCATTAGCATCTCTTAGTGGACAATCTCACAGGAGCGTGGGGACTGGACTAGCCCAAAGTTTTGGGTGAACCAGGATAAATTGTTTGTGTGCTTTCTCTTTCCTTTACTCTGATTTAATTTATGCACACACTGATCACACATATCACAAATCATTATTTACATTTACTGTCAGAGAGTGTTGGGAGAACGTTCTCCGGTCTGTAATATATTTTATCTACTTGATATATCTAACAATCTAAGAATACTCTTTGAGTATATATTTTGTGATAATTTTTATAGGTGAAATTTAAAAGGTTCACAATTCAAACCCCCTCTTTCTTGTGAAAATTTTTGCTACTTCAGGTAGGACAAAAATTTGTGTTGGCCCCTTCTCCTAAAATTTGAACTTCATAGTGCCGTGATTCGAAATTTGATAGATTTAAATAATGTTATGGTCCAATTGTTATTGGATATATAAGTTGTGAGATTCTTAAGTGTTGCCACGGTGACCCTTAAGTCTAGTTGTAATTTTGAGATGACTATATGTTGTTTCAATGGCGGTTAAATCCTATTGATATTGACTATGTAAGTTATCTTTAGATGGTTAAATGTTGCTCGATGATTTTAAGTCTCATTGTTATTGGCTAAATAAATTATGAGATGATTATATGTTTCCTCGATGACCCTTAAAGTGTAATAAATTTTGAGATGGTTTAAGGTTGACTCAATGATTGTTAAGTGCAATTGTTATTTTGAGATGGTTATATGTTGTATCGATGATCTTTACGTTTCATTGTTATTGACTTGATAAATTATGAGATGGTTATATGTTGACTCAATGAACAATAAAGTCCAATAAATGTTGAGATGGTTTAATGTTGACTAGATAACCGTTCAATGCAATTGTTATTTTGAGATGGTTATATGTTGTTTTGATGTCGCTTAAGTCCAATTGTTATTGGCTATCAAAATTATCTAGAGATGGTTAAATGTTGTCTCGATGGTTATGTGTTGTCTCAATGACTCTTAAGTCCAATTGCTATTATTATTATTATTTATTTATTTTTTTTAAAGATCAGACATCATTTTTTTTTTTTGAAATTTTTTGATGTATTTCGTCTCTTTTCTTTTGGTTTTGTGATAGTTCTCTTATATACCATACCAAAATTAGATGTGCTAATCCAATGAGTAACCCCAAACTTAGAATGTTGTCAAGTCAAGAGAACTAAACTTCTACCTAACTCCAAAGAGCGTAAACGATATTATTTTCCAGGTTTTAGGTTTTGTAATGTGGTTTGTCACCGAAAGAAAGAGATATTATTTATTTTCTAGCTCAAAGGGGCTAAACAAAGATAATAATATTATTAGGGTGGCTTGCAAGGCACTGGGTACCCAAAAATTGGCCTCAATGCGTATAAGTAAAAACCAATTAGTTAAAAGAAAATTAAAGTGAGTTCTAGAAAATAAACACATTGACTGATACTCTCATAATATAGAAAGAAAAGTGGTGATATCGTGGAAATATTTAGGCTCACAGTCCTTACTGCATGAGGTATTTGGAGGTTTGAATAATTTATCTCGCAAACAGTATCTTCCTTACTTGTCTCTTTGTCTCGCGGACTTCTGCGCTTTCATGAGCAATCACCTTTAGTATACTTTGTAATAAGGTGTGGAATTCGGATCATCAAATCTAGCTGTTACTTCACTGGGACTTCGTTGAACATAATAACATGAAAACTCAATATTAAACAAAGCAAACGAGTAATTATTTTTTCATAGCATAGCATAGGGGTTGTCAGCAAATGACAGTTATTACATGAAAATAAAGAAAAAAGTACATAAATGGAAAGTTCCGAACGTACGGTTCTGTATGATTTATTAAATGCAGTGGATCATAAATACTCCCTCCGGTCCAATGTATAAGGAACAATTTGGAAATATTTTTCGGTCCTTTATATAAGATTAGAGAAATGAAGATCTAGTTTTTTTATTCATAGAAATCTTGGTATTCTCTCGAGAAAGAGAAATAGTAATACTTATGAAAGAGCAACAAAAATGTGGAATATCCGTAGAGATGAATGAGATTTATTTAATATATAATTGATATTTTTGAAATTGCTAGTCTTTCTCACGATAAACCTAAACTAGAGGCCACTCTTTTTAGTGATGATGGAGGTGGAAACAATTGACTCTTTTTGAGCTAATTGCTTTTTAATTTCATATTTTGATGTTTTTGAACAATTTGAATTACTTTTAAATTGTGGTGTAATATTTTTTATGTTTAATTATTTATTTTAACAATATAATTCTATTATTTGATTTATATAGTTATATTTAAAAAAATTATAGGGACGTACCCGTACCTTAGTTTTTCAAAAAATGACGTACCCCGCACTAGTACCGTACCCGCACCCGGGCAACATAAATATTTATACATGGATAGGTTGTGCTTATTTTCATTATGCGGAAGGATGAAAGCATTTCAATTTCTTTGGGGATATTGTTAAATCGAAAAAGCGGGAGAAAACGAAACATTTGATATGGCTAGCGACAACTTGGTGTACTTGGAGGTTACGTAATAATATTATTTTTAGGGGCGCAATAGCAGATTTTGATGAGTTGGTAGATCAAATCAAGTTCATTTCTTGGTTGTGGTTTATAGGACGATCAGGTAGGAATAGCACTTATATGTATCCCGATTGGTGTGTTAATCCCTTAGAATGTATCCTTAGTTTGTAAGGGATTATATTGTATTTGTAAGGATTAGAGTACTCCTTGTACTCCTTATTAATACAATTTTGCTTATCAAAAAAATAAAATGTAAAAGTCAAACCTTTTATTTAATCTTCAATAAAAGTTTTACCAAATAAATACAATTTTTACAATAAAATATATTTTTAAAGTTGGATCAATGTAAAAATATTACTTTTACCAAGTAAAATAAATTCACACACTCTTTTTTTACAATAGCAAATTCAACTAATTTAACTAATCAACATAAATTGAAAATATGATCGGCAATGTGCAAATTCATACACGTTTTTTTATGAATATTCTTTCCATTTGCTTGAATCTTCATAGTTGACAAAAAATAAAGAATATGATAATGTATCTTTGACCCAAAAAAAATATGCTAATGTCATTTAAAATTGTTAATCAAAGATCGTATCCCTCATTTATATATATAGAGAGAGAAAAACGTTATTAATATGTACCAATAAAAAAAATGTTATTACAAAAAAGAAAATTTCCTTTTTAATCTCCTTCTCATTGATATCCTTTTTAATATCCTAATTTGTATTCATATTCTTACGGGGTTTATTTTTTGTAATTTCTACAGAGTTATATTTCTACGGATGTTTTAATACGGTGTTTATTAATACGGGGCGGAGGGTCTATTTATTTATTTATTTATTTATCTTCTTTCTATGGGAACCTATATTTATACATATATTAATACAAGATACTTATTTTTTGCAAATTTTACAGGGACTTATATTTAGGCTCCGTTTGGCCCGGCTTTTTTTAGCTTTAAATTCTCTTTTTAATCAAAAGTTGGGCCAAACACATTTTTAATAAAGCTCTTAACCGTAAAAAGCAGATTTTTGTTTATGTGCAAAATTGGATTAAATGAGCTTTTGGGAAAAGAGGTTGAAACCTACTTTTGAAAAAAAATCCGAGTTTTTTTGGCAATGATCCCGCTTCGAATCCTGCTGAAAACTCTTTTTATTATTTTTTCATTTAAATATTATTAGTTGTTATTATCTTTTTTTAATTTTTTTTGTACAAATCTTTTTTTTTTTTAAAAATATATTTTACCAAACAACTTTTGCTCTTTTTTTGGAAGCTCTTATTTTCACTTTTAGATTTCAGATAGTTTCTAAGAGCTAAAAAAGTTAGGCCAAACGGACCCTTACACTTATACTAATATGAGTGCTTTTTTTGTAATTTACACAAGGGCCCATATTTATATACCCATATATACAAAAGTCTATATATATTATAATTCCTAAGGGGAAGAGAGAGAAAACATGTATTGTTGGGAACTGGTAGCGGGAGATCACTCTCCACTCTGTTCAATCCCTTTAAAATATCTAAATTTGTATTATTTTTTTTCATATTTGAATAATACAAATATAAAATCACAATAACAAAAAACATAAGGGTTGGAGTTCGAACTCTTATACATTTATTTATTCACCTTAAAAAGTTGAAATTTAAGTCACTAAATTAGTTGGTTCCTCCTCATGTTTCTAAAATTTGAATTAGTTATAGGACTAACTAATTCAAATTTTAGAAATACGATGGACCAACATGAAACTTTTAAAACATAAGACACCAACTTGAAACAAAATAAACAGAAAAGACTAACTTGTGAAACCTAAAATAAACATAAGGGGTCAAATGTGCAATTATGCCATTGAGTTAATAGCATCAAATTTATAATACACGGGGATGAACATTTTAATACGGGGATGAACATTTTATGAGTAAAGAAATTAATGTTTAATACTCCATCCGTCCCAAAGTATAAGCAAAAATTGGTCAACACAAATGAATGTATTTGGTCTAAATCTTTAACCAAATTAATAGCGTCAAATTTATAATACACAGGGATGAACATTTTAATACACGAGGATGAACATTTTATGAGTAAAGAAATTAATGTTTAATACTCCTTCCGTACTAAAATATAAGCAAAAATTGATCAATAACAATGAATGTATTTGGTCTAAATCTTTAACCAAATACATTAAATTTCTTTGATTCATTTTTACTTATATTTTGGACGGAAGGAGTAGAAATAATACATGAAGATGAATATTTAACACAATATTTATTAATATACGGGGATAAATATTTAATATAAAAAACTAATACAAACTCTATATTATTTACCCATGTAAAAAAACTACAAATCTATAATTTTACATATACTAATCTAATTTTGTATAATAGAATAAATAACTTTTAAAAATTGATATTTTCATTGAATATTAACCCGTGCATTGCTAGGGTCGGTTATACTAGTTTAACGTTTAAAACAACTACTTTCTTTCTGAGACAACACATTATGAGTTACCACTCATTTTCCATCTCAATATAAATATATCTGTTCATTAATTTAAAATTTTCAAAATAAATTTATCATTTTATGAAATCATATATCCACCTGAAACACCTTACAAAATTTCTCTATGAAACTCTTCAATATGCTTCTTGCAACTTTTTTTTTTTCTCTCTTTTTTATCATTGTAGAAAATTTCGTTGGGGACACAAAAAATTTCGAAAGGAGCAAAAATAAATATTAAAATATGGTATTTTTTTTTTCTAAGAATATGGGTTTCTTATATCATATATAGTTGGGCCTGGGCTGAATAAGGTAAGATAGTGGGGATTTTCTTTTGCCATTTTTACTCTTTTAATGCGTCTGCTCCTTTTTAAATTTTATTTTTTTTCTGCTACTTAAGCTTTGTTTCAGATGCATCCGGATAAATCTCAAGGACCCGATGGATTTAATCCAGCATTCTATCAGAGGTTCTGGGAGCAATGTGGTGATGATATTTTTGTGGCAGCATCTAACTGGTTGGATAGAGGGTACTTTCCCACAAGTCTTAATGAAACAAACATTTGTCTCATTCCTAAATGTGACAATCCCATTTCTATGAAAGACCTAAGACCTATATCTCTTTGTAACGTTCTCTATAAGATGATATCTAAAGTGCTTGCTAATAGGTTGAAGGATTGTCTAGATAGGTGTGTTTCCCAGGAACAGTCAGCATTTGTGGAAGGAAGATCAATTCTTGATAATGCTCTTATTGCCATCGAAGTGATTCATGCCTTAAAGAGGAAGACTAAAGGGCGCAGAGGTGAGCTAGCATTGAAGATTGATATTAGTAAAGCTCATGATAAAGTGGACTGGGGCTTTCTCCGTGGCGTTCTGACTAGCATGGGATTTGGTGACAGCTGGATACGTTGGATAATGATGTGTGTCAGCTCTGTCAATTACTCAGTACCCATGAACTATAACAAAGTTGGACCGATTATCCCGGGTCGTGGGTTACGACAAGGAGACCCTCTTTCTCCTTACTTGTTTATTATGGTCACGGAGGGATTGACTTCTCTTATTCATCAGGCGGTTGGGAGGGGGGATGTTCATGGAGCGAGGATTTGTCGTGGCGCCCCATAGGTGTCTCACCTCCTGTTTGCGGATGATTGTTTCTTGTTTTGCAGGGCAAGTGTCGTAGAGGTAAATCACCTTATGAACATTCTACATACTTATGAACTAGCCTCTGGTCAGGAAATATATTTGGCTAAGTCCGAAGTATTTTTTAGTCGCAATTTGTCTCATGCAGCTAAAGAAGTCCTGGCTAGATTCTTGGTGTCCGACATGTTTTAGGAACAAGCATATATCTTGGTCTGCCGTCAATGATAGGAAGGAGTAAGAAAGCGATATTTTCTTACATTAAGGACCGTATTTGGAAGAAAATGAATTCTTGGAGAGGGCGAGCGTTGTCTAAGGCTGGAAAGGAGGTTATGATAAAATCTGTGCTTCAAGCCATTCCATCATATGTGATGAGTATGTTTATCCTTCCTTCCTCACTCATTGATGATATTGAGAAAATGTTAAATGCGTTTTGGTGGGGAGGCGGAAGTAATAACAATAAAGGGATCCACTGGTTAGCTTGGGATAGACTTGCATGCCCTAAAGCGAATGGTGGTTTGGGGTTTCGTAACTTTGAAGCGTTCAATATGGCTATCGTGGCGAAACAAGCATGGAACATCATTCAAAATCCAGAGTCATTGGTGGCAAAAATAATTAAAGCAAGATATTTCCCACGTTCTTCGTTACTTGAAGCATCTTTAGTTTATAATCCTAGCTTTGCTTGGCGTAGTATTTGGAAGGCTAGACAAATTCTCTTACATGGGTGTAGGTGGCGGATTGGTAGTGGCGACAGGATCCGTGTTATGTATGATCCATGGTTGAGAGGGAATGATGATCGCTGGGTGTCCTCACCTCAAGTGGAATGCGTGTATGATTTATTTGTTAAAGACTTGCTCCTGGAGAATTATAAGACATGTGATATAGCTAAGATTCGAAATTTGTTTATAGGACCGGTGGTGAAAGAGATTATTGCAACTCCTCTTATTAGTTCGGTTAAAGAGGACAAAGTGGTTTGGGAGGAGGAAAGGAACAGGTGCTATTCGGTTAAATCTGGGTACAACCTAGCCATTAGATGTATTTTTCGTAGCAATAAGTACCATGTGGAGGGTAACTGGAATGATATTTGGAAGGCTTAATCTCCTCACAAAACGCGTCACTTATTCTGGAGGTTATGTAGGGGGTGTATCCCGACACGGGTTCGATTGGCACAACATTATGTAGATTGTGAACTAAGTTGTCCCGTGTGTGATGATGAGGTAGAGGACGATATTCATGTGTTTTTTGGATGTGTCGCAACCCGTGAGTGTTGGATGACAGCAGATCTGTCTCAATTATTGGAGAATCCGTCGTACCAGGATGGGATAGTCGAAGAAAGAGTATTTGAAATGTGTAGGAACGAGGACAATGCAATGATAGGGAGGGTAGCATCATTATTTTGGTGCATTTGGCATAACCGAAACGACAAGATCTGGAATGACAATATTCAGTTACCAAGCCAAGTTGGAAGAATGGCCTTCGCCGTCTGGAATGAGTGGTTTACAGTCCATCAGCTGCGACGTCAGAATATTGTTCCTGTTGAGAATCCTAGGCCGGTTCGGTGGGAGAAACCAGGTGTGAGATGGATAAAATGTAATGTTGATGTTGCGTTTGTAACTGGGTCCGGTATTACTTCTAGGGTCTTTGTTTTCGCGACACCAATGGGCGATGTGTAGCTGGCTTGACTCAATGGCAGCGAACTGTTTATTCCATAGTGGAGGGGGAAGCATGGGCACTATTAAATGCTATGAAAGAGGCTATACATCATGGATTTGAGCGAGTTCAGTTTGAAAGTGACTCAAAGTTGTTGGTTGACGCTATCCATTTGAGAAGATCGGGTAATTCAGAATTTAATTTAATTGTTAACGACATTATTCTTTGAATGTCATCTTATGTAAACTTTGAGGTTAAGTTTATTAGGAGGCATGCAAATTCGGTTGCTCATACTCTTGCTAGGGCGGCCAATTCTTGGGCTAGTTTCCATAGATTTGAGATTATTCCCCTTTGTATTGAACATTTAATAATTAATGAAATGCAATAAGTTTGTTTGGTTAAAAAAAAAAAAAGTAGTGAACGCTATAAAAATGAGAAATTTTAAAAATTAACGTTTGCTACTTATCTTGCGAACTTAGTTTGTTACTTAAGTAGCGGAACAATCGGTGATCACAGTCAAAGGTCTGCTACATGTCCAATTTCTCTTCTCTCATTCACCTCTCCTCTTATCTTTTCTTCTATTTTATTTCCTTTTCATTTTTAATTTGTTTAAACAAAAGGTCGCATAGTTTGTCGTTGGTTATTCATAACAATCCTATCGAAGCTCTTTAATGATGATGGTTGAGATTGTTGTAATAATCAACAATGGAGTTTTTGTGGACAAATTGAGAACATTATGACTAATCAAAACATATTCTAAATAGCATTATCCATCTCAGACTCAAGCTCAAGCAACACGCGTCGTTGAAGCTCCTATTTCCTCCCGCTGTTAAGAAGCGATGACAAATTCACCCCTATTTTCTCTAACACAGTCCATTTCTGAACCATAAAACACACAAGAATTTTTTTGATGCAAAAGGTGTACCAATAGAGATCACAAAAGTTTACATGAGCATAAATAATACAAAATCAGTCGATTCCCATACATAACAAGAGATTCGACCACCAGCTATGAAAATTTGAGACTAAGACTAAACACACTGGAAAATTAGGATCAACAAATATCAAGCAACATCAGAACAATTTCAATAACTTAAAAAAAAAAACAGTATCAGATAGATCCGTGACTTAGGTAACAAACTCAGTTCACTACTTAAGTAGCAAATTATACCAGTACACAAAAGCAGAAAAACCCTAAGAACAAAAAATATTCGACCAAATTTGATAAAATTTGTAACCTCGTAGTTGAAGTTTGTTTTGGGTATATTTCAACCACAAATGTGAAGAGATCAATGAATTTGAAAGCAAAATAAAAAAATCTTAATTATCCATAGTGGTTTTTCGGGATAAGAAATTTTAAAACGTTTTTTAGTTTGAATATTTTTTACACACTCGCTACTTATATAACGAATTATGTTCAAAAAATTTGCAGAGACTGCGAGAAGACTCAGGGGTGCCAAAAGAAAATCTCAATACAAAATAATGATGGTAATAAATGGAATGAAAAAATGGTTGCTATTTGTCTCAATTTTTTGTTTTATATGTATTTTTTTTAGTACAATAACTCTTAGTTTTTTTTAACAATAAAAAATGGAATATATTAACACGAAAAGATAGCCCTACCTAGTACAAGGTCTGCCAGACAAAGTCACAAAGTATTACAATCTGCAGATTCACACTATAACAAAAATCTTAGTTGATACTTAAACAAACCAACGGGCTCGACCACCACATATGGATGTTTATATCTTGATGGACACTGTGGGCTTTCAGCTACCAATACATACACAAATTAACTTTATCTAACATTTGTTGAATTGTAGTTCCGGCGGCCTTGAACACTCTGTTGTTCCGGTCGTGCCATAAAACCGAAGTACAACACAACCAAACAAGCTGTAAAATTGTGCGGCGGGTTTATGACCCACCCAAGCTACCAACAAACTGAGCAAAATTATCCTGTAACCCGCATCAGCTGGGACAAAATCTTAGTTTTTTTAATTGAACAAAATCTTCTTAGAGATCTTCATAGAGAGATATTATACCGGAAATATCTTCCAATAACATGAATTTTATCGATAAATATCTTCTGGTAATATTTTTTTAGTTTAAAGGAGATACACCGACAATGTAAAATAGTTTTACGTAATCATCTAACAAATAAATATCATATTGTCATATCATATTAAAAAGTGGGATAAAATAGCGAAAAACATGATTAATATTAGTTGATAGTATAAATTACCTTATTGTAGGTGATTTTTTTCTAGTGTGAGAAATGTTCAAATAACCGCCATCTTGTCTTGAAAAAATGTCGTAACACGCAGTCTTATTGGTGCATCTCATTCTCATGACGTCTGTGCGCACTCAAAACTGAAAAGCAAACAAGTGATGATAGTAGTAACCTTCAGCCAGCCACCATCTTCCTACATAACCGTTACACAACGGAAATCCATCCCCGGTAACCAAATTCAAAATCAACACTGAAAAGTGTTGAAACACACAAAAAGTACCAAAAAGCAAAAGATGCTTCCTCAATTCCTTTTTTCAAATCTATTTTAAATTACTTAACCACCACAATCACCACCCTTTTCTTCTTCCTCATT
Organism: Trifolium subterraneum; assembly: GCA_951799995.1. NCBI lineage: Eukaryota > Viridiplantae > Streptophyta > Magnoliopsida > Fabales > Fabaceae > Trifolium > Trifolium subterraneum. Next base: position 20,962,327 of record OX637462.1, on the reverse strand, counting down.
CCATTGCTTCACATTTCTCAACAAGTTCCAAAATGGGTTCATGCATTAGTAAATGCAAACCCAACAAACATTCTCTTAGTCATTTTAACAAACACCTTCAAGACAATAATAAATTTGTTATCTCACATCAACCACCACCAACTTCAACAATTCCAATTCCAACACCACCACCACCAAACAAATTCTCACCTTTTCATCCATCTCCCACTTCTTCAATTTCCTCTTTCACATGCACAACTTCAAGTTCAAACACAATTTCTTCAGCTTCTTCCTTTTCAAGCTCTAATTCATCTTCTTTAAGCTCCAAAGATAGATCATTCTCTAATGAGTTTCTTTGGTCATGCTACAAAGAAAATCCACACATTATAACTCGCATTAACTCGCTCGCTGAACCTAAACCTCAACCTAAAAAGATCATAAACCCTTCACCAACAAAGCAGAATATGCCACAGAAAAGAGTTAGATCAAATTCACCAACAAACCTAACAAGGCAAAAGAGTTTTCGAAAGGAAGTAGAGTTACCACCAATGAGGCCTAGTAGAATGTCCGGTTCACCTTCTCCGAGTCGTAGATTTAATGGAAGTGCTTTAAGTATTAATATCTCGGATAATTGTGTTTCGAAGCGAATGATTAATAATAGTCCTAAGGTTAGTGTAGCTCATTATTCACGTTCTGTGAATTCGTCTTCTATTAGGAAAGAAAGTGTTAAAGCTGTGATCTCTAGTCCAAATAACAGTTCGCGGCGAATTTATTCGTCTGGTTTGAATTTGAAGCAAAGAGAAACTGTGGTTAAGGATGTGGTTTCTAGTAAGCATCATAATATGGATTCAACAATTATGGAAGATATTGATAATCCACTTATCTCATTGGACTGCTTCATCTTTTTGTAGAAAACAATGTGTTTGTGTTTTGTGTGCATACATAGTTTGAAACCAATTTTCTCTGTTTGTTTTTTCTTTTTCCTTTTCTTTTTTGGGCTTGTTGATTTGTTGAATATTGAAATTTATTCATTATTACTATCATAGAAGTTTGTAAGGTTGATGAAATTTGTGTTTTTACCTTTTAATTATAAAGGTTAAAGACACACTTGTGTGTGCTGGTTTGAATTATTATTATGTACAGCATAATGAGATAATCTTGCTTAATATTGTGGCAATTAATATTTGATTGTAATAGTTGGAAATCCCAACCTATATATATAAGTTATAACAATGTGACGCACTTCAGTTTACACTTGATTTGAAAACTCTCTCCATATCAGTTTCATATATGGTAGACCATTTGGGAAGTTAGCTTCCGAAACCATTTTATGTTTTTGGCTTTCACCACCGATTTAATCTGTTTCGGGGGTCAGTTTTGGCATCAAGGGGTTCCAGCCTCCTCCCAATCACAGTTGCGGGATGGAACCGTGGTCCTCCCAGTCAAATTCGGCGTCAATCCCTACTGAACCAACTAACGTTGGTTCTTCGGAAACCATTTTAATTACTTTCATTAAGATTTTCTGGCACATGTAGAAGTGGGAATCCTATTTGACTGAGAGTTTTATTCCAATGCAAAGCTTCCTAGAGCCGTCCATATTTTATTTTATGAAATTGATCCTTAAAGTTAAGTGCGGCTATAATCTCTGTTATTTCACATATCGACATCAATTAAGGGATGCAACTAGTTGATGCAGTGATTATTATTGAAAATGAGCTGCCAACAGTGAGTAGTAAGTATTTTTGGACTTCTTAAGCAGATGATTAGAGATTTGATTTTAAATTTTTTGCCTATGAAAAAAATATTCACTTGGAGAGAATCTAGTTTATGTGTTATGAGTTTTTCAACAAAATTTAGTCGCTACTAAATAGTAGTAGAAAAACTTCACCAATAATTTGGTATGGAAAATCGAAAAATAGTATTTGATCATTACAAACTCTATGCAGTAAATTTTGGCTTTTTGACTACTAGTAAATGACCCGTGCATTCGCAGGGTTGCGTAACATTAAGATAACCGAATGAATTAATTGTTAAAATAATTTCAAATGCTACTATAGATAAATGGTGAATTCTAGGGTGAGGGCTCAATTAAGTCTCTCACCGGCGAAACACTCAATTTCACCGTTAAATTAAATAAATCTATTTGATCTAATAATTCATCACCACACATGATACAAATACTTCTTTGTTTTCTCTCGCATGTTCCTTCCAAAAAGGTGTGGTTATGAATTATTAGATCAAATAGACTTATTTAATCTAACGATGAAATTGATTGCTTCACTGATGAGAGACTTAATTGAGCCCTCACCCTAGAATTCACCTAGATAAATATATTGTGCAAAGATTAAAAACTAAAAAAAAAAACTTGAAAATTGTTAAACGAATTGGACAAATTATTTAATAATTTTATTTGCAAAAACCCGTGAAAATATTTGCATTGCAATCATTGTAGGTTTTATGTACTTATTTATGCAAACGTATGATAAAATTTTGAAAACTCATGGGTATTTTCATAAAATCAGCATTAATGTAGTATTTCTATAAATTATTAATTATTTTTTTGCGTCTAATTATTATAAATTTGATGTGATAAAATTTGAAAAATCATGAGTATTTTAAAAAATCCAACATTAATGTAAGATTTATATAAAATATTTGTTAATTTTATATGAAAAAACTTGTGAAATATTTGATAATTTTATCTGCAAAAATCCGCGAAAATATTTGCACCACAATCATTGTAGATTTTATGTATTTATATATGCAAAAACATATTTTATGTCCAGGATTATAAAATTTTGAAAACTCATGGGTATTTTCATAAAATAAGCATTAATGTAGTATTTCGATAAATTATTATTTTTTTTTTTTTGCGTCTAATGTTTTAAAAACTCATGTGTATTTTTAAAATATCAATATTAATAAGTAGTATTTCTAAAAAAATGTTAGTTTTTTTTATAGTCCAAATATTATAAATTTAATGTGATAAAATTTGAAAATTCATTAGTATTTTTGAAATACCTACATTAACGTAAGATTTATATAAAATAGCGAGTTGTTAATTTATTATGTCCTGATATGATAAGATTTTGAAAACTCAAAAATATTTTCAAATATCATCATTACTAATGAATAATGTTTCTACAAAATTTTAGTTCATATTATATACAAAACTATGTCAATCATTTTCACCGCGCTCAATGTGAATATTATGTACTTATTTATATACGTGAAAAATATTATATACTTATTTATATTATGTACTTATTTATATCAATATTTTTGAAAGACAAACATTATTACTGTAAGGTTTATATAAAATGTTTTATAATTTTATATGTAAAAACCCAAAAAATATTTATATAAAATACCAGTTTATTTTTTTACGTCCATATATTGATGTGTGCATAAATATATTTCTAAATATCAATATTAATGTATTATTTTTATAAAATATTAGTTTATTTTTATATGTCCATATATCATAAATTTTATGTGATAAAATTTGAAATATCATGAGTATAGTATAGGGATTAGGGAGCAACCTTGGTAATGATGAGATGAGGTAATGAACCGTTTGGTTTGCTTACGGAAGCCAAAAAAATTTTGGACACATCTTATGCATTGGAATGCTACTACTATAATTAAAACCCTGTCAACTTTATTCAAAATATAATTAAAATTAAAATGGCAAATGACCAAAAAGGGTACATTTTTTATGATTTTATAAGAATAATTGAGGGTAAATTAGACACATTGGGAATAATCACTTTTATTATAGTAGTAGTAGATATATGTTGTAGATTTACTTTTCGCGCAACCTAGATTTCCTCATGTACCCCCATGAAATGATCATAATATCCTTCTTGCTATCTCGAATGTGAACAATGCTCGCATTCTACATAGCGAGTGACAATTTGTTTTTACTCAACCCCAACGTTTTCACCCTTCACGCCCACAATGAATGAAAATATTATAAAAAAAAAACACAGTTCGCTACTTAACATCCGAACTCAAAAACAATTCGCTACTTAGAATGTTACGTATAGGAGTGGCCACATAATCATGCAATTACTAGGTCAAAGAAGATCCCTTATTCTTATGCTAATTTATAACAACAAATTAACTAGTATTTGCTGTAAATATCTCTATTTATGCTTATTCAAAACGTCTCATAAGTCCTAGTTCAACTGACAAAAATGCCGAAATTGTTAGGTTGGACGTCGTGACCTGTGTTCGAATTCGGAATCTCACATTTAATTGTGAATTTAATTTCAGTGGATTACCACTTTTTCTAAGACCAAAACAAGAAAAACCTCCTTAATTGTAAAGAGAAAACCCCTCTCTCTCCCTCTCCCCTATGTGTGTGTGTGTATATATATAAAGCATCACAAAAGAGATAAGACAAAAATATATGCTATTTATTAATTAAACCAATAAGATCTTTCACAACCATTGATACAATTTTCTTATGAGTAAAACTATTTAAATATAATAGATATGTTTGCTTTTGCTGTTACTGCGAAAAAAAATTATTGGCCAATGAGATGTGAGGGAAGGGTGAAGATGACACAAAATTTGATTTTTATAAGGTTTGCATTCTAGAATGCAAACTCAGTTCGCATCCTAGGATGCAAACTGTTTTTTATTTCCAGTTTTAGCTATTTATAATCGCAGAGTAGCATGCGAACACTTTTTTTCTTTCTAGTTTTCGTATTTTTACCGCGCACATCCTAAGTAGCGAGAGGGGTAAACTGGATATGCCAGGGGGCATGAAAGTGTAACTGGGGGTACTAAAAGAAAATATCTATATATGCTGAAAATTGCTTTTCTAGTCCCTGCATTGCTCTTAGGCCCCAAAATATTCAAAATTACTCTTCAGTGGATTTTTTTTTTCAAATATCCCTTAAAAAATCAAATATTTCCACAATACCCCCCATTTTAATTTTTTTTTCACAATACCCCTCCTTTTTGGCAGAGATTCCTCTGCATTGTGGGTCCCCCAATGGCTACACTCCCAGTGTAGCCATGTATAAGGCAATGGCAACACCCCCATTGTAGCCATTGACTTGCAGTTTTTTTTTCTTTTTCTGCAACGTGAACAGTGATGGCAGACTGCTTTTGCAGTGAAGGGAATGGCGACACTGCCAGTGTAGCCATGCTAGTGCAGGTCGCGACACTGACAGTGTAGCTATTGATCATGGGTTTTTTTTTTGTCTTTTACGTGTTCTGCATGGGGAACACATATTTTAGGGTTTTTTTTCTTTTAAATGTATAATAATTTTTCACTCATCTCATTCTATAAATATCACATCTCATACTTTCATTTTCCACTCACTAACTCCATTTTCGGTACAATTTGATGACCGCGAAGAACGTTTGTTATTAGAAATTGGCAAATTAAGTTGAAAACATATTGATGTAAATTATTGGACCGTTGAGGAATGAGGACTGACTGAACACGTTGGAAAATCAAAATAAATAGGAACTTATTCCACTCTCACTGTCTCACATCTCTGCTCATCTCAGTTTCAAAAATTTTATTCTTTTGGACACTCTATACACGGAGATTATGCATTTGATTCAATTATATGTTTAGTGAAATGACTTTAAGAGCAACAATTGCAGAACAAGCCACAAGTAATACCAGTGAAATACGTTTATTTTTTCATCTATTCTGTCCTTGCAAATACTTTTAAACAAATTTATATTTTAATAGGATTTCCTAAAATCTGTGGAATAATGAGTCTATGAATCCAATATTAATCTTCAAGATAGAATCACCAAATTCACTGGTATTACCTGTGGCTTGTTCTGTAATTGTTGCTCTTAAAGCCATTTCACTAAACATATAATTGAATCAAATGCATAATCTCTGTGAATAGAGTGTACAAAACAATAAAAATTTTGAGACTGAGATGAGAAGAGATGTGAGACAGTGAGAGTGGAATAAGTTCCTATTTATTTTGATTTCCCAAAGTGTTCAGTCAGTCCTCAACGGTCCAATAATTTACATCAATATGTTTTCAACTTAATTTGCCAATTTCTAATAACAAATGTTCTTTGTGGTCATCAAATTGTACTGAAAATGGAGTTAGTGAGTGAAAAATGAAAGTATGAGGTGTGATATTTATAGAATGAGATGAGTGAAAAATTATTATACATTTAAAAGAAAAAAACCCTAAAATATGTGTTCCCCCATGCAGAACACGTAAAAGACAAAAAAAAAAAACATGGTCAATGGCTATACTATCAGTGTCGATGTCACATCCCGTTTTTATTTAATTATTTATTTAATTTGATTTATTTATTTAATTTCCATATTGTGTGATTTATTTAAATATGTGGCTTTTGGTGTGGTGGTGTATTTAGAATAGTAGTGTTTTTAGGAGGTGTAGATAGAAAATTAGAAGTGGGTTTTATGGGGAAGGGCAATTTAGTAAATTGAGAAGGAATTAACCTAGGTATAAGTTTGAAACTTAGTGAGAGAAAATCATTTGTTCTCTTTGCCCAAACCCTCTCACCCTTTGCTATGCTTAAAGTTAGCATTTTTATGTTTTTATATGAATCAAAATGCTTCATTTTGTAATGATTTCATGATTTCTATGTTATGTGATGCTAAAAGTACATGTTGATGGTTTCAATTTTGAGAATCAAAGTATGTTCATATGAAATTATAGGTTTTTGAGTTTTGAATGAAAAATATGCATAATCTTTGATTGGTGATGATTTTGATGTTTGTAAGAGATGAAACTTGTACTTCTATGTATGATAACATGCTTATAAACTAAAGGAAACATCTTTTTAAAACTGGAACACGTTTTGAATGATTTGGTGGTGGAACCCGAATGGTCACGAAAACAGAGCAGCAATTCTGGGCGCTCGTCGCTAAGCGAGAGCTAGCGAGGGAACTCGCTGGGCTCGCCAGTGCTCGCCAGCTAGCCCTGTGCTGTTTGACTTGCTTCGCTACAGCGAGAGCTAGCGAGAAGATGGCGAAGGTTGCCAGACTTACTCGCTAGGACTCGCCAGATGGCAAGTAAGCTTCTGACTTGCTTCGCTAGAGCTCGCCTAGCGAGAGGTGGCAAAGACAGCCAGTCTTAGTTGATTTTTAATTGATGATGATGATAGTTTGATGTATAGGTTGCTAGTCTTATAGAGATACATGAATAATGATAATATTTCTATATGAGTGTTGCGTGATGGATGCTGATGAATTGAATTGATCTCAAATATGTGTACGTATAAATGTGTTGGTATGTATATGAAATGATAAGATGAATGATGATGTTTTTCACATACTTGTTAAACATGTATAATGATATTGATGGTGAATTGTAATGAGTATGTTAGGGTGTATGTGTATGAATATGCTTATATGTGTATGAAATATTTGATGGTGAGTAGGTGATATCATGTGTTAATACATGAAGTGTTGGTGAACATATATAAATTGATTTATATTGATGAAATGTCGTGACACATCATTCATGCATAAGTTGTGTCAATTGATGGTGATAATAGATGGTGAAGGGATTCTTGTATCCTATATAGATGGTGATATGGTACCACATGTAGATATGTCTAGGACATACATGAATGTGACATTAGATGCATTAGGAAGGTGAATCTTAATTGTGTTAATGTGATAATGATGTGATATTTGAATGATTGTGTACTAATTGAATGTGCATATATCTTGTTGATTGTTGACGGTGCGGATGAGATTTATGGATATAGATTGATTGTATGTATATGCCTTGTTGATGGAGATGAATTGGTATTATATGTATGTTAGTTATGTAGATCGTGAATGAATGTATATATATATATGCATTGTATATGTTGGGTTGGACATAATGTCAGTATTTTACTTTCATTTATTTAAATGCCGAATTATATGTACTAACTCTCTATTTTCTTTTATGTAATGGATCGTTGGGCGATTCAGATTCTCAGGCGTGATGATTTGCTTTGCTTGCTTAGGAGGAGTACCCGGCATTGTTGCCAAGTATTCCGGGTGAGGAGATGTGTCATTACTATTAGTATAGTACCCTTGTCCGTTGCTCTGAAGGATTGTAACACCATGTTGGGGTTTTATCTTTATTGTTGGGTTTTGCCTAGTGTCGTTTTTGGACATTGTTTATTTATGATGGTGTAAGGCTTATGCCAAGTACTTAATTGTCTATTACTTGATGACGAGATATTTGTAGGTGATTTATGTGAATGTTGAATCATTATGATCGTTGAACTTAATGGTTATTAGTTGTTGACTTATTTATGATTTTATTATTTGAATTCATGATTTGTATGAGAAGGTCTTATTATTTCCGCTGTAATATATGTGATAAGCATGATATATATTTGGATTATATGCTATGGTTGATTATTGGTTTTTCACATGTAACGCTCTACTTGTGTTTTATTTATTTATTTGCTCGAAATTTTTGGGTAGATTTAAGTAGGGTGTTACAATTGGTATCAGAGCAAGGTCGATTCATTGGAATCAATTAGGCTTAGTAACCCGTTGTACAATATGTGTAGGGTGCACTGTTTGTACTTTTGTTGTGACGTTTGTTTGTTGATTGGAATTGACTGTTCAGGACCATGACGTCGGCACGTGCTAATGCTCAAATCGCGGAGTCACTTGCTACCTTGACTCATCTTTTGGCAAGAGGTGATGATCCGGCTAGGGATGGAAAGAAGCGCTTGGATAGGTTCTTGAAGCACAAGCCATCTTTCTTTGTTGGAGGTTTTAACCCGGATGGAGCGGTTAAGTGGGTTGAAGAAGTTGAGATTATCTTTGATGCTATGGAGTGTGCTAATGAGAACAAGCTTGCATTGGGAACCTATGTGATTAGGGAAGAGGCAAACCAATGGTGGAAGAATGCCAAGTTGAGACTAGGAGATAGAGGTGTTGTCATCACTTGGGAGATGTTCAAACGGGGAGTTCTTTAACAAGTATTTTCCGGCGGATGTGAAGAATAAGAAGGTGGTAGAGTTCATGAAGTTGGAACAAGGGAGTATGTCGGTAGCGGAATATGCGGCTAAGTTTGAGTCCTTGTGTGCTTTTAGTCCTCACTACAATACCCCGGAGGCGGAGAACACAAATGTGTTAAGTTTGAGAGTGATCTACGCCCCGACATCAAGCATATCATTGGATTTGTGGAGATTAGAAACTTCACTACTTTGGTGGCAAAGGCTAGAATTTGTGATGAAGATGGGAAAGCTAAGAGTAACTACTTCAAGGCGGTTAGAGGAAAGAATCAAGACCGTGCCAAGCCTTATGAGGTTAAGGGAAAAGCAAGTGCTAGAAGTGGAAAGGGAAAGGAGAAGGTGGATAATGACAAGTGCTATAGGTGTGGCAAGATTGAACACCGTTCTTTTGAGTGTAAGAAGGATAAGGATGTGTGCTATAATTGTGGGAAGGAAGGACATAGATCTAAAGAGTGCAAGGCGACTACTCCTACTTGTTTTAACTGTGGTGAAGAAGGTCACAAGAGTCCGGAATGTAAGAAGCCAAAGAAGGTTACCTGGAAAGTGTTTGCTTTGAATGGAGAAGGAGCTGATCAAGTTGATAATCTCATTAGAGGTACGTGTTTCATTCATGACACTCCTTTATTTGCGATTATTGATACCGGAGCAACACATTCTTTTATTTCTATGGATTGTATGAAGCGTTTGAATATTCCTGTTTATGAAATGTCTGGTTGTATGAATATTGAGACTCCTGCTAGTGGTTCGGTTATTACTCGTCTTGTATGTCGTAATTGTCATGTATATGTGTTTGGTAGACATTTTGGTATGGATTTGGTGTGTATTCCATTTAGTGGTATTGATGTTATCTTTGGGATGAACTGGTTAGTCTTTAACCAAGTTCATATTAACTATTGTGAGAAGACTGTGATTTTCCCGAAGTCAGAAGGAAGTTTGTCCTTGATGAATAGAGAAGAGGTGAAGGAATCTTTGAATGATCACGGAGAGTTGTTCATGGTGTTTGGATCATTGAAGCTTGAAGGTGGAGTTAAGTTGGAAGAGATACCAGTTGTTAGTGAATTTTCGGATGTATTTCCGGAAGGTATATCTGATTTACCACCTGAAAGAGAAGTTGAGTTCAGTATCGATTTAGTACCTGGTACTAGCCCGATATCAATGGCACCGTATCGTATGTCGGCATCAGAATTGAATGAATTGAAGAAGCAACTTGAAGAGTTATTGGAAAAGAAGTTCATACGTCCAAGTGTGTCACCTCCTAAGACTGCTTTTAGAACAAGGTATGGTCATTATGAGTATACAGTGATGCCTTTCGGAGTTACGAATGCCCCTGGTGTTTTCATGGAGTACATGAATAGGATCTTTCATTCATTTTTGGATAAGTTTGTGGTAGTGTTCATTGATGATATTTTGGTTTATTCTAAGTCGGAGGAAGAGCACAAAGAGCATTTGAGAATTGTATTACAAGTTTTGAAGGAGAAGAAGTTGTATGCCAAGTTGTCTAAATGTGAATTTTTGTTGAAAGAAGTAAGTTTTCTTGGTCATGTAATTTCTAGTGGAGGTATAGCGGTGGATCTTGCAAAGGTTGATGCTGTAATGAAATGGGGAACACCTGAGTCTGTTTCAGAGATAAGAAGTTTTCTTGGACTAGCTGGTTACTATAGAAGGTTCATTGAGGGATTCTCGAAGATGGCGCTACCGTTGACTTTGTTGACTCGGAAGGATCAAGCGTTTGTTTGGGATGAGAAGTGTGAGAAAAGTTTTCAAGAGCTTAAGAAGAAATTGACTACCGCGCCTGTGTTGATTTTGCCTGATGCCAAGGAATCATTTGTAGTGTACTGTGACGCATCAAAGTTGGGACTTGGTGGTGTACTCATGCAAAGAGGAAAAGTTGTAGCTTATGCATCTCGTCAGTTGAAGGTTCATGAGAGGAACTACCCCACCCATGATTTGGAATTAGCGGCCGTAGTATTTGCTTTGAAGGTATGGAGGCACTACTTGTATGGGTCAAGATTTGAAGTGTTTAGTGATCACAAGAGTTTGAAGTATTTGTTTGATCAGAAAGAATTGAATATGAGACAACGAAGATGGTTAGAATTCTTGAAGGACTATGATTTTGAGTTGAGTTATCATCCCGGAAAAGCTAATGTGGTGACAGATGCTCTGAGTCGGAAGTCATTGCACATGTCGTCACTTATGGCAAAAGAGTTGGAGTTAATTGAAGAATTTAGAGACTTGACTTTGGTATGTGAAGTCACCTCCAATAGTGTGAAGTTGGGAATGTTGAAGTTAACCAACCCTTTTCGTGAGAAGATTAGAGAATGTCAAAAAGAAGATGAGAAATTGAGGAAGAGAGTGGCACTAGTAATTGAAGGACAAGAGAATGATTTTAAGGTTGATGAGAATGGAGTAGTGAAATTCCGAGGAAGAGTTTGTGTACCCGATGTGCCCGAGTTAAAGAAAATGATTTTTGATGAAGGTCATAAAAGTGGATTAAGTATTCATTCTGGATTGGTTAAGATGTATCAAGACTTGAAGAAGTTATTTTGGTGGCCTAGAATGAAGAAGGAAATCGCGGAATATGTGTATGCTTGTTTGGTTTGTCAGAAATCGAAGATTGAGCATCAGAAACCGTCTGGTTTGTTGCAACCGTTGTTCATACCGGAACGGAAATGGGATAGTATTGCTATGGATTTTGTTGGAGGGTTACCAAAGACGGCGAAAGGGAATGAAGTGATTTGGGTTGTAGTAGATCGTTTGACGAAGTCGGCTCATTTTATTGCTATCAAGATTGGAACATTGGTACCTAAGTTGGCAGAGATTTATGTTGAGCAGATTATAAGATTACATGGTGTTCCATCTAGTATTGTGTCAGATAGAGATCCGAAGTTCACTTCTAGATTTTGGGAAAGCTTGCAAGAAGCATTGAGAACTAAGTTGAGGTTGAGTTCTGCTTATCACCCTCAGACGGATGGTCAATCCGAAAGGACGATTCAACCTTTGGAAGATTTGTTGAGAGCGTGTGTTTTGGAACAAGGAGAGAGTTGGGATTCATGTTTACCTTTGATCGAGTTTACCTACAATAATAGTTTTCACTCAAGTATCGGAATGGCTCCTTTTGAAGCTTTGTATGGGAGAAGATGTCGTACGCCCCTTTGTTGGTATGAATCCGGTGAGACTGTAGTTTTGGGTCCCGATATTGTACAAGAGACTACAGAGAAGATTAGAATGATTCAAGAGAAGATGAAAGCATCTCAGAGTCGGCAGAAAAGTTACCACGACAAGAAGAGGAAGGATGTGGAATTCCAAGAGGGAGATCATGTGTTCTTAAGAGTGACTTCTACTACCGGTGTAGGGAGAGCATTGAAGTCTAAGAAGTTGACATCGAAGTTCATTGGACCGTATCAGATTTCGGAGAGGATTGGAAAGGTAGCTTATCGGATTGCATTGCCGGTAACACTATCTAATTTGCATGATGTGTTCCATGTGTCACAATTAAGGAAATATGTTTCGGATCCATCTCATGTAATTGAATCGGATGACATCCAAGTGAAGGATAATTTAACTATTGAGACTATTCCGTTGAGAATCGAAGGAAGAGAAGTGAAGAAGTTAAGGAATAAAGAGATTGCATCGGTGAAAGTTATTTGGGGAGGTCCCGCGGGGAGAATGCAACTTGGGAATTGGAGAGCAAGATGAAGAGTTCGTATCCCGATTTGTTTTCAGGTAAATTTTCGAGGGCGAAAATTCTTTAAGGGGGGTAGAGTTGTCACATCCCGTTTTTATTTAATTATTTATTTAATTTGATTTATTTATTTAATTTCCATATTGTGTGATTTATTTAAATATGTGGCTTTTGGTGTGGTGGTGTATTTAGAATAGTAGTGTTTTTAGGAGGTGTAGATAGAAAATTAGAAGTGGGTTTTATGAGCAAGGGCAATTTAGTAAATTGAGAAGGAATTAACCTAGGTATAAGTTTGAAACTTAGTGAGAGAAAATCATTTGTCATCATTTTGTGAAGAAATAGAAAGAGAAAAATCTAGAGAAGAAGAAGAGGAGAAGAACATAGAAGAGGAGACTAAGAGAAAGATTTGGGGGAGCTAATTCTTGAAGAATTAGAGGTAAGAGAGTAGTTTCATATAATTTGTGGGTGATAAAGAGGGAGGAGAAATCATGTTCTCTTTGCCCAAACCCTCTCACCCTTTGCTATGCTTAAAGTTAGCATTTTTATGTTTTTATATGAATAAAAATGCTTCGGAATTTATGAACTGAACAAAGAGGGTTTCAAAATGTAACTTCTAAAAAGGCACTATTTTTGACCAAAAAAAAATAAAAAGGCACTATTTAGACTAGGTTGTAGAACTTATTTGGAAGACAATTTTCGAAGCAGACTCTTGAAATTTTCATGGCAATTGATGTGTTGGGCATTTTTATGTACAAAGAAAGCTTAAAGAAGTTATATGATATTGTATAATGGGTCTATTCTCAACATATTGTACCTTACTAGTCTAGCTTGTGTTTAAATGTAAAAAAAAATGTAAATGAATATTGATTTATGGCCTATATATATGGATGCATTTCGGATGATATGATCAAAAACTATGCGATTTCGTAAGTTAACCTTTGAAACAGTTCTGAGGGGAAAATTTTGGGGGCATGAGAGTAATGTGGGGGCTAGAGGAGCAACTGTCATGTCATATACGCTGGAATGGTTTGGAATTTGACAGTGGATAGAGGACATGAATTACTAAATGGGTCATAATAACTAGTACCTCCGGACTCTAGTTAAAGAAATTAAAAAAAAAATGTAAATGTAATTTATTTTTTTGATAAATAAAAGTAAATGTAATTCAGAGTACTATATTAAAAACAATATCTTTTACACTTTTAGGAATTTTCCTACACAAATTTCAAGATATTCTTAATATATCGTTTCCATATCTAATGCTGCAAAAGTACTAATTCTCATTTTTCTTACTAAATATGTTTAGTCACCAACTAAATTAACAAATTATTATCGTAATTCTCATAATTTAGTTAAATGATATTTATATAAAGAAATATATAAATGCACCAAAAAAAAGACATATACTAATTAATGACAAAATTATGCACCAAAATTAATGCGGTAATTTAAGTTTGAACATTTTTATTTATTTTTGAATCAGTTTGAACATTTTTTTGGATTGCTCATTAAGAGGTTTTTCTCCTATTTTGAATCGGTCTTTTATGATATACTTTATTTCCGCAATTACTTTTAACAAAAAATAGGTGTAACATTTTAATATTGAGAAAATTTATATAGACATGTAAGGTTGGTCTTTTACCTTTATTCCTTCACTTCTTTAAATCTAAATTCACAACTTCAAAATCCGTAGAAAGTACCTAATTTTTTACAGCAATGTCTTAATTCATGAATTATAATTCGAATTCACGAATCCAAAACGAGTCTTTCATTTCTAGTGTGAGAGATGTAATAAAGGGACGCATGAATTCATTCATCTTTAGTTGTGCAACAACAACAATGATTTGCACGATCACAAAATATAACATAAAGCACAACAATGTAATAGGAAGTCTAACTTAAAGTTTAGGGTGCGTTTGATTTACAAAATAGTAGATACTGGACAAGACAGAACAATACAGTACATAACATAATAAGATAATATATGATAGGACAAAACTGTATTGGAGAGAGATAGAGAGATAATATTTTTATATTCGAAAATAAAATGGGTATTTTCGTATTTTTTATTGTTGTACCGTGTATAAAATGTTGTGTTGTGGTTTAGTGGGGGACAAAAATTCTTGTTTTTGTCCCGTCCCTTACTACCTATTTGTTCAGTTCCATAAACAGTTTCTAAATCAAACAGGGTACAAAAAAGTTATATATCCAGTTCAGTCCCATGTTTTTTAGCAGATCAAACGTACCCTTAGTGTTGCAAATATAATCTATACTATATATAAAAATGATACACAAATTTTTGGTGTAGACTTTTTATAATCCCTATTTTACCCTTTTTGTGTTGGTTTTTTCTTTGACAGTTCTACCCTTTTGTATTACGTATCAACACTAAATAAATCATAACTACCTAAAACTACCTCTCTTACAACTCCAAATTTGCCCTTTAAAAAACTTTCATATAACAATAAAAAATCATAATTGCATTTTGGTGCAAATTTTTTTTATTAACAAACTCACAATAATATAAGGCATGTCTTTTTTTTTTTACATAAGTTAGACACATGCGCCTGCCTGGCCCGCTAGTATAACATAAAAACCAAATTGAAAAGTGAAAAAAAACTTAAAAAGATTAATGCAAAAATAAGTGATCAATGAAGTCTTCTTAAAAAGGAATGATTCAAAAAAATTTGAGTTTAATTAATATGCAAAATAATTCTTAACTATATTTTACTTATCTCACAAACGAATTTCAATCATTAGATCTCGGTCTTTTAAAAACCAAGAGGTTTAATGCACAAAAGAAAATGTTTATGTACCTCTTGGACCATAACCTATATGCGCCGGCCCAGTTTGTTAGTTGAATTGGTAGCTCCCCCTATGTTGTTCCAGTGTCCCTTTTCATCCAGTTACTAATCTAGAATTAGGGCCACTAATTTGATATAAGATCAGAAATCCGTGGTTTATTATTGGATCATTAGCCTAAAGTCGTTTTAATTTGATTTTCATGTTTTTTTCTTCATAAAGTTGCCGTCTCCAATAAAAATAATTACAACAAGATAAGAGTCTACGCATGCATTGAAACTATTATTGGATTTTTAGTATATGAAATTTTGCTTAAAACGACATGAACTAATTGATATGTGAAAATAAATAATGTTGCTATCAAATTAAAATGTCATATCCTAAGATCATATCTATCTATTTATCGTGAAACTGTAAGTGACCCCAAATAAGTCTGCCGTTTGATTACATGATGATTTGAATACTAATCTGGGATTTGATGGCAATAATAATAAGTGCAAATGGTTACCACAAAAATTACACGAGTGAGGATTTTGATTCTACTTTTTGGTGCTATTGACAGGATTAATCACTTCAGTTTTGTAAAGATTAATAAAGATTAATGTACACGTGTCGATATATTGTTTGCATGAAGAAATGTGACATGATTAATATTGGCCCGCACATAATAATATGTCAGGGATCGAAATAGACGAGGGGCTTACCAAATCATTTGCATAGGTCATCTCAAACAAGGTGGATTTTTCACATTTATTCATTTATTTATTTTTATAAGCAAAATATCATTATAGTGTTGGGAGTTTATTACTTCATCCGTCCCATTTTATCAAAGTTACTTTAACTAAATAACACTATTTATTTAACTTTCTTAATTTAATCATATTTTTTTAATAATATATAGATATAAATATTAACATACCTCTTTAGTCTTGAATATAAGAAGAAAAAAAATGTACACCCTTTAAAAAAGTGGAGCAAATGATTAGATAAAGTATCTCATTTCCAATTTCACCCTTAGTTTTGTTTTAAATTAAATTACTATTTATTATGAGTAAAAGTGAAACTAAGGGTAAAATTGGAATATTGATAATATATGTAATGATTATCGTAGCTTTTGCTTATATTTGAGACTTCCAACTTTTTTATTTTGTTGCTTATATATGAGACCAGAGGCAGTATATTGTAAGATTTTGTTTGATTTATTTAGATGAATATTTTTAAAATATCAAGTTTTTATAATTTGTTTTAAGGAAGCAAAAATAGTACTCCAGTTAGTAAGTAATATCAAGTTTTTATGACGTTGAAGTTTGTGCAGTCAACTTCTCGAATATCTAAAAAGTATTTTTTTCTTTTAAAATTTGAAACTTTCTTTTTTTGGGTTCCTTAACCAGTGTCCCGGCGCGGGGCACCAGTTAACACGACCCTTAAAGATATTAACGATCAAAATTCTGCGTTAATCATAAGTTTTTTCTCATAGCCAAGAATAACAAAGAATGCAATGGTTTGTTATAAAAAAAAGAAAAGAAAAAAAAAAGAATGATTGTTACAGTTACATGTGGTGTTTACCTCTTGGACCATGACATAATTAGGTTGGTAAGTCCAGAAATTTTTTTGGGGTGGACCGCTAAAAAATTATAATATATAAGTTAAATAGAAAAATTATATTGGATATAAGTATAAATTTGATCACTTGAGATGAAATACTATAAGTTTGCTCGCGTAATAAAAGAATTAGTTTCTAAAAAATTAAACTGCGTACTTTAAGATAATATTTATGTGTACTGCCAAGTGACTCAAAATAATAAATAATTATCTTTGAACTAATATTTACACAAAATTATTCATAAACAATTATATTGTTTATTATATTACATATATACACTAGAAAGTAAAAAGAGAATGATATAATCCAAAAAAAAAAAAATCAAAAGAGAATATTCTTTTTAATTGATAAAAAATTGTGTTTTTATTCACACAGAAAATTAGTGAGAAAGATAGTGGATACATAAATATGAAAAGTTCCTTAAAAAAAATATGAAAAGTAGTTTTTACAAAAATAATACTCCCTCCGGTCACATTTATAAACAAAAAATCACTTAAAATTTTGGTCACTATTATAAGCAAAAGTTAACTACTAATATACCCTTACTTTTCAAAAGGTTTATGTGATTTCCAAGGAAAAAGGATTATTTCTATAAATTTATTCATGTTTTATATTAAATCAAGAAAATTAATTACGCTTAACTAAATTTCTTAAACACCGCGTAAGTAGTTCATTTTGCTTATAAATGTGACCGGAGGAAGTAATTTGATTGGTTTAGTGACTTGAGACATTAAATTTGTCTCGATTGGCGTGAGTTTCAAACCCACTTTACACAATTTATTTATTTTTAAAAAAGAAAAAAGAAAATTTAAAGAGAGAATGATTTTTTTGAAGTAAAAACATAATTATAAAATACATTCAACAGGAGTCGAACCTACATCATTTGGATATTACCCAGCCAGACCACTAGGACAACCTCAAAGTCATACTATTTTAGCGCATTCATTAATATATGTACCTACCCTCATAATTTTATATACCTATAAGGGTATCTAAGCAATTTCCAATTTTTTGGGGTGGGCCGCGGCCCGGCCACCCCTAGCTCCGCCTCTGGGTAAGTGTCAAGTATTTGGAATTTTTTTTCTACCCCTACATTTATCTCTTTACCCCAACATATTTTCAAATATTCCCATCCTACCCTTATGTTACTCTAGTATATTTTACTGGAAAAAAATTACATACCGGAACACTTTTTTAAAAGTGTGCTGGTATGTTAAATTTACATACCCGTACACTTTTTTACAAGTGTGTTGGTATGTTAAAATTACATACCGGAGCACTTTTTTAAAAGTGTACTGGTATGTTAAATTTACATACCGGTACACTTTTTTACAAGTGTGCTGGTATGTTAAAATTACATACTGAAACGCTTTTTTAAAAGTGTACTGGTATGTTAAATTTACACTTTTTTACAAGTGTGCTGGTATGTTAAAATTACATACTGAAACACTTTTTTAAAAGTGTACTGGTATGTTAAATTTACATACCGGTACACTTTTTTACAAGTATGCTGGTATGTTAATTAGTCACGGTGTAACTGTGGCTAAATGGAAAACGCTGGAAAATTTGTAACAGACAATACAAGAAGCTTATAAAAAAAAAAGACAATACAAGAAAATGTAGGATTCGTACAAACAAATTGCTACAAATTGTGTTGGTTGTTAATCTCAATAAAAAAAATACTCTATTTAATCGGAATGCTCATGTTTGTGTTTAATTTTTTTTTTTGGACCAAATTCTTTTTCAATTACTCAGTTTTTTTTTTAATTCCTTCATTTATAACTCTCTTTTTCAATTGTTATTACCTTTTGGACCGGGGGATCAGACAAAGCCCAAGTCAATCAGCACTACGCCTCAATCCTTGAGCCTCGTACTTGGGGGGCTGTGGACCGGGGGATCAGCCAAGGCCCAATTCGCCCAAGCCCAGTACGTATCAGCTGTTGGGCCGCCCCAACTAGGAAACTCTCCTAAGCCCATTGAACGCTGGAGGTTACCAGCTCAAACCCACGACCTACCTATGAACACATGGGGGAGGGCGAGCAGGCGAGTCCTTGACCACGTTCACCCAGCTCCCCAGGGGAGATCGTGGGGAATGAGGAGTCCAAAGCAGTAACAGTTACCCCATGACCACTATATATAGACCCTTCCACCAATAACAAAGGGAGATTCATTAACACACTTAACACACTTAACACACAAACCTTAAGTATCAACTACGAATATACACCCCCTGCATACTTAGCAGGAACATTTGACGCCCACCGTGGGGCTACGGTAAAACTATTCCTAGCCCTACCAACAACTGATCAGACGATCACAATGGAACGCAATTCTACCAACGACGGGGGACCTGCTATGAACCTACAAGCGGCGGTAGGCGAGATAAATCGCCTCAAGGCCAAAATGACAGCCATGGAGCAAGAGAAAGCTGCAGAAAGGGAGGAGGGAGCAATGTTAGACAACATTCAAGACTCACAACCTCTATCCCAAGCTCTATGGGATGCTCAGGTTCCCGCAAATTTCAAAATCCCCCAACTGCCAACCTTTGAGGGAAAAACCGACCCATTAGAGCACCTAATGGCCGTCGGTACTCAAACTCCCATCATAGGTGCTGAGGAACACTTGAAGTGCAAACTTCTGTCCAGCACCTTCAAGGATGTCGCCCTACGATGGTATATGAATCTACCAAGAAACTCCATCGCGAGTTATACAGATTTCCATAAAAAGTTCATCCACCAGTTTACTGGCTCTAAGCACGTGCAGGTAACGGCGACAAGCTTGTTTGGGATTCGTCAGAGACACAATGAAAACCTACGTGAATATCTCACCAGGTTCAACGAAGCCACCATACAAGTATCTAATCCCAACCAAGAAATGTTCGTAGCTGCTGTCCAAAACGGTCTGAAAGCCGGTCACTTTAACGAGTCACTGGCACAAAAACCTGTGAGCACCATGCAAGAAATTATGAAAAGGGCAGAGTGCTACATCAAGGGAGAAGAAAGCAATGCGGAGAAGAGAAGCAGGGACTCGAGGGAGAAGCCTTCCAGCCGAAGGTCTCCAGAGCGATACCACAGAAGAAACAATCAACGGAGTGGCCGTTATGAGGATGAAGGCGGTAGAAGATACCATAGACCCTGGCGGAGCAACGAAAGAACCTATAGAACACCGGAGGAGTACACCTAGTTGAACGACTCAAAAGTGCATGTGCTGGACGAAATTCTGAGTTCAGGACTGGCGAGACTACCCCCTACACCGGACAACAATGCGAGGATGGGTGCTAATGAGAACACATGGTGTCATTACCACAGGGTGAAGGGACACGACTCTGAAAAATGCTACCGATTAAAGGATTTGATAGAGAAATTGATAAGCAGTGGTCACCTGCGGAAATTCCTCGAACGAGCAGCCAAGGGCAACTTAAACAAGCGTTCACCCCCCCGTTCCCCAAGAAGGTCACCTCCAAGAGAGGATGATGAGAAGGAACCCAAGAGGATTGCAGTTAATACTATAGTCGGAGGATTCGCGGGAGGAGGCGATTCCAGAGCAGCCAGAAAGCACTACCTCAGGAGGATCATCTAGGAAACGAACATGGTAGCACATATATCTTCTCCAAGAGCACCCTAAATTTCATTCTCACCCAGTGATGGAGAAGGCGTGTTCCCCCACGACGACGATCCTTTGGTAATCCATGTCCAGATACTAAACTGCGACTTAAAGCGAGTTCTGATAGACTCTGGCAGTTCGGCGGACATCATGTACTGGGAGACTTTCAAAGCCATTCAATTAGCAGGGGAGCAGTTGCAGCCATACAATGGAACGCTGGTAGGCTTCGGAGGCGAGCATGTAGAAGTAATGGGGCATGTCACGCTGTTAACAACTTTCGGCGAGAAGGAGAATGCCAAGACCATCAAAGTAAGGTACCTAGTCATTAAAACTACTTTTACATCGTACAATATAATCATAAGCCGCCCAACCTTTGGGCGGTGATGTCAACCTTGTACCTGTCAATGAAATACCCGTTAGACGACGGGAGAATTGGGACGGTCAGAGGAGACCAAGCACAAGGACTTCAATGCTATGAGTTAAGTCTAAGGTTAAAAAGGAACCAGACCCCAGCCGATCAGCCAATCATATCCAGGGTAAACATGATAAGCAGAGCAAATATGGTGGAAACGTCAGACCTTGATCCAAGGGAGGAATTCCAGGACAAAATGGTTAGTCCCATAGAAGACCTGGAACCGATCCAGATCGGCGAGGCACCACACGAGTTGACAAACCTGGGAACCCATTTAGATGAAGGAGAGAAGGAGAAGATCATTGAAATCCTGAGAAAAAATGTTGATTTGTTCGCATGGAAGCCGTCGGACATGCCAGGGATGGATGAAAGCATCATAACTCACAACTGGTCGCCCTATATTTAAGTAGTTTTTCTTGCAATTTATTTCATGTTTTTTCATATGTCGTTGTACGAACATGTTTCATTTGGCGTTTTAATTAAATAAAGGGGCGATGGGACACTCTTTTCTCCTGCAAGGGCAGGAGTTTTTATCGAGGCCCATCGTTTTTAAACATCACTGTTTTTTCTCCATAACCTCCATGAAAAAAGGCGTCTGCCAAGACTTGCCATGAAAGAAAGGCGTCTACCAAGACTTGCCATGAAGAAAGGCGTCTACCAAGACTGAAGAATGGCGTCTACCAAGACTTGCCATGAAAAAAGGCGTCTACCAAGACTTGCCATGAAGAAAGTCGCCTACCAAGGCTTGCCACGAAAGAAAAATTCCCTTCATGGGCGAGGTACACAACTACTACTACCCCTACTATGACAAGAATCGCTAAAGAACTACGGTCATCTCCAAATTCGCTATAAACTGAAATTCTACTTTACGATATTTCGGCTAACTAAGGTGTTACGGAGCAAGCCCCTATAGGGCGAGCAAACTCCTATTGGGCGTGATGCCCTTATTTTGGGCGTGACAGCCCTATTGGGCGAGTAGCCCTGTGGGCGAGTAGCCTTGTGGGCGAGTAGCCATATGGGCGTGTAGCCCCTCACAGGCAAGATACACCTATGGGCGAGTAGCCCTTCCCTAACAAACATCGCTAAAAGACTACGGCTATCTCCAAATTAACTGGAATTCTACTATACGACATTTCGGCAAACAACAGTATTAAGAACAAGCAAAACGGGCGAGCAGCCTCACAGGCGCGTCAGCCCACCACGGGCGAGCAGGCCTCAAGGGAGAACAAGCCCAAACGGGCGACCAACCCCTAAACAGGCGAGCAAGCCCAACGGGCGACGAGGCCCATAACGGCGAACAACCCCTGAACGGGCGAGCAGCCCCTAACGGACGTGCAACCACTAACGGGCGTGCAGCCCCTAAACGAGCAACCACTATCCGCAAACAACCCCTTATAATAGTACCAAATTGATTGCATAAGCTAGTCTCTACACTATTGCATAAACCAAGGGAATTCGAACTTTTAAATATCGCAACAGCTAATGCAGCTATAGATATAGACGACAACAATGCTCGCCAATAAACAAGGAACAAATCAGCACCACGCCTCAATCCTTGAGTCTTGTGCTTAGGGGGCTGTGGACCGGGGGATCAGACAAAGCCCAAGTCAATCAGCACTACGCCTCAATCCTTGAGCCTCGTGCTTGGGGGGCTGTGGACCGGGGGATCAGCCAAGGCCCAATTCGCCCAAGCCTAGTACGTATCAGCTGTTGGGCCGCCCCAACTAGGAAACTCGCCTAAGCCCATTGAACGCTGGAGGTTACCAGCTCAAACCCACGACCTACCTATGAACACGTGGGGGAGGGCGAGCAGGCGAGTCCTTGACCACGTTCACCCAGCTCCCCAGGGGAGATCGTGGGGAATGGGGAGTCCAAAGCAGTGACAGTTACCCCATGACCACTATATATAGACCCTTCCACCAATAACAAAGGGAGATTCATTAACACACTTAACACACAAACCTTAAGTATCAACTACGAATATACACCCCATACACACTTAGCAGAAACACCTTTAAAAAAATTTAATATTTTTTTTATTAACTAAAAATTGATTTACACAAAGTACTTATATATAAGTACTTATGTATAACCACTTATATTCGAAATGTGATTTGATGGTTGTATGTGCATTGGTCTAGAATTAGTAATTACTTATGTAAAGTACTTATATGTATAAGCACTTTGTGTAAATTAATTTTGAGTTAATAAAAATATTTTTTATGAGTAGAAATTGAATTGACATATTAACCACCAACACATTTTGTAGCAATTTGTTTGTAGCAAATCCTACATTTTCTTGTAGTGTGTTACAAATTTTCCAAAATTTTTCATTTAGCCACGGTGTAAGCACACTTGTAAAAAAGTGTACCGGCATGTAAATTTAACATACCGGTACACTTTTAAAAAAGTGTTCTGGTATGTAATTTAACATACCAGCACACTTGTAAAAAATGTACTGGTATGTAAATTTAACATACCAGTACACTTTTAAAAAAGTGTTCCGGTATGTAATTTTTTTCTCGTAAAATATACTAGAGTAATAACATAAGGGTGAGATGGAATATTTGAAAATATGTTGGGGTAAAGAGATATACGTAGGGGTAGAATTTTTTTTTTCCACAAACGTAAGCAAAGTGAAACAATTTCTCTTTAACTCTCTTGTCTTCATTGATCATTCGTTATGTTTTTAATTTTTATTTGGTGGGATAATATTTACTTATTATGATACTAGTTTATGAGTGTGAAACTTTATTATGATGATGTGTTTTATAGTTTCTTATAATTAAGTTGACAGTTTGCATTATTGATGTATTTATAAAATTATATAACTATATATGTCATATATGGCTAATGCTACGGTGGACCACCTTCGTCCACCGTGGACAAGTGATCTACAGAACATGAATTTTACAAAATTCACTGTTGGATTGAAAGTTTATATCGTATAGATCATCTATAAATTTTTTAAAATTTTTTGAAAATCATTTGATACGTTATTGAGACCCATCAAGATTTATGTTATTTAACAACCGTTAATTTTGATGTGTCTCAATAACATATCAAATGATTTTCAATTTTTCTAAATTTTTCTATGGATGATCTATATGATATAAACTTTCAATCCAAAAGGTGAATTTTGTAAAAAAAATATTCATTATAGTGTTATTCGTGACTGGTCCACCATAGGTCACTTGATGAAGTGGTCCATATTAGAATTTACCTGTCATATATATATATATAAGCAAGGTACTTCTTGTACTTTTCTTTTTACTACATATACTTATCTTACCGTGGTTGGCCGAGTACTTCTTGTACTTTTCTTTTTATTATATATATATATATATAGAGTGTGTATCCAGTGAGAACTGATAACTACTATGAGAAACGAGAACTATTAATAATAATCATCAGATTTAATTGACGCATCAGATTAAATTTTTCCACTTATTTAAAATCTCATGTGATTCTATTTGTTAGGAATGAAAAATCTTTCTATATATATAACCTTTCCTATTTATTAATATTTATTAATAGATAAAAAAAATACTACTTTTCCTTTATAATTGTTTCTGCAAATCATCTTCATTTTTCAATGTTCCAAGATCAAAAGTCTTTATTTTGTTTCAATCAACAAATATAATCAAAATTCTTTTATTATGTTGAATATGATTTATTAAGAAAAGTTTGGGGCAAACCCCAACAAAAAAATTTGTTTTTTTATTTTTATAATTGGGTTATTTTGCTCTCAAGTACCTCCAAATCGAGCTCAAAATGAGGCCATCAATGGAATTCGTACTAGAAACAGAGTAACAAATGGAAGTGGCAAATAGAAAACCACTAGAAAAGGTTAATAGCATCCATAAGAATAAGATGCTTATAATTCTTGACCAAAAATATAAAAATAAAGTAGATGCTTATAATTGAAATGAATTGAACAAGAACCAATGAAATGTAGATGTTAGATGGACGAAAATGTTGGAGACAAAATGCAGAAATGTTAATAAAAAGAAAACAACGATAATAAAAATTAAAGAGAGAGGTAAAACTTTATTCTGGTATGTTGTAGAGGGAGCTTTATTAAATTAGGAAAAATTATATATAGGAAGAGTTTTCATTCAACAAAATTATATAAATTAGGAAAAATATAGGAAGGTTATATATAGAAAGATTTTTCAATCATCACAAATAGAATCACATGAGATTTTAAATAAGCAGACAAATTTAATCTAATGCGTCAATTAAATCTAATGGTTATTATTAATAGTTCTCGTTTCTCATAATAGTTATCAGTTCTCACTGGATACACTCCCTATATATATATATATATATATATATATATATATATATATATATATATATATATATATTTATTCTTTGATGTTCAAAAAAAAAACTAATTTGTCACATGTTCAATCGATTGTATCATCAGTAGTACATATGTTAGAGTAGAACAAAACATGCAACTTTACCCAAAAAGTAGTGCATTTTTTCGTACATATAAATGTGAATTTCAAGATAACTGGTAAATCAAAAGAGAAAAATGATCACATCATGTTTCATGTTGGTTGTCTACTATATAATAGTAATGTGATAAATAAATCTCACCAATCAATTTTTTGAGAAATATAACAAAGTTTAAACATATGTAACTCCGTAAAAATTCTTAGAAAAAAATTGTAGTTATTTTAATTATCTTATAAAATTCGAGAGATTAATCTTTACTATTTGCGTGTTAAGGATATTCTATATATTGACAGTAAAAAAATGCAACTTTATTGAGTAATATAACAAAACAAGTAAAAAGAAAAAGAGTAATACTTTTGTAATTTAAGGGCAATGCTATGTATAACGACAAAATACATAGCAAATTTGTCATCAATGGCTGATTGTTATATATAAAAAGTAGATTCCGCTAATATATGTGCAATATCTATGTCTTCAAAAGTTGTGTCTTACGCCACTGAGTTTGATCTAGTGGTGAGAGATTTAGGTAGTAAGCTAGAGGTCCTGGGTTCGATTTTCAACTCATTTGTAAACAAAAAAAAGTTGATTCTTCAAAAAAGTTATATTTATGTCTTAAAAAAAATATATATATTTATAACTAAACTGAATTTTTAGGCCTTCTTTTGGCCCAAAATTAAGTCCAATAAACCCTAACTTTGATTGTTTGACCTTAACCCAGCCGCAGCCGCGGCCTAGGCATAATTTTTTTGAGAGAGATATTCACATTTGATATCCAACATGTTTTAAATAAAATTATCTCAAATGAAATAATATATATTCTAAGAAAAAAAATCTAAAAAATGGATGATATAATATTCATGACTATAATCTAATTTAGATTTTCTTTACTCATAGTCTAAGTTAGATAAACTTTAACTTATACAAATAGTATCAAAATACATGCTCCTGCGGATTCAATTACAAATAAATAAATTAAATTTGTGGAAATCAATATAAACAAAATTAACTATCATGTGCACAATTGAATATTACTATTTCCTTAACATTTTTTTTAAGGAATGAAATCTTTAACATATTGTGAGGAGATTATCATTATATAATGATGTATTTTGTTTTTACACCTTTTGTACTTCCTCCCACTAGTGGGTTTATAGTACTTTTTGCACTTCGTTTCAGTTTTTGGTATATATACATATTTTGCTATTAAAAGAAGAAGAAGATGAACTTAACCTCTTTTTAGTAAAAGAAAAAGTATTTAATTACCATCCTTAATAAGTGTAAAAAACAATATGTATTTTTTTATTTGTAATTGAGTCATGAGAGAGACTTATAACTTAAGGTGGCCATCTAATTTTTTTGACGGAGATTAATGATCGACAAAGAAAGTAGATACTTCACACTAGTAAAATAATTATCAATAATAATAATAATATAATATATGGTTTATTGCAGGCTAGCTAATGATTAATATTCAATATCTTAAAATCACATCTTTATAAATAGTAAAATTAATGATATATTCCTATCCTTATATATATGTAGTCTTTCTCCTATAGTCTAAGCTATATCACTATAATCATTTGTAAATTAAAGTTCATTTTCTTTCTTAACATTGATGGATTCATGTCAATTGTTGTGTGAGTTTCAAATTGAACCCCACGTGCCAAAGAATTTCATTTGGCCAAAGGAATATCTAGAGGATGCTCATGAAGAACTCCAAGCACCAATAGTAGATCTTGATGGATATCTCAAAGGGAACAATGAGGCAACAAAAAATGCATCTAAGCTCATAAATGAGGCTTGTTTAAACCATGGTTTTTTCCAAGTTATTAATCATGGTATTGATATGAACCTCATTGCTAAAGCTTATGATGAAATGGACACTATTTTTAAACTTCCACTTGATAGGAAAATGAGTGTTTATAAGACACATGGTTCTATGTGGGGATATTCAGGTGCTCATGCTCATCGTTTCTCTTCTAAATTGCCATGGAAGGAAACTTTCTCTTTCCCTTATTATGTCAACAATGCTTTGAAGCCTGTTGTTACTAACTACTTCAAATCTACCTTAGGGGATGATTTTGAACAAGCTGGGTAAGACCATATTAATTCGATCAACTTAATTTCAGTAGCTCTTGTTTCTTTTCTTTTTTCTTTGTTTTGTTTTGTAGTGAAGTTGTAGATCTTTTTTCTTCTCTCTTTAATATATATATATAATAAAAAAAATATAATATGCTAGTTGAAAAATAGAAGAAAGGTTAGGCGGGGAGCCCACTAAAAACAAAATAAAAAGGTATCAGAAATAAATTAGGCCAAAAATGGATGCACACTTAATAAGGAAATGGATGTGTGACGTAGTTATAGATCTCAGCCGTCCGATTTAAATCGACGGCTGAGATGATTTCAATATATTATTTAACTGTGTGATTTAATTGTTCGATATAAAATCAACTGCTGAGATTTACTACTGCAATGAACTGCGTGAAAGTTCAATAGCAGTGAATCATGATTCCACTTAATACCGTCATAATATTCTGAAAAGATCAAAAACACCTGAAAAACGAAGAGGAGACGCTAGAGAGAGGAAAGAGATGACCCTAAAGAAATATCAAACAAACTAGATATCATTTCTATTCCGGTGTAGTCTTGTGTTTGGAATGGGAGTATTAATATTTTGCAGTTTAAAAAATGTTAAACAGTGTCTCGGGGCACTAGTTAAAGATATTAGTATGAAAATTTAATTATGTAATTTGTGCATTCAATGTCTTAAAGATATAAAAAGTTATCTTCCGTTATTAATTTTGTCATTTATTTTTTATTTTTAGAATGTTTAACTAGTGCCTGAGACACCATTTAGCATGACCATTTTAAAAATAATGAAAATAATTATTTTGACATTTTTTTACAAAAATTATTTTGACATTTTTATTGTTCTAGAATAATGTAAACAATTATTCATTTTAAGAGTCTTTTTATTTTTTATTAACAAATAACACAAGCTTTGGAAAATAAAATAATATTTTCATAAAATAAACAGACCTTAATTGTGCAAGCTTTTGGTTTAATACAAGACAAAATAAGATAGTACACGATATGGTAAAACTGCACTGGAGAGATAATATTTTTTATAATAGGTATTTTTGTATTTTTTTATAGTTGTACTATGAACAAAATGTGGTCTTGTAGTTCAGTGAGAGACAAAATTTCTTGTATTTGTTTTGTTCCTTATTACATATTTTGTCCAGTGCCGTAACCAGTTTCTAATTAAATATAGTACAACAAAAATTGTTTAGTTCAATTTCCTATTTTTTAGCAGATTAAACGCACTCTTAAATTAGGAAGAAAAAATATTGATGATTATGTACTAATTACAATATCAAAATAATAATTTTAAATATTCAAGTTTATGTTTTTTTTTTTTTGGTAATTAAATATTCAAGTTTTGGTTGAAATTATGTCAATAGTTCTCTTTGTTTTTTGACGGTCAATATAGTTCTCTTTTGAATATTTAATTTACTTTATAGATTTTATTTTTGACTAGAGTTCTATATGATCAGTTTGATAGATACAGCACTGCAGTCTTAGTAGGTTTTTTTTTGTTTATTATTAATGGGCTAGCCTTTTCTTGGAATTGAAAAGACCAAACCGCGTGATATCAATAACCGTTATTAAAAAACATCGCTAACCGTTTATTCAAAAAAACAAACCACTAATGTTATCAAATAAATAAATTATTGTAATGAGCAAAAAAAAAAAATTATTGTAAATACTCGAGTGATTAATGAGCTTCATCAAAATATTGATTGTTCATTCCTGTGAACTTACCTAAGTCGGTATGCAAGAGCTAGAGTTTGAACTCTCGAACATTGTACTTATTCATCATAAGATAATAGAGTTGTGAGCAATTCTTATATATAGGCACAACTTCAAATAAAAATTATTTAGGCTCACACACAAATGAAAAGATTTAAATAATTTAGTGGCATCATTTAACATCACTTCATCATCTTTTCCATTAATTTTTTCAAAATTTTGTGTCTAAATGAAAATTATTTAGAGTTGTGTATATAAGAATTGAGTTCAATTTTTGAGTAGTACAATTTCTTGATTAAATCTTATTTACCTCAGCGTATAACACCAAGGTATTTTCCTCTAAGAACTAAATGGTTAACATAAAAAAAAAGCACTAAACTTAAAAAAATAAATATTACCTTTTTGGTTCAAATATAAGCTAACTAATTAATTTGTTGTAAATGAATATTATTTCCGCAGAGTGACATTTGAGAAGTACTGCAAGGCAATGAAAGAGTTGGGAATGATGCTAACTGAACTATTGGCAATAAGCTTAGGAGTGAAAGATCCATTGCATTTCAGAGAGTTGTTTGAAGAAGGTTGTTCCATCATGAGATGCAACAATTACCCATGTTGCAAACAACCTAGTCTTGTCCTTGGGACAGGACCTCATTGTGATCCAACTTCTATAACACTACTTCACCAAGATCAAGTTGGAGGGCTTCAAGTATTTGTTGACAACAAATGGCACACGGTTCGACCCCTACCTAACGCGCTCGTCGTTAATATTGGAGATACTTTCATGGTATGTATATATCTACTTAAGATCTTTAACTAATGTCAACAAACTTTAACTCAGTTGGTGTGAAATTGACTCATACACTATAAGAACGTAAATTCAACTCATACGTTTAACGCGAGGGTCTTGCAACACACCCGATCTAAAAAAATATATTATCATGTATATTATTAGTTAAAGTTTCCATAATATACATAAATACAGTATATACATAAAAAATAATGCTAAGAACACACTATTTAACACACACTCTCTTTTATTGGTTAAAATTTACATGGGTCCCATAAAATTTATATAGGGTTTTTATGGGATCCATGTGAATTTCAACCAATAAAAGAGAGTGTGTTAGTATGTGTGTGTTAGAGAGTGTATTGCTAGCACTCCTCATACATAAATAAACAATGTCATTTCATCCCGTGAGTTTAGCTTAGTTGGTAGGGACTACATTATATATGTAGGGACTGGAGTTCGAATCCCAATCTTCCCACTTATACACCTTAAAGGTGGAATTTTTAGCCACTAGACTATTCAACAAAAAAATAAATTAGATTTCATGCAGAAAATATAGATATAATGTGATAGTAAAAATTATAATGTGAATCGACTGATCTCAAAATTACCGGTATTGAAGATGAATTTAAGTTAAATATCAGGTTTTTGAAATGATTGTCCTACTATATATACCATCTATGACACAACATAAACCTTTATGGTTTATGATTGGATATGACTTTGATTAGACAAGAAATGATGTTATTAAGGTGTGCATAAATAAATTTGTTGGTTTGTGTAGGCATTATCAAATGGAAGGTACAAAAGTTGCTTACATAGGGCTGTGGTTAACAAGCATAAGGAGAGAAGGTCCTTAGCATTCTTTCTATGTCCTAAAGATGATAAGGTTGTGAGACCCCCTAAAGATATTATTAGCAGAGATGGGACCAAACACTATCCTGATTTTACATGGTCAGATTTGCTTGAATTTACTCAAAATCATTACAGAGCAGATGAATCTACACTCTCAAATTTCACCAATTGGTTGCTATGTTCCAAACCACAAATTTAACCTTATGTTAATCAACAAGTAGTTTCTGTTATATGCTACGTTTTTTTTATAAGAGTTTGAGACACAATCTTTCCTTTAAATTCTCCATGTTGTTTTCCTACATTCCAAATTAATCTTCCTACTTTTTATGCAACTAAATCCCACTGTTGCTGGATATGTATTGCAATATTTAACATTTATTTATCCCTTGTACTGTGTTTATTTATATATTTATTTTGTCATTAAAAAGTTACATGTATTTATTTGATTTTTTTTGTCAAGTAAGAAATTTCACCCTTAAGTAGGATAAGTGGATGACCGAGGTTCCAACTCCGGCCCTTCGCATTTATTTGATTATTTTTCTAATATCTAGTTTATATTCATATTTATGTCAAAGTTACGACTCTTTTATACTGAAGAAGTGTCCAAGTTATGTCCATCTATTAAGTTTAACTCATTAATATCTAGTCTATATTATGTTTCAAAAATGTCAAGAAAATGTTATAATATATCCATCAAGGACTAAAAATGAAGCAAAATTATGTCTAATCGCTATTGTTTTTATTGGTTGTGGGGTAAATATCTCAAATTATCAAGAAGTAAATGTAGGTATCACCTGGTGTTGAATCAATGGCGTTGAATGATATTTTTGGTGTTGAAACCATTGTAATTAATGTGTTGAATGTGATGTGGATGAAAGAGATGATGAAGATATTCAACACAGTTGAAGCCTGCCGTGGGGGATGCGTGTCGCGTTTTGATTCGCGCAGCCTGGCGCATGTGCCACACGCGCCGACAGCACGCGTGAATGGCAGGTGGGCGCGGAGAGAGAAATCGGTTTTGGATAAAAGCAGCCACGTGGCTGTTGCTGATTAGGCCGGTAGATTTTTATGATTTTTATCCTTTGAACTCAATTATCTCATTGCAAATTAATTTTTTATTTATTTTTACCAAAATTCGTGATTTTTTTTCTTTCTATAAATAGAGACTTGGTTCATTTCACTTGGACACAGAAAAAAATCCAAGTTTTTCACTATCTTAATCTATTATTATCTTTCTAATTAGTCTTTCTGTTGAAGTTTTAATCTTTTTTTTAGTGAAATGGTTATATGCCAATGGTAAATGAAATTTTTCCCAGTGGTGGTGCACCTAAATTTTCCGAATTTTCAACACAAATAACAATTGCTAAGGAAGTCGCTCCATAATTAAATTAAGAGCTGATTAAGTGTATTGCATTTTAAATTAAGAAAATAAAAAAATTATTTAAATAATTTTGTTAAGTCTATTATTTTAATTTAATTTTAATCATAAAAATATAATTTTAATAAAAACAAAAATTTAAATTTAAATAAGAATAAGAAATAGAAAGTGGTGGGGTAGAGTGTTGAATAGAAAAACCATTGGAGAGGGTAAAAGTTGAATGATTAGGTGGAAGAAAAATGAAATGACGTGGAGTGAAAAAGTGGGTGTTGAATGGTGTTGAATGATAAAACCATTGTAGCTGGTATTATAACATTGTAAAAGAAAGAGAAAGAAACAATGTGAATAGTAAAATGTTCCACATTATTAGGAATATATTAGATGGAGATGTTGATAAAAAAAGATTGGATAAAGATATGTTTCCAAGTTCGTAGTTGTGGTTTATTCAACTTTAACATGTTTTTAAGTTTAGATTAGTTGGGCTATCACATCATATTAGAGACTCATCGTATTAAACTATGATATTATGTTGAATTTGGAATGTTAGATCAGGTTGAGCTATGTACGGACTCTTAAATGCATATTAATTTTTATCACACTTAATAGATTTTTATTTTTGACCCTAATTGTTTCTCATGCTCCTATGGTCCGAACGTTGATAAAATAAAATTCATCAAACTCATTGAATTGAATACAAACGTAATGCAATTCTAAAACCTTCCTCATTTGATTTCTTACCGTTTTTGTTTCATTCATAAAAAAAAAATTGTACTGATACATTTCGAGTTCTACAATGCGAACAATTCAAAAAGACTGCTCGAGCTCTAGGACTTGGACTCAGATGTTTTGTTTTCTTGAATTGTTTACTCAGTTTCAATTATGGTTGATGTGAAACCAAAATATAGGACTGGTTGTTGATTTTTGCGTACATTTCACGATAGAAAGCTTACTTCACGAAACTAGGATTTAATCGGCAACCTCCTTTAGATCCGATATACAGAAATTTGTGAAATGAAAAGACAAAACATGTAAATATAAAAGGTTAATGGCAATGAGGGGGGGTCATATGCATACTCATTTGAAGACAAATTACTAGATATGTTTTTTTGTTGGTATTATCAATCAGTATTATGACCAGTTACACATATTCATATGTGAAAAGGGTGTGGGGGACTCCCTTAGCTATAGTTTTAACAATAGCAACATAGTAGATTCATGGACCACTTTCCATATGCAGCTAAGAACAATAATTGTACAGAACAGAAATGGTAACATGGCATTATTTGGGGGGCATACTAAATTACTGTCACAGTGTATGACCTACACATTGTACAAATGGAGAGGAAAATATTGTCTAAAAAAATATACTATTTTCTAGGGTACTACAACCCCAATACAAAGAATAACATGTACAAACCAACACCTCTCTGAGATTAAGTTTAGTAGCCTATACAATCTAGTGAATTTGAATACAATTCCTAATAGATACAAAATCGTTGTTGCCTCTAGTTAGGAACAGTTTCCACGAGATGACCTTAATATAATCTACCGATGTTTTAAAAACTGGACCGACCCCCACACTTGAACACTTACTAGAGAAAAGACGCTTATTCCTCTTTTTTTTACGAGTGCCAAATCAATGCCAACCCTGTTCTACTTTTTCTCGACTTCCAAAGGATGTAAAGTATTTGAAGAGAATACATATGTCGTTTGCCAGAATAAATTTCACTCCAATCCATCTAAATACTGCAATCCACACTAACCAGGAACACAAAACACAGGTAACATGTGGTACCGTTGAAATTCTCAATGACTTTCGTCTTACAAAATTCAACCGAGTAGGAAGTCTATGTAGTAACATAACAGTTGTTTGTTAGGAAAAAATAGTAATTTTGGATGGAGCAAAAAGCTCTTCCAAATCTTATTCAAAACCAAACACTTTCTGTTCAATGATAACTAAAGAGATGAGATACTTGTTGTCGGGATTGATTGCAATGTAAGTCCCACATTGCTAATGAAGGAAAAAGAAGGTCAAAGAAATTATATTGGAGAAGTCCCACATTGCTTAGAATAGTGAAGCAAGGGGGAGCTAAATGCTATATAAAGAGACCTCAAGTTCCTTTTTTCAACACACCAAGCAGTAGCACTTGTAAACATTTTAAGTTTGTATTTGTACCTTTTTCTTTTTTCTCATATGCTCTTGTTTTAGAGTATTTGAGAAGTAGTTCAAATATTTACTTTGGAGAGTGTGGGTGTACTAGGGCATGGGGTGGTTGAGAGTGAAGTCTATGTGTTGTAACAATTTTCACATAGCTTTTATTCTCTGGTTGTCGGTTTAGGCAACGGCCGTGGTTTTTTCTCCGGATTTGGAGTTTCCACGTTTGTGTTGTGATTGTGTTCTTTTATTTTCTCTATGTCGGTTTTTTCCAACAACTGGTATCAGAGCTTTTGGTCTGATTCAGGAAGGAGGGAGATATGCTGCGAAGGGCTTGAGAAAATTGATGGTAGAGTCACGTTTGACTTGAGGAAAATCAAGTCATGGATGTGCTGATATAATCAGGGTTACACAAGGTAAGCCTGGAGAGGTGGTGGTAATAGTACTCGACATCAGTCTGGAGAGGCGATGCTAAAAATACTCGGGTTACGTATGAAACAACAACTTTATTATGAGGATGCAAATGCGCTAGTGGAAGTTGGAAATCGGTGGAGTCTTGAGTCATGGACTTTGGATGCTCATATCACATGTGTTTGAAGTAGGAATACTTTGAAACTCTCGAGCTAGTTGAAGGTGGAGTCGTTCATCTTGGTGACGGGAAAACTTAAGGTTCAAGGTATGGTTTCAGTTTGTCTTACGAGGTTTGACAATTGTGGGTTTCTTTTATACGATGTGAGGTATGTTCTTGAACTTTGATGCAAAGATAGTTGGTTCTACTATTAGTCATGCATCGGTTACTAGTGGTGATTCTCATGATGTGGTTAAGTTGTGGGACTTCAGTTAGTACTTGTTAGTGACATGAGTTTAGTTGGACTAGTGAATGTTTACTAGGTGGTGGAACTGAACTGGAATTGTTGGAGACTAACAATGGCTTGAAGTATGTTTCAGGGTAGTTTAAAGAGAAATTGTCCAGGTGAATCGGGAGCAGTATGTGTCCTTATGGTATTTCTGCTATACCATGGAAAATGACGAGTTATTTCTAAGGGATTCAGAACAACACACGGGCATTGGTTGACATTGATGCAAGGTGTGTGGTGAGTTATCTCGATGGCTGGTGAACTTCCGGGAAAGCCAACATAGAAGTTGCACCATAAATTTTCAGCAAGGTTTCAGGATGTTGAAATTCTTGAGATGGTTTAGTTCCAAGTGACGAAAATTCTTGGGATAGTTTAATTCCAAGTGAAGTGTACTCTTTATGGTGGAGTATGATAATTTAATTTGTCGGTATAGACAATGAGAATTATGATTGTCGGTGAAGACAATGATTGTCGGTATAGACAATGGAAGCGGAAGATAATGATTGTCAGTGTAGACAATGAAGATTGAAGACCATTACAATCAAGGTGGAGATTGTTGGGGTTGATTGCAATGTAAGTCCCACATTGCTAATGAAGGAAAAAGAAGGTCAAGGAAATTATATTGGAGAAGTCCCATATTGCTTAGAATAGTGAAGCAGGGGGAGATCAATGCTATATAAAGAGACCTCAAGTTGCTTGTTTCAACGCACCAAACAGTAGCACCTATAAACACTTTAAGTTTATATTTGTGCCTTTTTCTTTTTTCTCATATGTTCTTGTTTTAGAGTATTTGACATGTAGTTCAAATATTTACTTTGGAGAGTGTAGGTGTACTGGGGCATGGGGTGGTTGAGAGTGAAGTTATGTGTTGTAACAATTTTCACATAGCTTTTATTCTCTGGTTGTCGGTTTAGGCAACGGCCGTGATTTTTTCTCCGGATTTGGAGTTTTCACATTATATTCTTGTGTTGTGATTGTGTTCTTTTATTTTCTCTATGCCGGTTTTTCTGATCAGTGTTAGCATTTTGTTCTTAACTGCATGGTTTATATACTTTATATCATATTTGCCTTCGATTTTTCTTACTACATACAATGAAGAATTAACCAAAATTGGATAAAAATGTATAGAATTAGAGGCGTCCATGTAATTACTCAAGATCATATATAGACCTGCGAATTTTGTGCATTTTATTGATAAATTATCCTATTGTTTCCGGTTATATTTTATTTTTTTGTATACATTGTGTTGAATGTA
Source organism: Trifolium subterraneum (assembly GCA_951799995.1). Taxonomy (NCBI): domain Eukaryota; kingdom Viridiplantae; phylum Streptophyta; class Magnoliopsida; order Fabales; family Fabaceae; genus Trifolium; species Trifolium subterraneum. The sequence continues at coordinate 20,925,685 of OX637462.1, read as the reverse complement.
TGGTTGTGTATTGGAGATTGTTTGAAGTTCCACGTTGCTTAGATTTCCGGGATGTAAAGTGTATAAATATGTGAGGGCAACTTCACCCTTTAAGCTAGCTTTTGAGGATGAGATCCAACCATATTTCACACATTGTTTCATGGTTATTACTTATTACTTATTAGGGCATAATTGATGTAAAAATCATTTTGTGGATCAGTTATCATCTTATAGTATGCAAAAAGGCCTTTTTATATCAATTCAGAAACCGATTAAAAGTATCCTAAACACTGCATCAAGAAATGCTATAACAGTAATGAAAACTGATGAAAAGAGTTTATTTTGTACTAGTGATATGTGAATTTTTATAATTCAACTTACCTAAACTGTCAAATAACCGATTATCCCAAAAGTTTAAGCTGTTAGGATAGAGCTACATTAATGGTTTTATATTATTTCTAACACGCCCCCTCACGCAAGAGCCCACTTGGGCTTGAAGCGTGAATAATGCATAGGCCCACCTACCATATGCTTAAATTCCACTTTTAATGAGAAAGTGAGGGGAGCAGAGATCGAACTCTAGACCACTTAGTCATAGAGGCTCTAATACCTTGTCAAATAACCGATTATCCCAAAAACTTAAGTTGTTAGGATAGAACTACATCAATGGTTTTATATTATTTCTAACCTAAACCTTTCCTTTTGCTCAAAAAATAGCCTGTGATATAAGTTTAATTTGTCTTGGCACTAAATGGACTTACAATTTAGTTTGGAGATTAACCAAATATTTTTAAAAATAATAATATATTTTTTGTATGTATAAGTAACAGATGAAATATTGTGAGAAAGTTTACTGTGATCACATGAATCCACTTCATTAATTAGCTTTGTGTGTGTTGGGTGAATGGATTGGATAAATAAATTTGATGATGTGAAGTAATAGATGTAATTGCTACCCATATTGATAAATAATATGCTTACAAATATGCACACCTATGTCAGCAAAAACAAAGACTTTGTCAATAACAAAGAAGTTACTATCTATCATATTATCATAATCAAAAGGGATAGACCATTTATAATATAATATGTATACAAATTCACATTTGGAATCATAACTATTAAGAAACATGGTATCCATAAAAGAAGGAGAGAAAATAACTCAAAAGTGTATAATATTGATGAAGAAAAATATTACAAATGAGAAAAGTTATTTTACAAATGACTATGGCAAGGTCTATTTATAGTCTGACTAACTAGACTAACTAACTAGTAACTAGAGCAACTAACTATATCTCTAATAGTCTCCCGCAAGCTGGAACGTGTTCACAACACTTCCAGCTTGGGATAACTGATATAAAAGTACATCAAAATAAAGGAAAATACAATGAGATTTGCCGAAATACATCGGCTAAAAAGACAACTCAAATACAATTAGTTGTGTTCAACCATCATAAGAGACACAACCCATCAAAGCCAACCAAGGGCAAATGCTTGACCATCCAGTAGAAACCACAACTCAAGGCTAAACTACTCTGAGGAAACAACAAATCAACGCTTAACCACCATAGGCAGAAGCAAATCAACAAAACCAACAATGGGCACAAAGCTTAACCATCAAGGGTACCAAACACTCATGACAGAAGCAAAATAAAGAATGTAATAAGGTCCGTTGGCTACAAAGTGAAGCATCAATACTCAAGTTAAACTAAAGGTAATTAGCACATCAAAGGACCAAGAAATCAAGGAGCAAGATCAAGTAGTATGGTTGATGGCTATAGAGTAAAGCATCAATACCAATGTTGTGCTTAAGATGAGATAGCACATCAAAAAACCAACTAACCACTCGACAAAGCAAACAAATCAATGAGAAAGATCAACTAGCGTGGTTGATGGCTAGAGAGTAAAGCATCAATACCAATGTTGTGCTCAAGATAAAATAACACATCATAAAACCAACTTGTCAATCGGAAACCAACCAAATGCAACCATCTAAGGTAAAGGTAACTAAACTTAACCACCGTAGATAGAAGCTAAAATCAAGCCATAAAAGACCAATCATTTGCTCAAAAACTGAGCAACAAAGAGTAGATCAAACAAAAGGTCTTCAAGCAAAATTAAATTCCAATACTTGTGAGTAGGCCTTCAGTCAATAGGCACCAAACAGAAGTATGCAAAGCTTACTTCAAGACAGCTTGTAAACCAATTGAGAAGAGAGTGGAACCAGATTCTTTACATCCAATTTCAATAGTATTGGTGTAAAGATGATAACATCACTCCACTAAGACATAAAAAACTATAGTTTCTTTCCTAAGAAATTGGAGAAGCACCATGTACTGATCAACAAGAATCTTATTCAAATCCAAAATTGATTGAGGGTTGCAGAGTTCTATTAAGCAATGGTAACAAATTCACATGCATATGAAAGTTATATGAGCCAAACTCAGTCACCCGGTTTAAGAATCTCCAAAATAAGAACATTTGATGCTGATCGTCAAATGAAAACTAGAGTAGCTACCAAATAGCAAATTACTATCATAGGCTGAACAAAGCAGAAGAAACGAATCTTGATAACAATTAGCTTCTTCCACAAGTTATAAATCCAATCCAATAAATCCCAATCTTATCATAAAACTAAATTTCTTCTTCAATCTTCCTCACATAAGAAACAACTTCTAACAAAGGATGATAAACGCACAAACAATAATTTGTAATACCAAAACCAATCTTCAAAGATCACCAATATATTGAGCAAAAATCAATAGAGCATGAAACTAACTATATTCTCAGAACAATCAACATTAAAAACTTCCAGTAAATCTACGCAAATCCAACTAGGCCTCTATGAAATCAATATAAGAGATGATTACCAGAAATTGCGGCGACGTCCAGATTTCAACAAACTCGAACAGAATATATGTGCCAGCGAACCATCACAAGTACAAAACAAAGATCGCACAAGAACAAATAAACATTCGATAGCAACCGCAACACACAGCCACCGTGGACGCCGTCGAATGGAACACCAAAATCTGAAGAAAAGATCCAGATCGAATACTTCGAGCCAAATCGCAAACTGAAATCTCAAACTTCAAAGCAATGAAGGTGATGGAGAAAATAGAGCCAAAATAACATCACCACCAAGTGCAATCTAAACCGAATCCAAACTCTGAACCTTTGCATATTAATATGCTTGATTTGGCTTATTAATTCAACACATAGTATTATGATTTTTTACATATCAAGTATTCTTAAAAATTTCCTAATGCAATGAAGACATGTTATATTTATCCTCTTGAGTTTATTATTGATTTGGCTTATTTCTTGTTGCTTGAGAACGGAATATCTAAATTAAATGTTTTAAAGTTGTATTGAAATTTAACAAATATCAAGTTATGCACATAGTCACATGGATCAGGTCAAACAAGGTATTTTATACCTTGTGTTGGGTTTTTGTATGTTGGCTACAATTTTGCAAAAACTAACTCTAGCCAAGATGCTGAACAAGATGCTGTAGCATATGAAGTACAACATTAATGCTACTCTGTTGCGCAGATTTTTTATACAAAATCTCAGAAAGATCTGTTTCAGAATAAAAGATTGCGCACGTTTTTAATAGACCAAGCTGCGCCTTGTTCCTTAAGTTTCTGAAGGCGGTTTATATTATTTATCTCAATAATATAATTAAATCTTTGAAGAAAATATATTTGAAGTAAATCTTTTTGAAGTCAATCTTTGAAGAATATTTGAAGTAAATCTTTTATGCTGATCATCTCAATGGTTCAGATTTATTCTGAAGCCTTTTCTTGTGCAACAAGGACCTGCGATCTCAAGGCTATATATATGAAGACCTAAACCTTGTTTCAATTCATCAAAAGCCGTGTTTTACTAAAGTGTGTGTTTTAGGGTTTTTGAGTTTTGCTTGTTAATTGTGAGCCTTCTTGTGTCAAGTTGATACAAGTTTAGGACTAGTTATTTGAGTTGTATTTGTGTTCTCTCCTAAGCTTTTAAGTACGGAGATTACGATTGTGTGAACTTACTCCTAAGCTTTGAAGCACGGAGGTAGGTTTGTTATTGGTTACTTTAGTGTCTGTTACAGTGAGTAACGTTCTGAATATTGTTCTGATAGGAGTGAGACGGGGTCTCATATCTAGGAGTTCCTAGGTAGAGTATAGCACGGGTAGTAGCTAGGCGATAAGTTGTAAACGGGGCGTTTGCTGAGAACTTAGAACTAGTACTATTATAGTGGATTCCTCCTGGATTGGTATCCCCCAGAGTAGGTCGTGATTACGCCGAACTGGGTTAACAAACCTACTGTGTTTTTACTGTTCTGCTATTTTACTGCTGCATTATTTTCTGTGATTTATTGCTACGAACATTGCTGTAGCATCTTGCGTAGCATCTGTCTACAGGGTGTCAGATTTTCAATTGGCATCAGAGCAGGCACCCTAACTTGCGTGGTTGAGCTCCAGGGTAGATATCTGACGTCATGGACAGAGAAGGAGGATACGTAACCAGGCCACCTCTTCTAGATGACTCCAACTACGACATTTGGAAAGCTCGAATGATAGCATTCTTGAAGTCTATGGACAGCAGGACTTGGAAAGCCGTTCTTAAAGGTTGGGAACATCCCAAAGTGAAGGATGCTAATGGAGCTGATACAGATGTACTGAAACCAGAGGAGGAGTGGACTACTGCAGAAGACTCATTAGCTCTTGGCAACTCTAAAGCCTTAAACGCCTTGTTTGATGGTGTGGACAAAAATATGTTTAGGCTAATCAAAAAGTGTGAGGTTGCCAAAGATGCTTGGGAGATACTAAAGACCACTCAAGAAGGTACTGCCAAGGTAAAAATCTCAAGACTTCAAAATCTAACCAGGAAATTTGAAAATCTTAGGATGAAAGAGGATGAAAGTGTTCACAACTTCTACATGAATGTTATGGATTTTGCTAATTCTTTTGATGATCTAGGAGAAAAATTAAGTGATGAAAAAGTTGTGAGAAAAATTCTTAGGTCTCTTACTAAGAAATTTGACATGAAAGTGATTGCAATGGAAGAAGCTCAAGACATATCAACCATGAAAGTTGATGAATTAATAGGATCCCTACAAACCTATGAATCATCTGTTAATGAAAGAATAGAAAAGAAAAGCATTGCTTTTGTATCAAATGCTAAGGATGAAGATCTTGCGAGTGATATAGAGTCAACTGACAGTGTTTCTGAAGCTATTGTCTTGCTTGGACGACAATTTAATAAGGTTCTAAAAGGGATGGACAGAAGACCCAGGCAGAATGCTAGGCATCTTGCTACTGACATGAGTCACAACATTGGTAACTCAAGAAAAACAAAGATTGATGAAAAACCTGCTCAAAGTAAGGGGATTCAATGTCATGAGTGTGAAGGGTATGGTCACATCAGAACAGAATGTGGTACTTATCTAAAGAAACAAAAGAAAAGTCTGAATGTCACCTGGTCTGATGAGGATGGATCAGAAGAAGAAGGAGAATCTGAGGTTGCGAAACATGTTACAGTCCTAACTGGAATTGTAACATCTGATACAGAATCATGTGATGAAGAAATCTCTTATGATGAACTAGCAGAAACATACAGAGACCTATGTTTAGTTGCTGGAGAAAAATGCAAAGAACTTGAAAAGCAAAAGAAACTCAACTCACAACTTCAGGGTGAAAAATTTAGCCTTCTGTCAAAGATTGATGATCTCCAGAAAAAGGTAAACAGCTTAACCTCTGACCTTGATGCAGCTAATGAGGAGATAGATAAATTGGAAGTTGATATTGGAAGGCTGAGAAAATATTTTGAAATGTTGAACAAAACTGGTGCTGACAAATTAGATGAAATTCTAGAAAAGAATGAGAGAAGACCTAAGTTTATTGGTATTAGTTATGAGAATGTCAATAAACACAGGACTTATAATCCTGATCTTATGTATACTCATCCCAAAGAAGTCCCAGGTGCTAACATGTCACGAAAGGTGCCCCAGCATCCTACGCATCATCATGACAATTCTTACTATAAGAGTCCTTGAGTTACTTCATATGGATCTTATGGGACCGATGCAAGTCGAAAGCTTAGGAGGAAAAAGGTATGCTTATGTTGTTGTTGATGATTTCTCTAGATACACTTGGATCAATTTTCTCAAAGAAAAATCAGATACTTTTGACATCTTTAAAGATCTATGTGTTCAGCTTCAAAGAGAAAAAGATAGTGTAATTTTAAGGATAAGAAGTGACCATGGAAAGGAGTTTGAAAACTCAAGGTTTTCTGAATTTTGTGCATCTGAGGGAATCAAGCATGAGTTCTCATCTCCCATCACACCCCAACAAAATGGAGTGGTTGAAAGGAAGAATCGAACTATACAAGAATCAGCTAGAGTCATGCTTCATGCAAAGAAATTACCATACTCCTTCTGGGCTGAGGCCATGAATACAGCCTGCTACATCCACAATAGAGTTACGTTAAGGACTGGAACCAACACAACTTTGTATGAACTGTGGAAGAACAAGAAACCTACAGTCAAATATTTTCATGTGTTCGGAAGCAAATGTTACATCTTGGCTGACAGAGAACAAAGAAGGAAGTTGGATCCTAAAAGTGATGAAGGAATTTTTCTGGGATACTCTTCAAACAGTAGAGCATACAGGGTATACAACTCTAGGACTAAGGTCATAATGAAATCAAGTAATGTGGTAGTAGATGATTCAGCAGAAGAAAGATCGACAGATGTGGCAGATGATGCTATAGCATCTGACATACAGTCTGATGAACCTGATATAGTGGAAGAAGTTGAAAACAGTATAGAAAGCTCTAAGCTTGATCCTACCAGTATTGATCCTACTAATGATCCACCAAAGAAAGGTCCTTCCATCAGAGTTCAGAAAAACCATCCTCAGGAACTCATCATTGGTGATCCAGGTCAAAGAATTACTACTAGAAGAATGAATGATGTTGTCCAATTTGAAAAATTGCAAAGCAAAGTTGGCGTTTGCTTATTTGAAGAGACGTAGCAATTACTGTGCATAATACGTGCAACCAAATTTCCCTCTATCCTCTATATGGTGCACGTAAATCAAGGGAAAACTATTGTAACTTCCTATAACCAACTTACTCACACATTGTCAATCTCTCATCTTCTTCATTCTCTCTCCCATGTTTCCAAATCTTTGTCTCCCACTACACATTCTAACAGTGTAGCTTCAGGTTTGGCTAAACTTATATATGCTATAGGGACTAGATCAAAATTTGACTATGGAACTTATATTTTTGATGAAACTATTATGCATGGCAAATCACATGCTGTGAAAATGCCAATTGTCTTTCCTACTATGATCTGTGATATTATCTTGAATCAACACCCTGGTATCTGTACTGAGGCTGATGTGCCCAAAAGAATGGAATCTGACTTGTCATTGGATTATAGATTGTTTGAAGGGACACATGCTGCAGATATTGTTGCACCTGTTGCTGCACATAATGCTAGGCAGCCAACAAATATTCTGACAAGGGATCAAATAATTGTTGATCTCAAGGAGGTTAGTAGGATTTTGGGTGAGAAGAAGGGTATGGTGGATCTTGTTGTCCACACTTTAGAGTTTGAGAAAACAGCAGCTGCATGTGCTGGAATAGAAGGCACTTCAAGTGTTATTCCTCATGTTACTGAAGATGATACATATGATGTAGGTGGTGATACTAGGGTGGAGGAAGAGCATTCTGATGCCAGTCCTCTTGTCTGTTCTGCTTGATATTTTGGATGTTATTGTGTGGCCTATGCCCTGTTTCTGATTGCACCTGCATGTGCATATGGTCCGTAATATGAACTCTATGTCTCCTTTGCTCTGGTACTCTGTGGTTGTTTTCTGTTTTGGTACTACTTATTGCTCCTATACTCTTTGACAAATTTATGCCTAAAAAGGGGGAGTAATATATCTCTGATTTTCTAAAGGTGTTTTGTTTTTGTGCATGATGTGACTACAAATGCTATAGCATCTGGTATAGCATGTTCTGTCTGATAATGATATACAGGTTTGAGGGGGAGTAATCTCATTCCCATGCATGAACTAAGGGGGAGTAGAATTTATTTTTCTACTGTTGATGAATGTTCAGATTCCATGCATGCATGTATGACTCTATGACTCTATAGGAATTTATTTTTCCTAATATGTGTGGAATTTATTTTTCCACAGTATGAAATGAAGGAGTCTTATTTATGAATCCACTATTATGAGAGTTTATTTCTCTCTAGTTGTACTTCATGAGGCTAGATGTGTATGATCCGCTGTTGCATGCCTCTGATGTTATTGTCTGCTTTCTTTCCTAGTTGTGTGTTTATGTTGACTCGAAGGAAAGTATGATCTGCATCTCTCCACAAACTGGTCTAAAGTTGTTTTAGCCAAAATTTGCCAAAGGGGGAGATTGTTGGGTTTTTGTATGTTGGCTACAATTTTGCAAAAACTAACTCTAGCCAAGATGCTGGACAAGATGTTGTAGCATATGAAGTACAGCATTAATGCTACTGTGTTGCGCAGATTTTTTATACAAAATCTCAGAAAGATCTGTTTCAGAATAAAAGATTGCGCACGTTTTTAATAGACCAAGCTGCACCTTGTTCCTTAAGTTTCTGAAGGCGGTTTATATTATTTATCTCAATAATATAATTAAATCTTTGAAGAAAATATATTTGAAGTAAATCTTTTTGAAGTCAATCTTTGAAGAATATTTGAAGTAAATCTTTTATGCTGATCATCTCAATGGTTCAGATTTATTCTGAAGCCTTTTCTTGTGCAACAAGGACCTGCGATCTCAAGGCTATATATATGAAGACCTAAACCTTGTTTCAATTCATCAAAAGCCGTGTTTTACTAAAGTGTGTGTTTTAGGATTGTGTGAACTTACTCCTAAGCTTTGAAGCACGGAGGTAGGTTTGTTATTGGTTACTTTAGTGTCTGTTACAGTGAGTAACGTTCTGAATATTGTTCTGATAGGAGTGAGACGGGGTCTCATATCTAGGAGTTCCTAGGTAGAGTATAGCACGGGTAGTAGCTAGGCGATAAGTTGTAAACGGGGCGTTTGCTGAGAACTTAGAACTAGTACTATTATAGTGGATTCCTCCTGGATTGGTATCCCCCAGAGTAGGTCGTGATTACGCTGAACTGGGTTAACAAACCTACTGTGTTTTTACTGTTCTGCTATTTTACTGCTGCATTATTTTCTGTGATTTATTGCTACGAACATTGCTGTAGCATCTTGCGTAGCATCTGTCTACAGGGTGTCAGATTTTCACCTTGAATAAAACTGCGATTTATACTGTTATTTACAATCATTCCATAATTGTGGTCTTATGAATTCGTGGACATTGTCGCAATTGTAATATTGTGGCCACATTAGTTGATGAGTTCTGCAAACACTACCTCGAAACTTTACTAATACTAGCAATTTGCTATGTAGTTTTTAAATTTTGAGACATGTGCGAAGGTAGAGGTACTCAATTAGTTTTGTCCAACATCCCTAGTGGTTGATAATTTCATGTTTTTCTTGTAGAAAATGGATCGTAGTTGGATGTATGATAGAGTAAATCCTAATAGGTTTGGTTTGAAAGATAACTTTTATAGTGGAGTTGGAGAGTTTGTTAAAAAGGCTATTGAACAACCACACTTTTTAAAACACGGAGAGATAAGATGTCCTTGTGTAAAGTGTGAAGACAAGCTTCTAAAGTGAAGTTATTTTGATGACGACAAACATGCGAAAAGAAGAAAAAGATTGGTCATGATCAAGTGTTCAAGATTGAAGATGGCGATCAAGTTCATGAAGAATTTTCATAGGTACAATATATATAATTCATTTTTATAAGCTATAGGTGCTCATAAACTTTAATCTGAATAAGTTAAAAGTTGTTATAACAATGATACACCTTTTCAATCTTAAGTATTTTTTAACTTAGAAAATTTTCAAGTTTTTAAGAAGGTAAATCGATTTACCTGGTTATGGAAATCGATTTACATACTCTCTGTCGTTTCTGAATTTTCTGAAATACAATAGGGGAAATCGATTTACCTAAGTGTAAATTGGAAATTTTTTTAACGTTATAACAGGGGAAATCGATTTCCCTATTTTGGTAAATCAATTTACCTCTGTTTCTTTGAAAAATTCTGATACGTAAAAACACACCTCTTCATAATTATATCCTTTCAAACCATTGCCATATTGTCGCGGTGATTTTCGGACGCCAAGCTATTGGTTAGCTTTGGTTCTCAAAAATTATGATTCACCACCGAGCTTTAATTTATCCAAGGGAAGGGGAAAAGATCGAATAAACCCATAATTAAATTTTTAGAGATTTAAAGGTTCGGGGGTTGGTTATACAAAGGGAAGGTATTAGCATCCCATGTATCCGTAGTACTCTACGGGAACCTCTTGTAAAATATGTATTTTTGTGCTAAAATGTTTTGCTTGTAAAATTTGCTTATAAATGATTGGGTAACGAAGAGAGAATTTTTATTTATTTTGGGATATTCAAAAAAAAAAAAAGAAGAAAAAAGTTTTATTAATTTTGAATTGGGAAGACACAAGGTCTTTTGCACTACGTACCCGCGAGGGATCAAAATCTCGTAGTTCGGGGTAAAATTTGTAAAGTGATTTGTTTGATTGATTTTAGGAGAAAAGACGAGTCGTCATCTTAAGTTTAGACTCCTTTTAAATCCGCCACGAACATACTGAAAAGTTTATATCTTTTCCTGCCATATGTCGTGGGGAGATGAATTTCAACTAGAGATGACTCACGTCTAAACTCTCTTGAAAAAAAAGTTTGAAATTGAAAAGCCAAGTGGCAAAAGATTTGAATTGTTTTTGTATTTTTTAGTCTTTGTGAAAATATTTAAATATGCTTAAGTGTATTAGAGCATTTATTGAAAAAAAGTTTGAAAAAGGGTTTCTCGACGAAAGTCGAAGTTTATTAGAAAAGATTTCTTTTTTTGAAAATATTTGATTGTTTTTGCTTTTTATTATTTTAAGAGAAATTTGCATTTTTAGAACGTCGGTTATTCGGACCGCAAGCCATCCGGCAGGAAGTCCGAAGTCACCGGAGAGTGAAAAGTCATCCGCCAAACCACTCCTTTTTTCATTCTTTTTTTATTCGAACAAAAATGGTTTTTATTTCACGGTTAAAAAAGAGTGAACAAGCAAATGCGCAAAAATAATCGTAACACGAGGTTAACGAAAAATTTCCCCTTTCCTTTGGACTTAAACAAAATAAATCACACAATATATTTTGCATTTTTTATATTTAAGCAATAATAAACAAGATAAATAACATGGCATATTTTTTGACGTTTTTTGATATTTAAACATAGCATATAACATATAAATAGTGTACAAAATAAATAAATTAAATGACATTCAAATATAATAGAACAAATAAAAATAATAAAAATCAAATAAATAAATAAAATTAAAAAAATAAAGCTGGGGGTGTAAACAGCAAGATAGGGGGTGTGAACAGCAAAGACTGGGGGTGTGAACAGCAAAGACTAGACTGGGTCCAGTCCAACAGGGCCCAAAGGCGTGGCTTTTCTGTCCAAAAAAGGGGAATGAGATCTGGGCCGTCTGATTAATCAGACAGCCCTGATTTAATCGTAGAGGTAATGGATCAGGACCATGGATTGTATCAGAGGGACAAAGGACGCGCAGGTGCACGATAAGACCGTGCACCTGCGCGCACAGGATCAGTTTTTGGTATAAAAGGAAAAAATCTAAAAAAAAATCACAAAACATAATCTCCTTCTCTCTTCTCTTACCGGCGCCGCTGCCACTGCTCTTTCTCCTCTCTCGGCCACCCTCTCTCTCTCAACCTAAACCCCATTTTTTCTTAAATTTTCTAACATCAAACCTACCCAAATTAACTCCTTAAACCCAAATATAAACTTGAAAACTACAAAAACAAGCCCTATAATCCGGATCGAGAGAAAAAAGGGAAAGCAAACAACCTTTGGTATTTTTGAAAACGGATTCAAAATCCCCTCTGTTTCCTCTTCTCGTTTCTGTCTTCGCGTTTCCTGGATTTTTGTTCTGGTGTGTTTGATTTGATTTCGGGTTTGGCGATTTGGTTTCGATTTGCGGTTTCGATTTGTGGGTTATGGAGAGTGATGATGTTTACGGGTTTTTCTGGTTCTTTTGCGGTTTCGTTTTATGATTTGGAATTTTGCTCCTGGATTTGAAAGATTGATGATGGAAATTTGGGTTTTTTTATCTGGATTTGAACTGGTTTTGGTTCGGTTTTGTGTTCTGGTGATGAATGAATGATGATACTCTCTTCTTCTTTTTTTTCTTGTTTTTGCGATTTTTGATTTGTTTATGATTTTTTTGAGTTCTGGTAAAAGAAGAAATTAGGGTTTTTTTGAGATTGTGGTTTGCGGCTGATTTGTATTTTCTGCGGCTGACCTCTGATGAAAAAAAAAATTGTCTGAGTTTTTTGTACTGTTTTATAGCCCAGCAAATTTTAGGGTTTGGATGCTTGAGGAAAGGGCAGGGAGTACTTTGCTATGGCAGAAGGCATCTTCCCTTTTGGGGAAGAAGACACAATGGCTGCTGGACCTGTGACCTCAAGGACTGTAAAAAACGTGACTTTTTTTTGATTTTTAATTAATTTTAAAAAAATCAGGAAAATGAATAAAGAATAAATAATCAAAACAAATAAATAGATAATAATAATAATAAAACTAAATAATAAAATAAAAATAATAAAAGTTGAAAAAAAGCAAAATGACAATAATAATAATAATATAAATATATAAATAATAAACGAACACAAAATGAGGTATTTTAAAATACCTCTCTGCCGAAATTTCGTTTGAAAAAGCGAAGTAAAATCCCGGATAAAAATGCATGACACATGGACATGGGGCGAGATCTTAGGTCAAAAATTGGGGTATGACACATATTATTCGCTAAGAGGTGTCTTTATTCAATATAAATTTCAATCAGAATTTTGTTAAAACTCACTTATTATTATTATAACAATTCTCTGATCAAAAACTTTCAAAAAACTCTTTAAAAGTTTCCTGAGCACTTAGAGTTTACTAATACTGAATTGTTATATTGTTAGAATTTTGTTATATCAAAATTCTCTTATACTCAAACTTGTAATCAAATTCTGTAACTCTGTACTGTTGCTTGTTTTCCTGGTTTGTGGAAACAAGTGTGTTTGAGAGAAAGTGGGTGCTTTCTCTTTGTGTTGTTTTGTGGGATATTGTTAGGGAAGCCTTGGGATTAGGCTGTCTTGTAACAAGGATTCTGACATAGTGAATTCCTTTACAGGGTGTGAAGGGAGTGGATGTACCGATAGGGGAACCACTATAAATTTTCTGTGTCTTTCTTCTCTTCCCTGCACTCTTTATTTTTCTACACTTTATTCATACTTTTGATCTAAACCTTCCAGAAAAATAATTTTACCATAACATCTCAAAAATAACCAATAAAAGTCATAATACCTAATTCACCCCCGCCCCCCCCCCCCCCCCTCCCCCCTCCCCCCTCCCCCCTCTTAGGTTACAAATTAATCTTACAATTGGCATCAGAGCGGGTTATAGGTAACCTGTTCCTAAAAGATCCAGAATGGCTTCCGTAAATTCACAACCAGTTTTTAGAGATGGTGGTAGCAGTAACAAGCCCCCATTGTTCAGTGGTGAATATTTTGATTTTTGGAAAATTCGTATGAAGGCACGTTTAGAAGCACAAGGAATTGGTATATGGAAAGTCGTTGCTGAAGGACCATTTGTTCCTATGAGTGTTGTCAATGGAGTGGGTACTCCCAAAATGGAAAGTTCATGGGATGAGGATGATAAGAGAAAGGTTCTCAACGACAAAAAGGCAATCAATATACTTCACAGTGCACTTAGCATGGATGAATTTTTCCGCATTTCAACATGTGAAACGACAAAGGAAATATGGGATACATTGGTGGAAACTCATGAAGGCACCGCTGAAGTGAAAAGATCTAGATTGAACACTTTGAGTCTAGAATATGAATTGTTCACAATGCAGCCCGGAGAATCAATTCTCAACATGCAGAAAAGATTCGTGCATCTGACAAATCATCTAAAAGCACTTGGTAAGACTATTCCTAACGATGAACTTATTATTAAAGTACTTAGATCTTTAACCAGGGAATGGCAACCAAAAGTGACGGCTATATCCGAGAAGAAAAGTCTATCCAAAATGACTTTTACAACACTGTTCGGAAAACTTCAAGAATATTAGGGGCAACTTAAGAAACTTGAAAAGCATGAGAATGAAGATAGTAAATCCAAAAGCATTGCATTAAAGATTGATTCCAAGGGAGATGAAAAAGAATATAATCCGGAAGAAGATGAGAACTTCATGCTTCTTGTCAAAAGGTTAGGTAATTTTTTAATGAATAATGATAATTCTAACTTTGTGAAAAAGAAGAAATTTTTTAACAAGAAGGAAGCATCTACATCAACACAAAATATCACTTGTTATGAATGTGGGAAAGAAGGACAGATAAAGACGGATTGTCCAAATCTTGCAAAGAAAAGTACTTTCAAAAGAAGAAAGGAGTCAAAGCCCAAAAGAACCTATATTGCATGGGATGATAATGACATAAGTTCATCATCTGAATCAGAGAGCGAAGAATATGCAAATCTTGCACTAATGGCATCACATCATTCTGATGATGATAGTGAAGAGGTTAATAGTAAATCTTCTTCTTATAATAATGATTATCAATGTGCTATTAATGAATTACTTAATGAATGTAAAATTCTATATAAAACGGTGTCAACACAAAAGAAACAAATTTTATCTCTTGAAGAAAAGATTGACACCATGGAAAAGAATTTTGAAAATGAAAAACAAAGTTATATTGAAAAAGAAAAACAGAATTTTACATGCAAAGAGTGTGATTCACTTTCCTTCCAAATTGTCCAATTGAAAAGAGTTCTTGAAAGATATGAAAAAGGACAAGTTGGATTGGACAATATCCTTAGACAACAAAGATTTTCTAATGATAAAAGTGGACTTGGTTATTCTAATTTTGACAAACCAAGTACAAGTAAAACTATCTTTGTTAAGGCAATTGATCAATCCACCAAAGAGAAAGTGAATAAAGCACCAAAAGTTCATCATTATCCTAAGAAAAGATTTTCTAAAAAGAAATCCTATGTTCCTAGATATAAAAGTAATTTTGTTCCTACTTGTTTTTATTGTGGTATAAATGGCCATACACCTAATGCTTGCTATATGTTAGAAACTTTAGTGTACCAAGTGGGCATTATGTGTGGGCAAAGAGATGACAATTTAGCAAGTGTACTAAAGTTGTCGTTAAGTAATAAAAATTATCGATCCACAGGGATTGTTTTAAACTTGACAAAACAATTGAATTATATTTAGGAATTAAAAGCAATAAAAAGGGGGTTTTGTTTGTTTGAATTTGTTGCCTAAATAAAAGATTTAGACAAAATATTTAGAAAAGATTCAAATAAAATATTTGAATTGACTTAGGGTTTTTAGAGAGAAACAAGCGATTGGACCTTTTGGTTCATCTAATCCTAATTCATCTCAGTGATTCCATGTTTATTAACGAACTACAAATTTAGTTTCACGATCGATTAAATTAAGTAACTATGCCCAATGTCTTGGTGACATAATCCTCTCCCTTGATCAAGAATCTCAAATCTCTAAGGTGATTTACGATCAAGTGAGGAATTCGCGTTTTAATCTTTGATCTCAATTAGTAAACCAAAATCTCTTAAGTGAAAACCAATTTTACAATAATTCCTAGATCAATAATCTATTCCTATTCTCATAGTAAAACAAATTATTAACATCATCACACAAGTCGTCACATCATGTAAAGAATTAAGCACAAGGAAAAATTGATGAAACTAACTTCGTAATTAATTAATAAACATAAAAGAAATCACATGGTTCGAGATAATTTGGGATTAGAATCCCCGAAGGCCAATCATAAGGATTTAGTCGGACATAGCTAAACACAAATTAACAACAATAAAAGTGAAAGAAAGCATTACAAGGAGCTCTGAGTTTCTTCCAAAAGTCTTCTGTTTCTCGCCGTAAAATTCTGTACCCTAATTCTGCTTCAGAAATTCCAATATATAGGCCAAAGTTATGCGCCCGCACCCCGCGCAGGATGCCCGCGCTCCGCGCCAACTAACAGAGAGGAGGGTAAAATTTTGCAAACAATTGGCGCCCCGCGCAGCTCATTGGCGTCCCGCGCCAACTCTGTTACTTTTTTCACAAATTTTCTGTTTTTCTTGTGCTTTCAGCAGCCTTGTATTTGACGTAACTTCCACTTATTGTTGTGGAAAAACATAATAAAAACGTACTAAAACCTCGTAAATAAGTCTTGGAATAAGTAGAAATATAGTAATGACGTGGAGTCATCACAAAGAAAGGAACTAATTATGAAGGACCCAAAGCAATTTGGGTACCTAATAAAACTTAATTTGTTTTGTAGGTTTTCTTGAAAACCACTTCAAATCTATGGTATCTTGATAGTGGTTGTTCTAAGCATATGACGGGAGATATAAGCAGATTTTCAAATCTAGTGCTTAAGGCCAAGGGTTATGTCACTTATGGAGACAACAACAAAGGAAAAATTCTTGACATAGGCAAATTTGGTACACCACCTTTCACATCCATTGAAGATGTCCTTTATGTTGAAGGACTAAAATACAATCTTCTAAGTATAAGCCAACTTTGTGACAAAGGCTTCAAAATCAAGTTCACCAAGGATGAATGCTTGATTGAAGATGAAACAAATAATGCGGTAAAACTCATAGGTAAAAGAATTAATAATATTTTCATGATTTCCTTAGATGATTCATCTTTGAAAGTAAAATGTCTCATGGCAAATAACAATGACTCATGGCTTTGGCATAAAAGAGCAGCCCATATTCATATGGAACATTTAAATAAATTAGCCAAACGTGATCTAGTCATTGGTTTGCCAAAGATAAAGTTTGTCAAAGATAAATTGTGTGATGCTTGTCAAAAGGGAAAACAAACCAAATCAACTTTCAAGCCAAAGAATGTGGTATCAACAACAAGACCACTTCAATTGTTGCATATGGACTTATTTGGTCCATCAAGAACAAGAAGCTTCAGAGGTAATGTATATGCCTTAGTTATTGTTGATGATTTTTCTAGATATACTTGGACTTTGTTTCTTGTGCAGAAAAGTGACGCTTTTAAAGCATTTAAGAAATTTGCAAAACAAATTCAAAATGAAAAATCACTAAAGGTAACATCAATTAGAAGTGACCATGGTGGAGAGTTCTAAAATGCATGTTTTGAAGAGTTTTGTGAAGAACATGAAATTTTTCACAATTTTTCCGCACCAAGGACTCCACAACAAAATGGAGTGGTTGAAAGAAAGAATCGATCCTTAATTGAACTTGCAAGAACAATGCTTAGTGATTCAAATCTTCCAAAATATTTTTGGGCGGATGCGGTGAGTACGACATGTTATGTAAGTAATCGGGTTATTATAAGACCAATATTGAAAAAGACTCCATATGAACTCTTCAAGGGAAGAAAGCCAAACATCTCTCACTTTCATATTTTTGGATGCAAGTGCTTTGTCCTCAACAATGACAAAGACAATCTTGGTAAGTTTGATGAGAAATCTGACGAAGGTATATTTCTAGGATATTCTCTTACAAGTAAGGCTTATAGAATTTATAGTAAAAGAACTTTATCTATTGAAGAATCTATGCATGTTTCCTTTGATGAATCCAACACCTCCAAGGAGGATATAGTTGTTTGTGATAATGATGATGATTTTCTAGAAATGCCTTCGGAAGATACCAATGTGAATCATTCAGAACACCAACAACAAGTTTCACAACAAGACACAAATCAAAGTAATCTTCCAAAGGAATGGAGACCTCATAAAGACCATCCGATTGATAACATTATTGGTGACATAAATAAGGGAGTATCTACTAGACTTAATCTCAAAGATGCATGTTTAAATATGGCTTTTGTCTCTCAAATTGAACCTTCTAAAGTTAATGATGCATTAAATGATGATCAATGGATTTTAGCCATGCAAGAAGAATTAAATCAATTTGAAAGAAATCAAGTTTGGGAACTAGTACCATGTCCTAAAGATAAGCATATCATTGGCACTAAATGGATCTTTAAAAATAAATTAGATGAAAATGGTATCATAGTAAGAAATAAGGCAAGATTAGTTGCACAAGGATATAATCAAGAAGAAGGCATAGACTTTGATGAAACTTTTGCACCGGTAGCAAGATTAGAAGCCATTAGATTATTATTAGCATATGCATGTTCTTTAAATTTTCAATTATATCAAATGGATGTCAAAAGTGTTTTTTTAAATGGTTATATATATGAAGAAGTTTATGTTAAACAACCTCCAAGTTTTGAAGATTTTAAAAACCCTTCTCATGTGTATAAACTAAAGAAAGCACTTTATGGATTAAAGCAAGCACCTAGAGCATGGTATGATAGATTAAGTAATTTTCTTTGTGAAAAAGGTCTTGAAAAAGGTAAAGTAGATACCACACTTTTCATAAAAAGAATTAGTAATCATACTTTATTAGTGCAAATTTATGTTGATGATATAATTTTTGGATCTACTCATGAATCTTTGTGTAAGGAATTCTCAGAAATGATGCAAGGAGAATTTGAAATGTCCATGATGGGAAAACTCAATTTCTTCCTTGGTCTACAAATAAAGCAAACAAAGAATGGAATTTTCATCAATCAATCAAAATATTGACATGGAAAATTGCAAAGAAATAACAACACCAATGAGTTCAAGCACTTATGTGGATCAAGATGAATCCGGTAAACCAATAGATATAACAAAATATCGAGGTATGATTGGCTCTTTGCTATATTTAACGGCAAGTCGTCCTGACATAATGTTTAGTGTGTGTCTTTGTGCACGATTTCAAGCAAATCCAAAAGAATCTCATCTCTCTTCAATAAAAAGGATCATGAAGTATCTCAAAGGAACAACAAATGTTGGGCTATGGTATCCAAAAGGTAGTACATGTAATTTGTTGGAACAAAATGTGTTTTAGTACACACCCTTGTGTTTTGATGATAACAAAGTAGACAATTGATGTTACTAATGTTTAAATTAAGTGTGCAGGAGAATCCAAAGTTATATCAAGAGCACACTTGATGTATGCTCTGAAGGAACCTTATGGAAGTCTGAATCTTTACACTCTGAAAGAGTTCAGAAGCTAAAACGTGGTCAGAAGCTAAACATGTTCAGAAGCTCAAATAGGATTAGGATGTCTGCAAGAGTTTCAGAAGATTAGAGAAGTTCAGAAGCTCAGAGATGTTCAGATGCCTACAAGAGTTCAGAAGCTATCTGCTAGTCAAGAGTTATTCAGAAGATGAAGACGTTCAGAAGCTGAATTACGAAGGACTATCAGAGGTCAATTATTCAAGACCAATCAGGCTTCAAAGATATCAAAGGTTCATCAGAAGCAAAAGGAATTCCTCTGATCATCAGAAAGGCTACATCAACTACTCTCACCAAGCCTGGTGATTTGTTTAAGGACAACTAATTGCAACGGTCATAAAGGATGTGATCCCACTCTCTCTAGGAGCTAGTTGTACCTACTGTATTTGGACAGACAGTAAAAGTGAAGCTTAACTGCGAAGAAGACGTGACTTTGTTTAAAGTATATTCAAAAGCTACAGCTGTCCATTTACAACGGGAATTCTACAACGTCTCAATATCTTTCTCCAACTCATATATATACATGAAAGAAAGAATTGATGACTAAGAATCTTCATAGAACATATCTCTCATAATTAAGTGAGAATTGAAACTAGCTCAAGCCTCTGAAGTTATTATCTTGTAATAGTTTTAAGCTTAGAAGTTAGTATTACTCCTGCGTGAGTAATTTGGAAAAGTTTCAATCTTTGTGATTAGAGCAAAAGAAGTCTCTTAGTCTTGTGTGACTTTGAGCAAAGGAAGTCTCTTGTCCTGTGTGACTTGAGCAAGGAAGTCTCTTGTCTTGTGTGACTTGAGCAAAAAAGTCTCTTGCTTGTGTGCTTGAACACCTGAATTGTAATCTAAGTGATTATAGTAAAATCCATTGGAAGTGCAAGGGGACTGGAGTACTCTCGTTTTGTGAGGGGAGCCAGTATAAATTCTTGTGTCTCTTTCTCTCTCTTACTCTCTCATTTACTCTTCCATCATTCTCTTAGATTCACGTTGGTTGTGTTAATTATTCCGATGTGCTTAAAGACTCTGATAGATACAAATATCTGGAAAAGTTTTTAAATATCTAAAACACAATTCAACCCCCCCTTCTTGTGTTTTCTCCCACGCACCTTCATAATTTAGTTGGTTACTCTGACTCAGATTTTGCAGGTTGTAAGACGGACAGAAAAAGCACAAGTGGGACTTTCCACATCCTAGGAAATACTCTAGTTTCATGGTCTTGCAAAAAACAAGCATGTGTAGCCTTAAGTACTGCAGAAGCATAATATATTGCTGCAGGTAGTTGCTGTGCACAGATACTATGGTTAAAACAACAACTTTGTGATTATGGTGTGAACCTTGGATGTATTCCATTAAAATGTGATAACACAAGCGCTATCAACATAACCAAAAATCCAGTAATGCATTCAAGAACCAAACATATAGACATACGATATAATTTTCTACGAGATCATGTTCTTAAAGGAGATGTCGAAGTTTCATTTATGGATACTCATAATCAATTGGCGGATATTTTTACAAAGCCACTTGCCAAAGAATCTTTCTACAAAATACGGAGAGAACTTGGGATTTTGGATGAAATCGATATATAAAGGTCACAAAAATATATATCAGAGGTACATAATTTTTTTTAACATGTTTGTTTATCATTCCTGTATATTTTGTATGTCAA